>KZ451888.1:1639168-1893419 GCA_002786265.1 Apostasia shenzhenica | reverse complement strand
CTGTAGCGATGCCTGAAATTAAAGTGACTTGTTAATGTGCGAATTCTTGTGCTGAGATGAAATACTAAAATACATTTTTTATCAGTTTTTTATAAAAATAAATTATAAATTATATGATCCAGAGTTTGGCTTCTTTGAATGTATAATATTATAATATAATTGCCTGCTTAATTATAAAGCAACATAGAGCTTGATATTGATGAATGCGCTCTCTGCATCGCATTCGATCCAAAACACGAGCCAATAAGCCTCGGCTATTTTGATAATGTGAGATAAACAATATTTTAGTTCGAAATTTTTCTAGTTATTTTTTAAAAAATATAATATAACTATATAAAATAAAAATGCAGTTAATTATATATTATCAAAAATTATAAAAAATGTCTGAAATAAAAGTTGATTGATTATTTATTTGAGACTTAATTATAGTGGTGCAGCATGTATTTATACTACATCCTCATAATGTACTCTCAACACATTAGTGAGTTATTAAATAAGAGAATATAGATAATAATTAATCTACTTCTACAGCGAGAAATTCACAAAAGTTTCCTTATATTAAAGATATATTTAAACATATATGACTAACACAAATTATCTAGTTCGTGTTTTAGAGATATCTCTCTAAAAACTTAGTTCACATCTAGTGAAGACAATAGCTAGTGTATGGCTCTATATACATTAAAAACTTGTATTTTTATCTTCTAAATTTTAGCATAGTATATAAAGATGACATGTATAATAATAATATATTTTTAATAATTACCATCGCATACCTACAAACCTACACTCACACCCTCACAGTCGGCAGATTGCTACAGCGCAAAACATCTTATTAATTTTTATATTTTCTTATCATTTCCAGTTTCATAATTATCTTTGAAATGATTAAATTTTAAGTTTCCTAAAACAACACCTGAGTCGACTTAAGTATAACCCTCGCTCGTCCGACAACCTCAAGAGACATTACTCTCGTCAATTTTTTTAAATAATCTTATATATCGTATCTATACCAATTTTTAATTTATACTTTCAGCTAATAAGCTCAGCCAGATGACGTGGCGCAAGAATTAATTGCTCTTTTTTCTGGTCGTTGCCCAAAAAAAGTTTGTCAACCGCTCTTCTCTACAAGACGCACGTGTCAATAACTCACAGAGCCCAGGACCCCTAATGATGTGCGCGAGCCAAGTGTTATAAAGAGACTAATTCAGCACCCAGAACGAACCGAGAGGACTCAACGAACGAAACCTCTGCAATGCTCAGCGAGCCTAATGGAAGAATGCGAGAGACTACGTCGTATTCCTTTTCCAAACACTTTATACATTTATCGTGAAAACACAACACATACTATATATTGAAAGTTTTAAACCAACCGAAATAGTATATCACCTTATATTCATTTATCAAAATTCCTGTACAAAGCCACAAATCAATAAACACTTTCCAATGGACACTCTGAATGTATGTTACAACAACTCATCAATAATATCTATCTCACACATGATAGCCTATAATTTAGATTTTATTAGCAGTCCTACATAACAGAAAATAGGTGCGAGCAATTACATATGCCAAGAGCTGAAAAACCATATGATATATGTGTCTAGTGTCTGCATCACCTAAAAAAAATTTAAGAAACTATCCTTAGAGTCAACGGTGTACCTTATATATGAGCAAGAGCAATTGCGAGCTTACACCCATACCATAAAAAAAAAATAAAATAAAGGATTGAAAAAATCTTATTTTAATTATACATAAATACACCAATAGAAAACACACAACCGACACTAATAATAAGAAGATAACTTCTTCTGCGCAAGAGAAAGAGCCTGTCAAGCGGCCACACGCGTCAACGGAAAATCGAATTAAGTCCGCTGCACTCGCAAACCTCTTACCGCAGTTCGGTGCGAACTTCAGTTTGGTCTTTAAAGATTATTTCTTTACCCAACACAATTCTCAATAAATTAATCAACTTTATTTCACATCATACACAATTTTTAATATAACCAACTTTACTTTATTTCACATCATACACATTTTTCAAAAATGGCTAAAAATTCCAACTACATCTTCTTTTTTTTCTTATTACCAAACAGAGCCTTAGAGATGCAGCACACAAGAACGAGTATGTGAAAGTAATTGAGTAAAATTTAGTATATTTTAGGGGGACTACGAAGGTTTTATTGGAGTTTTAAATCTAAATTTTAAAATTTTAAATTTTTAAGATTACAGATCCAAAATTAAAATTTAATTTTTTAGTTTGATTTTTTTCTTCTAATTAACAAAAGTAGTGTTAAATTTTAAATCTGTAAAACTTCTAAGATTTAAAAAATATGTTGAAAATGCAATTTTTAAGCATAGTATTTATCTTGATTTAAATTATAAATTATAAAAAATTATTATTGTTGGGTTTAAGAAGATGGAGAAAGATTCTAAAACTAAAAATTTAAATTTAAACTTCTAAAATGTTAAGAATTAAAAAATCTAAATTTAATTTTTTTTTAATTAGATGAAGAGGGAGTTTTTAAATTCTATTAAAAATTTCAATTTTTATGACATTTTTTTAAAAATATTTTAAAATAAAATTTTATTTTACTAAGAAGGGAGAGCACTTGAGAGAGAAAATTTGTGTGTGCACAGTGCACACCCTAGGGGGAAAGGGAGAAAGAGAGAGAGAACATTTTTGTTTTGAAAAATTAATTTAAAAAATATTAATATAATCATTTACAGTCCAAAAGGCTTAGATATATAAATAAACTTATTAATATTATTTTATTATTAATGTTTTATTACATTTATACTTTATTAATTTTAAAAATATTTATTTGCATTAATAATTTTATATAATAATTAAAATTATAAAATAATAAATTATTTTAATATTACTAATAAATAAATTATATTTTATAATATATTCTTCATTATATTATAACATAATATTTTAAAATTGATATTTTTGTTTTAAAATATTTTATCATGATATATAATTATTTAATTAGTATTTAAAATAATATTATATATTATCACCTAATTATATATATATATATATGTAATTATATATTTATAATAATTATATTACTTTTATTATATATATTATTATATATTTATTATATAATGAATAATTATGATAGAATTATTAAAAATTTAATTATTCTAAAGAAAACTTTTTATGTAAATGATATAAAATTTACTTTAGATCGTGAAATCCAAACCAAACGCGTGATTATAAATGTAAGCTGAGTCAATCAGTCAACCGACCGGTAGCTGGCACCTTCTGACACGTGTCTCTGTTACAAGTGTACGGCTTAGATTTATCTAATTCCTCCTGCATTCCTTCTGGAAGTCCCGCTCGGCGTACACTTCACGACGGTGCGCGACCGTGCCAAGCTGAGCCAGACTCCAGCCTGCCTCGCATTGGCGTCGTTTTCGCACTTTACAATGTTCTGCAGGTACACCAGAATCTTCTCCCCTGCCCTATAAAACTCCCTACGACTCTGTTTCGGGAAATTTTCGAATCGAAATTGGCTTTTCTTCTTCTTCCTACGGCGTTGGATTGTCGGATTCATGGCGGCTGCAAATAAGCTGAAAAACGCCAAATTGGTAAGCGATTTTGTGCATTTTGATGTTCCCTCGTCATTTGCTTGACTTTTCCAGCATCTGCTTGCCGCGGCTGCTGGTTACGCTAGGGCATTAGATGATTTTAGGGTTTTTTTTTTTAACTTGAAGCCTCGCATCCTGAAAGCAGAGTTGGATTAGCTTTTATTGGGGTTTATTCATCTTCACCTGGTTTTCTTAGTTGTTCTGTGTGCATTTTGTTGAGATCGCACGCATATTTCCATATCTATAGTTGGCTGGGGAGATGAATCCCTAATATTGTGATTTATCAAGTTTTTTTCTTTTGAGCATCTTAATCTGGAAATCATAGGACTCGGTTCAACTTAGTTTTTTCTCTGCAATCTATTCGTTTGATTGTTATGAGCGGCATTTCCTCTGCGTTTCCTATATAATAGTATGAAGTGTTGTTGAAAAGAACCCTTTCAATTCCTCAGCTTTGCTTCGATGGACTAACTATGATGGCTTTAATGGTGGAAAGTAGGTTCTTCTCGGAGATGTTGGAACTGGGAAGTCAAGCATAGTCTTACGTTTTGTTAAAGGACAATTTGTTGAATTCCAGGTTCGTGATCGGGAATAATATGTGTGCTTTCGCATTTAATCCTCTGGTGCTTATGAGTATTTCTTGGGTTTTATAGGAATCGACAATTGGTGCCGCCTTTTTTGCGCAAACATTGTCTGTTAATGATGAAACAATTAAATTTGAGATCTGGGATACAGCAGGACAGGAGAGATATCATAGCTTAGCTCCTATGTATTATCGCGGAGCTGCAGCGGCTATTATTGTGTATGATATAACAAATCCGGTTAGTAGACAACATATATTGTACATACTTGTCTGTTGATTATTTTCCAACCATTGTGTAAGTTCTATTGCTCTAGCAGAGATTCTCTTGCATGCTTCTACTTAATTCTATACTCTCACTAAGATAATCGATGTTAATTGAGACAACACGATTTTACACAATTAAGGCTGGGCCTAAATTTCGACTCAAATTTGAGTCTTGAATTTGAATCTTATCTAAGTTGAACAAGTTTTGGGACTTAGTTCAATCATGGAATCCTTAAACTAACCCATTTTAAGGCCAATTGCACACAAAACAATTTTTATTAATTAGAGGCCTCCCCCAAATGTTCAAATATCTCTATATATAGAATAGATTATCTCATCCTAAAATAAAAATAGACATGCGAGACTAAACAAACCCACAATTAAAAAAAAGAAGTAAATAAAAAAGATTTGACTAATTGAAACTCATAACAAACTACTTAAATAATAAAATAAAATAAATAGAGATAATCTGTATTAATCTCTATTCATTTATGATATCCTGGATCATGATCTGATCTGGACCGCCTGTTATCTTAATGTTCCCATTATTTTATAATTCAGTTGTGATAAGCATGTTTTAGTGCCAAAGTGACCCTAAGTGATATCTTATCAGGTTTTTAACATGTATGAAATACAGTTTATGGATGACGGGGAAGCATTGACATGATGATGTAAATGCTAGAAGTATGATATATTTATGGATGTGACATGATGATTACAGTACTTTTACATAGTCCTCCTTAGGCCTTTGCGAAACCGAAGACGAGGTTAACTTGTAAAATGTTTTATTGCTTACACAAATTTGCTATACACAAATTTTCTCACGTCTGTTTTACACATGCTGTTCCTATTGTAGGTTGGAAAATCTCAGTTCTCTTTAAGCATACTTTCACTTAATGAACCTATGTGACATTACTAAATTTAAGTGCTCTAGGAGAATATTCCATTTTGTTATCATTTGTGCACACTTCTTTTTCTCCTATTTGTATGTAGAGAAGCACCATTTGACCTTTGGCAGATTAATTAAATATTGCCACAGTGCCATGTAAGCAAGAAAATTGAAATTTTAGATGTTCTTTGAATATAAACTCAAATTATACTGTTTACTTGGCAGGCTACGTTTACACGTGCAAAGAAGTGGATTAAGGAGCTTCAAGCCCAAGGTACGAGCTTTCTTCTTTTCATTTCCACTTTATTTCTTTGAAGTTTCATATGGTTTCAGCCTATTCTCAAATGTAAAAATATTTTAAATCATAGTTCTGATATCTTCAGTTAGCCAAACATTTTTCAAGTTATGTTAGGTTCATATACTGATTTATACATACTTATATTTTAGCAATAATATGTTCTCCTATAGTATATGCCTTTGATGCACACAGATTTAAATGTTTGTATAGGATAAATCCGTGTTTCTGCTCTATACGCTTGATCTTTGTACGATAATTTTGCACTTTTGTATATGATGATATTTTTTGGTTCTCTCAAGGTAACTCAAACACTATCATGGCTTTGGCTGGCAACAAGGCTGATCTCTTAGAGGCCAGAAAAGTCTCATCAGAGGTATCTATACTCAGATTATTGCTGAGCAAGTGGTTTGGTCTTCAAAGTAGTATAATCCTCATATGTGCATATCTTTTTTTTGACCACTCCAAGAATGAAAAGGTGTAGTGCTGGTGTATTGCCTAAAGCGAATGTTGATTAGGTGTTGCTCAAGTAAATCTTCAGAAATATATGAGAAATAACAGCTGATTTGGTGGTTCATTTCTTTAACAAATTTCTGAGAATTGTTTCTAATGTTTTGAAACTTTTTTTGCCAATAGAATATATCACATAACCAAGAACCGCATCCGGACCTATGTACCTCTGTGAGGCTAACTACCATCTTGGTCCAAATTTGTGGGTAATCATCACGTACCCTAGAAGATATGCTACATAAGTGTGATCTTGTGCTCCAAGTCCCGATCAGGAGGGATGGAGACAAAAAGATATTGTCATTTAGCATGACTATAACTCACTTTCGCTTTCACAAAGCAATGGTTGAAAATACAATTGATGGAGAAGAGAAATCCTTACTAGTTTGGGACTTTTTTTTTTTTTTTTTTGTAACTTTGAGTTTTGACTTGAAATATATGGCTATTGGCAGGATACATCCTTTATTGTACTTGTCTTTTAAGGATTAATAATGAGCGAAGACCATTTCCTAAAATTTTATGTTTCTTCTGTTATTATTTCACAATTGTAAATTTTCTTACTTTATAAGATTTTTTGAGTCATAACCTTCAAACTTTTGAATTGGTGTAAGGTCAAAAGTGACCTTGAATTAGATCAGCTCGCGGGCACTTTTGCTTTACGTAGAGCTCAGTAAAGACTAGAAATCTACATTGTTGCCGTTGTAGTATAATCTTCAAAATTCTTTCTTGTGAGAGATACTGAGCTTTACTGAAGCATTTCCTAGCTTTGATGCTTACATGTCATTATTATTATTGTTGTTGTTGTTGTTGTTGTTGTTGTTGTTGTTGTTATTATTATTATTATTATTATCTTTCAGGATAGTCAGGATAACATGATTTGTTAATGATCTTTGTAAAATTTTCCAGGAAGCCCAAGCCTACGCTCAAGAAAATGGCCTTTTCTTTATGGAAACTTCAGCAAAAACATCAACAAATGTGAATGATGTATTCTATGAAATAGGTATGGCTGCCTTGGCCCTAAAGATTGAATACCAGGACTATATCGTTTAGCCAACACCTTTGTAGTTCTAATCCACATTCATTTTGTATTATTCATAAATTATGATGTGCAATCAGTTAAGGCTGATCATGCTAATGGGCGAGCCTACATATGCAACATGCCAACATCCCTTTGTTTTGACTGTTGCAGTTCAACCGGCTAAAATCATAGAACATATATTGGCCGCATCAATTGTTCTGTTCATTCTTTTAATGAAAATTGCACATAAATGTTGATTTGGATATTGCATGAAAAATATAGACCAAATGAAGAAATGAGGAGTCCTTGGATATTGAAGATCATAGTATGAGTGATTTGGCCAATCTTAATTTCTATATATTTTCTCATGTGATACTCTATGTACGATTAATATTATATATATATATATATTGTGATATATGATACATGATACAAAGTTATATTTTTTTGGAAGAAGTTAGTACAGTTTGGGTAGAGGTCCCAATGGCGGAATTCCTTGTGACTTTCAAATATCCCCGATGTGCACCGTTGATGCCAAAGTAGAAAGAGAAAAGGCCGTAGAAAGCTAAATAGAAATATAACCTTCAATTTTATGAATGAAATAGGAGTCTATCGAAGTTCCATGCTGATAACTGATCCATATCTGCAATCTTCCTTTCAGCTAAACGGTTACCTCAGGCTCAAGCTCAACCGCTGCAGAATGCTAATGGAACGGTCCTTATGGAACGAGGGGGTAACAAGACAGCAACTTCTACTTCCTGTTGTTCTTAAGATTGTTGGTACATAACTTTACTACCATCTAGAAATCAACCTCTCCCTCTCACTCCCAATTCTTTTGGACGCGAAAAACTTTCAACACGTATGTTAATTTAATATGTGATTAATGAGTGTTAGTTTGATATCTGGTTTATATTCATTATCTCACTTTGTGTACCTGACATTATAGATTCATCGTTTGTTGGAAAATTGAGGTCCTAGATTGTTTAATAGAAAATATGTTATATTATCTCTGGATGGGATTTTAGATTGTTGAGTTTTATTGGGTCTTAAAAATATTATTCCGAAAAATAGATTATATGAACACCCTTTTATGTGAAATGCATTTGCTGCTCACTATTTACATAATCATTTGAATTTTTCATTTTAGTAAGTTGTTATTATGCTTTTTTTTTTAAATCAGGAATAATAATATTCATGCATGCATATATTTATTTAGCATATCATATTCATGAATGTGAAAGAGCCTTTTCATGAACATAAACACGTATTTATTGTTGCTTGTTTATTTACTATTTTGGCATTTAAGTGTTCTTGCTTGTGTGTTAAGATTGACGGTTGAACACAAATGAGTTTTTATCAAATCAAGCCAGGACGACTTGGTTGTTGAATATTGGTCGACTTACATCCCTACCTTACACTAAATAAGGATTTCAAAATGAAGTGGATTGATTAGGTTGTGGATGAATTCTCTGCCCAATTGTTATCATATTTAATTTTTTGGTTTTTAGTTGTTGGGTAAATTAAAGTTGGGCTCTTAAGGTTAGCTATTGTATTATGTATCATGTAATTTGAATCATTTCACATGAATCCTTGGGATGCTTTAGTTGTTTCATCTAGGTCCTTGTTATCTTTTTCATGAATTTTAATAAAAAAAACCACACTCCCTCATTCTTAAATCTGCTTATTGGACCGGACTGGATTGGTTTCAATCTGGTCTGATCGGTTCCAAGTCCGGTTGGACCTAGAATCGGTAGAATCTAGTTCCAATGGTCCGGAATCAATTGTCCAAACCTAGGACCAGTCCGGGTCTGGTCCGGTTCCAGGTTTTGGGCTTGGTTGAGTCCATTTAATTAAAAAATATATGTTTTTATATATTTTATACAAAACTTTATATATTTTGTACAAATACTTTTTTATTTTTTATAAAAAATTAAATTTAAATATGGGGGTTGATTCAAATTTTACAATAAATTAGTATCGCTTTAAAAAAAGTGTTATTAGCATTAATGAAAAATTCTACAATAAAATAACTGTATCTTGTTTAAATATTTTACAATATAAAAAAAATCATTCTTCGTAATTTTAAAGAATTCTTTTAGGGTACTCTTCTTCTTCTGAGATGTTATTCTTGATCTCATCTACAAAATTATATTACTAATTTTGTTACTCGGTAGCAAATCAATTTTGTAGACAAATAAGCATGTAAAAGGTCGCAGTAAATAGTCTACTTTTATAGTCTATTTTTTTGTGGTGGAGAATGCTGATTTAGATGCTATAGTCGACGTTTGTGCTGTTATAAAAGCTTAACTACAAAAGTATTATTCAAAGCATTATTTAAAGTAATAGAAAAATTTATTTTCTAAGCCATAAATTTTATAAATTTTTTAAATATAAGTAAAAATATAACTTGTATGAGTTTTATCCAGTAGATCTAATGATAATATGTGTTTTTGTTTTTTTCACTGTCTATCAATCTAATGAACAGTAACAATTATGTAACTCACTCCATTTGTACTGATCCAAATATCAAAAGTTAAAATGTTAAACTAACTCTGGCCTTGGTTGGTTCGAGTTTTTTTTCAGACAAGAGAGAAAATATTTTATTTTTTAAATTTAATATTAAAAAATTTATTTTAATATTGAAAAGTGTATAAGATGTGGAATAAAGTTAATTTTAATAATCATATTTATGTTGGATGTACAATAAAGTTTATTTTTACAGTTGAAATTTGTGTTGGGCTAAAAAATACTTCAAATCAAACGAGACCTATAAGTAATGTTAGTGAAGTGTTGAATGAGAGATTTTTTATGTTCTTCATATATAAACATTTAATTTTTTTAAGTGTATGCTTAGAAATATAATTATATTGAGTTTGTAAATACTAGATGATATATTCTAAAAAATACTTTTTTCACATATTATGAAGGGTTGTTCGGTTTGAACAACGAATCGAACTAAATCTTGATGTGTTTTATCATTTTTAAATGATCATAACATAGATCTACTTTGTGAATTTAATTGTGTTTGGTTTTTCTCTACAGTAGTGAGTTGATAAATTTTTTAATTAAATTTATAAAATCTAATTAAATATTTTTTAAATGTACGAGTCCCATCACCCGTACCATCCCATTTATAAGAGTATTGATTTTGACAAATTTTGCAAACAACAATGTACTTGGGATTCTCTAAATTGCTATTTGGTTTAACCTATAATTTAATATACTCTCATACCTTATTACGTTTCTTCTCAGACTTGTTAGAAATGCCTGACGAATGAGTTGATGGGCCAGTGCCGATGTCAATATCTTCACTAGCCTTAAGGTCATAATCATGTTCTTCAGATAGATCGAGATCAACTTTTAAAACTTTGTAAAAAAAATTCACTGAGTGGAAGAAGATGATCGAGTTCTAGAACATATCTGGATCTTGTTGGTGACCTGAGGAACAAACAGAAGTAAATTAATGTCGGGAAGCCATCAAAATGCTGAATATTTTTGCCCTTAGGTTGACAATTATACTGGGAACTCAAAATTTGCTCAATAAGGAATCAAAAAAATGCTCAATAAGAGGGATTTGGTAATTTTTATGCAAATTAAAGAAAAATCTCATTCCATAAATTTCAAGTTAGTAGTAAAGAAATCACAAAAAATAAAAATAACACTCTTTTGTGTGTTGTTCACCTAAAGAATTTACTCTATAATTGGGGTCTCTTAAACTTTGCAAGTAATTATACTCTCTTGGATCACACATTCAATCAATTTAAAAATTGAATTATTTAGGATGTTCATATTACATAAGAATTAGACTATCCCATTGTAACAAAGGAATGTCCTATTGTAACACCGAACCATTTGATCAGTATAAGCTGTATCTGCTTGTTCGATAGTTACATTATACGGTCCGATTCGTTTGTGTTGAATGTCTAAGAACAAACTATTCACTCCCTTTTGCTTTGTAATTTAAGACCCTGGTTGGCATGAAGACTAAAATAATACTATTTTAAATAATAATAAATAATATTTTATTTATTTTACATAAATTTTAATATAAAAAAAATATTATTTTAGTTCACATATTTAATAATTTTTAATAAAAAAATTAAATTTTATTTCACATCCTACACAAAAATACTCAATTCTAATATTTTAGTTTAGAATATAAAATAATATTGATGTTTTTATTAAAAATTATTAAGTATGTGAAATAAAATAATTTTTTTTTTATTTTAAAATTTACGTAGAATGATAAAAAAAATTATATATTATTATTATTTTTAAATTAGTATTATTTTGATCTTAATTTTAGTCCTCATCCTAAACGGGATTTAAAATTAGAATGACAAAAAAAAATAACACAATATTCCCTCAATTTTAATCACCTCGATTTTTGTATACCTGTATGAATGATAATTTTTTTTAAGTTATTGTCATAAAAAGCCTGCATTATAGATCTCAAAAAATAATGACACACCTATGTACACTGTACTTTTTATATAATTTTTTTTTTGATCAAGAATTTTTTATATAATTTGTGCAACTAAGGTGATTGAGTTCAAAAATGACTTGGAGTCAAGCTCGAGTTTTATTTCGGGTAGCAGCCAACTTTCTCTAACTCGACTTAATTCCATATCCCTAACCATATTTTCACGAATTTAATCTGATCTTATGGACTTCAGCTAGATTTCGCATTTTGAATGTAATTTTGCTTGTGTGTGATGGGAAGATTCTGAAAATTCATAGGTTCAGATTAGCAGGATTAATGTTTGGCTTACGTTAAATTAGTATTGATCGAATTCGAGTGGGTTGCATTGACCCAATCATGGTCAGTTCGATTAGTTTCAGGTCAACCAATTACATTTTCATCGAATTTGATTCTCAATCTTCGATTTATCAGTCAAGTCTGTCGGGTGTGGTTCGAGGCCAACTTGCTTTATAATTGTTAGATGTCTCAATCTTTATACAATAACTTTTACAACATAATTTATTAGGGTAATTTTATACATGCTTTTATATTAATTACTTTTTAAATTTTATTTATGTATGTGCCACTCTATAATATTCAATATTATAATAGTGTTACTTTATTAATATTATCATAATTCCATCATGATTAAGCTAATTCAAACACTCATAGTAGTCGTCAATGGTGATGGCTAATGGTGTAGTTGTAGGTCGTATCTGACTGACAATAGCAACCATTTTATGGTGGCCGATTGTGACACTTATAGCCGAAGAGAACAGGGAGTGATCGTCAGGCGATATCCTAAGAAAAAAAGATTCAATGAGACAACGTGCAGCTCCTGGCAAGTATCTAGGCTGATAAATAGTGGTGAGAGAGGCACATGAATGAATTATCTCATATTAAAAGGTGGGAGATCCTAAGCTGTATAAACAGATAATGTGATCTCAAATAGTAGAGAAGCCTTTTGGGGAAAAATTGTAAGGCTAGTAATGAGAAACTCTGTAGTTAAACGTACTTGGGTTGAAATAGTATTAGATGAGTGACCTTCCGGGGAGTACTCAAGTTTCGCAGTTCTCTAAAGTTCAAACGGATAATACTTCTATATTTGAATTACAGAATATTATACCGATATTAACTTGATTATAATAATAAGGTACTTTGTGTGGTGCCTATGAGATGGCCTTGGGCCTATGATAACTTATAGATTGAATATCTCATACGTATTTCATTTATTTCTAATAGAAGTTAATTTAAGTAACGAAGAAGCATAAATAAAATTTGAAAGATTATAAATATGTAAATATAATTTAGTATTAATTTAATTTTTTCTAATTTAATTTATTTTATTTTATTTTTTACCTCCTATCATCTCAATATTCTTCCATTATTGGCCACAAAGCACATGCCCTTAAAACTTTCCACAAACATCAATCCTTCACAGCTCCTGCTGCTGCTGAATTGACTCCTCAGATCTCCACATTCTTCTATGATTTTGACAGCTTTTTTAGCAATATTTTCTTTTCTTTTTTTTCTTTCTTGATAGATACTATAATTCTCATAATTATCAGTGTTTTTAAATATTTTATCAATTGAAAATTGAAGAAAATTAAAATAAAATAATTTTTTTTTCTTTTTTACTTTCTTTCTTGATAGATACTTGTAATTCTAACAATTATCAGTATTTTTAAATATTTTATGCCACCCATTATTAGTAATTAAAAATCGAAGAAAATTAAAATGGAATAAAATATTTTCTTTTCTTTTTTACTTGCTTCATAGATACTGCAATTCTCGTAATTATCAGTTTTTTTAAATATTATATGCCACCTATTATTAGCAGTTGAAAACTGAAGAAAATTGAAATAAAATAAAATGACTTCACTTCTTCAAGGCAGTTGAGTTGTCCACATTAATTTCAATTTTGTGTTTCACATTAATTTGGAGCTCTTCTTGACTTTTGTTTCAAGTAGGTCGCTGAATTGCGTTAAATTTAATTACTTAATTTATAACCTAACATAACGATTATGATTGTTTTGAAGAGAGGAAGGGGGAGAAACTTATCGGGGGGAGCACAGAGGTTCCTGTTTAATAAATTTTATTTCAGTCACTTTTTTTTTTTTTTTATCTCTCTTCTTTCATTTCTGAGATTCTTACTCTTTCAGTTTTCTAGTGATAATAGATAACAGCATTCTGCCTAAATAGTAGACAAAATTAATAAATAAAAGAATACCAAATATTTGAGTTTTAGAATTTCTCAATCTGTATACAAGATACTTATTAGATCAAAGAATATTTATTTAGTTTCTTCATTAATTCATGATTCCAACGATTAATTCATGATTCCATTTGCTAGCTTCACAACTAATATCATTATCTTCACAAGCATTGAAGCGAAAAGAGGAAAAGAAAAAGAGTGAATTAAGTAGTAATACATATATTTTGATATAAATTAATTTATTATAAAAATAAGGAATGATGTACGAAGGAATTGAACATTTTCGGGGCACAAGTGTGAAACAGTTCAAGAAAATATGAACTTATGTAAAAAAGCTGACCAAATTTCAGAAACTCAGAAATTTGACTTAATCAGCACCTTCTTCAATAATTTTTTGGGACATTTACATACATACCTCTTAAATCATCTTGAATTACATATTAAATTTCTCATTTTTTAATTTACAACTTAACCCCCTAAATCATCCAAAAATGAAAACTAGTAGAATACATGTATTTGCAAATATATTTATAATATTTATATATACATATTATTGGTAATAAACATCCAAATAATTATAAATCAGCAAAAAACATACTTTAAAAATCTTGAGAAATACCTAAATATGTTATTTTTGGATGATTTAGGGAATTAAGTTGTAAAATTAAAAAATAGGGGGTTTAATATGTAATTCAAGATGATTTAAGGGGTATGTATGTAATTCTCTCTAATTTTTTTGAGAAGTTATTCAATTGTTAATAAATTTCAACTTGAATTTGAACCAATAAAACTTAACAATAATTTTGTTGATAAGACCCCATGCCAATTTAATGACTCAAAAAATAATGAGCTACATTGTATGCATTCAATTCCCAACAATAATATATTGAAGCAATTAGGAAGTAAATAGTAGAACTTTCTTTCAATATTGGTGGCTTGTCTTGACAAATGTGATGAAGCATCAAAATCATATCACCATTTTCTCATGTTGGATGGTTCACCATTTTCTAGTACACAATAAATGCTATGTTGGATGGTTCACATTTAGTGATTCAAAAAAATAATCATGAAATATAAAAAAAAAAAAAAAATTGAAAATTATTTTCAAATATCTATCTTTCTACATTATTCTTTATGCAAAAAGGTAAAATGATGTACCACCATGGGCAAAATGGCCAAAAAAATCTTAAGCTCTTCATGATGCAAATTAGTCAAAAAGAAGATCAATTATTTCAACACATTCCCATCATTGGATTAAAGAATTTCTTTGAATAGAATAGCTAGATTAATATGATATTATAGTTTTGAGTTGATCCCAACCTAATTTTTAAATTCAAATTCAATTGAACCGAAGGAATAGTTGAAGCAATTCTAGAGGGGGTAATAACCTTACGTTTGAATATTAACGGAAAAAATCATATCCATTTATTCATGTATAATTTTTTTCATTAAAAAAATAAAAAAAATTTAAATTCATATATATCTTACGGAATTTTATATTCTATATTATATTACTATTTTTAAATATAATTGATTTTTTTTTTTTTTGAAAATAAACTAAAATCTCTATTAGCATGATTTTTTAATTTCTTATTTTGTTTTTCTTTTGGAAGAGATTGCTTGAAAGTTGCCTTACAACTAGGGTTTTCATATTATAAGAAAAAGAGGGAGAATTATGCTTTGGGTGTTGGGAAGCTTGCCCTATTATTTTTTTCCTCCTTCCTATGCCTTTGGACAGAATATAAGGCATAGCCTTTGCTTTGAACCTATGATTTTAAATACTTAACCCTTTTGTATCTTAAATTAAATCTAATCGTTAAGATGAGCATCTAACATTTAGATTTAAAATATTCTACATAAATAATAGATTTAAATAGTTTTTAACATGTAAGATTTAAGTTAAGGTGCACCGAGAGTTAGATTTTATTCCTATGAACTTTATTTAAGTTAAAACATAACTTAAGTATGGTTTACTTAAATAAAATGTAAGGATTTTTTATTTAGGGTGTGTTGGTTGTAAAATTAAAATAAATAAGTGTGTGTCATGTAATATTTAACTTTAGGATGTCTAATAAGTAAATATTGAAGTTTTTTGTGTTATACGGTTAAAAATCTCTATTTTTTTCCTCCTTCCTATGCCTTTGGACAGAATATAAGGCATAGCCTTTGCTTTGAACCTATGATTTCTGACCCTATCCAAAGGCATTGATATTGATTTCTTAAGGCAGAAGATCCTACAAAATATAGGAAGAATTTATGTGGGACAAACAAAAAAGGAGCAAGTAGGCATGGCCTGCTTAGATTCTAAACCTAGACTGAAGTGGAAAGAGAAAGGAGAAAGAGATAGGAGGAGAGAGGAGAGAGGAGAGAAAGAGAGAGAAGAGAAAGAGAGAGAGGAAGAGAGGAAGAGAGGAAGAGAGGAAGAGAGGAAGAGAGGGAGAAAGAGAGAGAACAAATGAAAGAAAAAGAAAGTTGGAGAGAAAGAGAGAGAGGTGTGTGGGCACTTTGTGCTAAGGATTCAGCTTTAGGTAGGATGGGGAAGAGGAAAAGGATGTGGGGGAGTTTGCCCACAAGTCAAGGGTGCTGACAGTTGCACTTAAAAAGAATACAAAAACCAATGTCTTATTCAAACTTTTTAATTTAGTGTAAGATAAGCTTCATTGAAGATTAGGGTTAATAATTTTGGGTTAAATTTAACCACTTCAGAAATACGTACTAAGATAAAATCGTAAGTCGTTGGAAGTTTCAATAAAAAAAAAAAATCAAGTCATTAAATCTTACTAATGTAAAAAAAGAAAAAAAAATCAAACTAGACAACAGAAATTTTATATTACTGTAAGATAAGCTTCATTGAAGATTAGGGTTAATAATTTTGGGTTAAATTTGACCACTTTAGAAATACGTACTAAGATAAAATCGTTAGTCGTTGGAAGTTCCAATAAAAAAAAAATCAAGTCATTAAATCTTACTAATGTAAAAAAGAAAAAAAAGTCAAACAAGACAACAGAATTTTTATATTAGTGTAAGATAAGCTTCATTGAAGATTAGGGTTAATAATTTTAGGTTAAATTTGACCACTTTAGAAATACGTTACTAAGATAAAATCGTTAGTCGTTGGAAGTTCCAATAAAAAAAAAATCAAGTCATTAAATCTTACTAATGTAAAAAAAGAAAAAAAAAAGTCAAACAAGACAACAAAAATTTTATATTAGTGTAAGATAAGCTTCATTGAAGATTAGGGTTAATTAATTTTGGGTTAAATTGACCACTTTAGAAAATACGTACTAAGATAAAATCGTTAGTCGTTGGACAGTTCAATCAATAAAAAAAAATCAAGTCAATTAAATCTTACTAATGTAAAAAAAGAAAAAAAGTCAAACAAGACAACAGAATTTTTATATTAGTGTAATGATAGCTTCATTGAAGATTAGGGTTAATAATTTTGGGTTAAATTGTCACTTTAAAATACGTACTAAGATTAAAACTCGTTAGTCGTTGGAAGTTCCAATAAAAAAAAATCAAGTCATTAAATCTTACTAATGTAAAAAAAGAAAAAAAAAGTCAAACAAGACAACAGAAATTTTATATTAGTGTAAGATAAGCTTCATTGAGATTAGGGTAATAATTTTAGGTTAAATTTGACCACTTTAGAAATACGTACGTAAGATAAAATCGTTAGTCGTTGAAGTTCCAAGTAAAAAAAAAATCAAGTCATAAATCTTACTAATGTAAAAAAGAAAAAAAAAAAGTCATATAACGAGAGGACAACAAAATTAATATATTGAAGTGGTAAGATAAGCTCATTGAAGATTTAGGGATTAATAATTTGGGTTAAATTTGACCCACTTTAGAAATTATCGTACTAAGATAAAATCGTTAGTCGTTGGAAGTTCCAATAAAAAAAAATCAAGTCATAAATCTATACTAATGTAAAAAATGAAAAGAAAAAAAGTCTTCAAACAAGGACAATCAGAAATTTTATTGAATTAGTGTAAGAATAAGCTTCATTGAAGATTTAGGGTTTAATAATTTTGCGGTTAAATTTGACCACTTTAGGGAAATACGTACTAAGATAAAATCGTATAGTCGTTGAGAGAAGTCGGAATAAAAAAAAATCAAGTCATTAAATCTTACTAATGTAAAAAAAGAAAAAAAAAGTCAAACAAGACAACAGAAATTTTATATTAGTGTAAGATAAGCTTCATTGAAGATTAGGGTTAATAATTTTGGGTTAAATTTGACCACTTTAGAAATACGTACTAAGATAAAATCGTAAGTCGTTGGAAGTTCCAATAAAAAAAAAATCAAGTCATTAAATCTTACTAATGTAAAAAAAGAAAAAAAAAGTCAAACAAGACAACAGAAATTTTATATACTTGAAGATAAATGAAGATTTATCATTTAATAGAGTATAATAGAAATAAAAGATTTATGCAGCCTGCCTGACTTAGTAGGATAATACTTTGGTTATGTCAAAATCAAATGATTCGTATACAAATAAAAAAAATATTAAATAAATTTTTATCACATATTATATAATTTTTATTGTAAAAAAAATTATTTTTTTATCACATCCTATATTATTTGTAGTGCATCAATCAAGATTACTTCACAGTCTATACATAACTTGGTACGACTAGATTGATTTTTTCATCAAACAGATGAGTAATCTTAGTTGAATTAAATCGATTTTACCTATTTATTGCAATTCTTCTCCACGTATGTAAACTTGTTAAGTTCGAGTTACTATGAACATATATTGATGCAATTAACTCAAAATGTTGTTTGATTAGTGATTAAAAAATGATCATAATCTTACAAAAATAATATTGGATAAGCCCAAACTTATATTTAGATTTGAAACATCAAGTTAGGCCAAATCTTGATAACTCCAACATTGTCATGTGTTTTACATTTTTTTTTTTTTAGAAAATAATATGGTCATTGTATTATTGAAATTAGGGGTAAATTACACTTTGGTACTTAGGTTTGGAGGTTTATAAAATAATATCATTTAATTTTTAGAAAACTCAAATTTTGGTTTCTTATTTAGATATTTTAATTTTAAAAAAAATTGCAATTTTATGTGCTGATAACTAATAAATTGAAGACCAAATTGGTGATTTTTTGAAGAGTTATGATCATTCTAACAAAAAAATTATAATCATATATTATTTGTTTTTTTTTTTTACTATTTTACTGATACTGGACATTATAATTGATTGATTGAATAAAATGATTAAAAAAAATTATATGTGGCTGCTTGACCAATCAATTAATAAAAATTCTAATTGTTTTATTAGAAGCACCTAAATGCTAATGAATTTTTGAAATTTAAAAATTAAATTAGATTTTATGAAAAATGAGAAACTAAAATAATGTGATTTTTGAAATTGGAAATTAAATTGTATTTTACCATTGAATTATACTCAATAACATGAAATGTTGGAGAATAAATCCACCCAACCTTGGAAGATCAAGAACATGTTAATATATAACATATTTAATATTTAAAATTAGTTATGGATAATTATTATTAAAATTTTAGATTAATATATATATATATATATATATATTATGAACAATTTTAAAATGTCGAAAGATGTATCATGCACATAAATAGAATAAAGACAATGAAAAGAAGCATTTTTTTTACCACATAAAGTCATATACTGTCCTGATAAAAAAGGAAAAAGTCACAAAAATAAAAAATTTATATAACTGATTCTATCTAGCAAAATAAAATTCTAATTTGTTGTATATAGCGATAGTATGTAACTCTATATGATAAAAAAAAAATCATTGACTTTGATCTATCTTTAAGCATGGTATATTTTTAGTTACTTTATAATTATTCATAATTTTGATATATATATATATATATATATATAAGCTAAATTACATTTTAAAAAGGGATAATTAACTACATGCCACACAATTTAATTTTATTTATGCCTTACCCATCTATTCTTAGTTAATTATGCTATGCACACTCAAAACATTATAAAATCTTACATACACATATTTTAACTTATTTTTATTATAACGAGTAATTATAATTTTTTAATAACCTAACTATAGTTAGATTATAAAAAATCTGAGCCCTTCATCATATTATTTTAAAAATATTTAAATATATTTTGAGTGAAAATCCTAAAACCTTAATATTTAGGTGACGGCAAAGGAAGGGGACATCCACAACATGAATTGATTTTAGGACAAATCAGCGCTTTAGTGTAGTATTGAGGAAGAGAGAAATATATACTATTAAAATTAAAAATATAACTTTAATGATTTACTAACAAATTTTTTTTTTAAATAGATTTTGATTAAGTTTTAACTCAAATGTGTGTATGTAAGATTTTGTAATATTTTAAGTATGCTTATTAACTAAGAATGGATAAGTAAGACATAAATAAAACTAAATTCTATGGCATGCAGGAAATTATCTCTTTAAAAAATTAGATACACAAACAAAGGAAGGGTACATATATGATTCCAAAAATGTGAATTTTTCCAAAGTTTTTATAAATAAAAAAATAAAAACTTGTTCCAATATTGAACACATGATGCTTAATTTGTTCATAATTGAAAGGACAAATAAAATCAAAAATTATATCATCCTTAGATGAATTCAAGGCAAGGGAGAGATGCAAAAGGAAACAAACTACTATAACATTTAATGCAAAGGGAAAGCAAGTAGAAATTTCCATGGAGTTCAATGCACGTTGCCATTGCATCCATGAGAGAGAGAAGAAGGAAACCTCTAGAACAATAATTAAAGGGTAAATTTCTTTTAGATTCCTGTAATTTATTTATAATTATACTTTAGTTTATAATTTTTAAAATCTTTTATTTACATCTCTAATTAAAGCACTAGATATCTAAAAAGAAAATTTGGTTGGAATTTATAGTGATTTTTGAAAAAATGTGTATGATGTGAAATAAAGTAAGTTTGTTATATTAAAAATTGTGTATAATATGAAATAAAGTTAATTGATTTATTGAGAATTGTGTTAGATGTGAAATAAAGTGATTGTTTAATGTTGAAATTTGTGTGAGATAAGATATAAAATAATTTTTAAAAATTTTTTAAAATATATTTAAGATTTTGACTATGGGTAATTTTAGCCATGATTTTTATTTCATTGCCAAATAGGGCCTAAATATTAAGTTTTTATTTTGCTTCACCTTGTTTGGCGCAAGGATCAAAATAGTACTAATTAAAAAAAAAAAAAAATTTAAATTATTTTCCATCAATTTTAATATAAAAAATATTATTTTACTTCATATACTCAATAATTTTTAATAAAAATATCAACTTTATTTGATATCATATATCAAAATACTAGAATCAAGCAATTTTGGTTTAGAATGTGAAATATAGTTGATATTTTTATTAAAAATTATTGAGTATATAAATAAAATAATATTTTTATATTAAAATTTATGTAAAATAATTTAAAAATTAATTTATTATTATTATTATTATTATTTTAAACTATTATCATTTTGGTACTCGCGCCAAACATGACCGGTCCTTATTTTAAATTCTAGAGAGTTATTAAGTGAAAGATTTAAAAAAAATATATAGATTAAAATATAATTATAGGTAAACTCTAAAGACCTATCAGTAATTTCCCTTAATTAAATTATAATTCAAAGCTATTATTTAACAAGCAAAGCGTTTATTAAATGAATTAATCAAAGTTGTTGGACCAAGGTGATTGATGTGTTCAATGCATCATAATAGCATTTTAATATTATGTTTTTTTTTTTTGAAAATTAATTTAATATTATGGTCTTTTTTGATAAAATTAATATTATGGTTTTGGAATCTTGCACTGTTGACACAAAATTCAGCTAATTAAAATAAATAAATAAAAAAAAATATTTTTAAACCATCTTCGTATCGTGTCTTAATTTTTCTTGATATTTTCTAAGTAAAACATCTTGGTCTACTATTTTTTCATTTTTTATAGTATTTGAGGATTTCTATTTATTCGATGATCGATATTGCGTGTTAATATGTAAATACGATTAATGTATGTATGTAATTAGTTATCTTTTATTAATTTATTTTGGGATCTAGTTTTAAACCTTGATAAAGGAAGGCTAAATTTAAAAATCTTATTCCAAATAATAAAAAATTCTTTCTTGTGTATATTT
This sequence comes from Apostasia shenzhenica, assembly GCA_002786265.1. Classification (NCBI taxonomy): domain Eukaryota; kingdom Viridiplantae; phylum Streptophyta; class Magnoliopsida; order Asparagales; family Orchidaceae; genus Apostasia; species Apostasia shenzhenica. Next base: position 1,871,420 of record KZ451888.1, on the reverse strand, counting down.
GGGGAAGTGACCTCAGGAGGAATTATATTGAAAATAAGAATAATTACATCAAAGTCCCTGAGTTTGACTCTTAATAATGCATAAGTTCATATTTTTAAAATCATAACATCGGGGTCCTTAAATTTTAATAAATTATCAAACAAGTCCTTTTTTAATTTTTTATTATTAATTTTTTTTAAATTATCATTATACCCTATTCTCTCTCTCTCTCCACGTGCACCAATGAGTATAATGATAATTTTTAAAAAAATTTAATAATAAAAAAATTAAAAAAGACTCATTTGATAATTTATTTTATATTATAATTTAAAAAATGTGAGTCTATGCATTATTAAGCGTTAAGTTTAAAGACTTGAGTATAATTATCCCTTAAAAATATATAATATATATTAAAACTATAGAGATGTTGTGTAAAATAAGGACAAGGGGAAGCTCATCCCATGATCTTTTCCAACCTTGGGGAAGATTAGGCTTGACAACTATTAAACAATGTGGAAGTTCTCTTTTTCATATGATCCATGGAAAATTTTTGTTATATATTTAAAATATTAAATTATCAATTTCTCACCCAATTTAAATGAATTTCACACAACTAAATATATATTTCCATTTCCATTTTAGTCTATTAGATTAGCAACAAAGATACACAAGATTAGTTTTGATAATGATTCCATATACTATTTATTATGTTATATGATTCAACTTGTGATATCACATGATTCAAATATAAAGGTATTATTTGCTTTAGTTCTATGAAATTGCGTGACTTGAGTACTTCTTAGAATAGTCATGCATCTTATTACTACTTTAATTCAAATATACTTGATTATTAAGGTTTTGTTATTAGTCTCATATTTTTACTTCAAAAATAGTTTCTATTATTTAAAATTATGTTATTTATTTTTATAACTTAGAAGCTTTTCTCCACTTCTGATGTGAATTGATTTATTCTTGTGCTCTTCACATCACTCATTATTTAGCCTAAAAGCCTGTGGGGAGCTTTGATCATGAGTCTTAACAGCCCACAAGCTTTCATTGGGTTCATCCTCTAATCACATTATACTATATGAGGTCAGTTTTGGTATCATATTGTAATATTTTGTGATCTAAATGTAGAGGTATTGTTTACTCCGGCTTGTAGGAATTGCATGGCTTGAGTACTTCCTGTAAGGGTCACTCATCCTAATATTACTCGAATTTAAGCAAGCTTAGCTATAGAGTTTTCCATCATTAGTCTCACAGTTTTATTCTAAAATACGCTTCAACTATTTGAGGTTATATTTTTTTCTTATAAAACTCAAGAACTTTACTCATTTTTCAATGTCAGTCAATTCATTCCTGTATCTCTCTCAATACTTATTATTTGACTTAAAAGTTTGCTAGAAGACGCGCTTTTGCTCTAATAATTTCTATTATAGAATATTATTTAGCGATCACTCTCTACTCTTTTTAGTCACGAGTCATCACACAATTAATTATATGAAAAAAATAAAAGATTAATTACAATAACCTCAAATATTAAAAATGTTGATATTTGATAGAACTCGGAATTTATCGAGATCAGCGAATTAAAAGTTCTCCCTCGCTTGGTGAAACAATTTTTTTTTAATAAATGAGAGTTTATTTTAGTATCATGTGTTACAATGATAAATGACTGATGAGAAGCATAATTACTCTGATTATAAATGATTTACATGAATTTACAAAAAAATATTTTGAATTGCTCAATGGCCTCTTTTACAAATTACAACAATTCATTCTTTTTATTATTATAAAAAAAACAATTCATTCTTTTTTTTTGGCATGTTTTCAATATTCATATTTAAGTTATTATGGTCAAATTATGATTTCATGTATTATGATATTCTATCAAAATAAGGTAAGAATTCATTTTTTGTTTTAATTGTTCTTGATCAAATATTTTTAATAAGCATATATTTGTAGGAGATTTGGTTGTCATTATTATCGATTATCAAAAATTATTGTTATAATAAAAATTAATTTATTATTCTTTCTTTCAATGCATAACTATAATTAATTCAAAAGAATGTACATCTATTATTCCCAATTCCTCAAAACCGAGATAAAAATTTTTTGAGAATATTTTTCAGTGAGTTATAAAATTATCTCAAATTTATAATTTAGACCATCTGCTTTATATTTCTTTCAAAAAAAAAAATGATATTTATATACTCAACATTTATATATTCTCGTGAATGAATATCAAAATCGATCGAATGTTAAATCAACAGTTAAGTGTACCAACTAACGACTTATTTTTCTGATTTGAAATTTTTATCAATCTAATAAATCAAGCTAGCTTAAAATCAGATCATTTAAAACAAATAAAAAATTATTTATAAATAAATAAATATATATATAATTTTATTTATAAAATTTTTTCTCACAATCTTTTTTCAAGCATGTTAATTGTAAATTAATGTTTTATTTCATTTTCAATTATTAAATTGAAATAGACAAATGAACAGCTGTGTATGACTTTAGTTTTAATCGAATTTCAATCGGCAATAAATAATTCAGACTAAGAATTTTTTTTTATTTTGGATCGTATCGAAATAAAATTAATTTTTTTTATTTTTTTAAAATCAGATCAAAATCAAATTGATAAATTTTTAATTCAAGCTTTTAAGGCTGGTGCATATTTGATAGAAATTCAATAGCGAACAGCTGTGAATATAAATAGCGTATATTTTTAATTAAATTATGGGTAGCTTGGAACTAGTTGGAAGTTTATATAAATAAAAATACTTTTCATTTATAAAAAAAAAATTAAAAGTACTTTTATAATTTTATTTCTTTTGAAAAAGTAAATTTAAAAATAGAAATTATAAACAGAAAAATAAAAATGTCCCACCGATCCACTTTCTGGAAAGAGTGGCACGGAAGCGTCCAAGCCCGGGTATGCCGGATGGGCCCCACCTTACTGTCTGGATCCGTTTCCCGGTCCCACACGCGTGGTCCCCACTGTTCCCGCTGCTTTACCGCCACGTGTCAACGCCTCTGCGTGTCAGTTCGGATTCCCCCTCCTCGTATTAATTTAAAAAATGATTATTTCCCATATTTACTTTTTTTTCTTTTCTTATTTTCCCATTTTACCCCTCCCTAAAATATCCCCGTGCCCTAAAATAGCCGGCCCGCTCCGTTCACGGGCAGATGCGACGATTACTTCAAGATCAGCTCCTCTCCGATGCTGAAAACCGCAAAACGAAATATTGCTCTAATTAAACTCCATTAAAAGAGACGACCAAATCTTCTCTCACTAAATTCCCCACCTTTCTCTCTCTACCTCCTCCCCCTCATAAACCCCCCCTCCCCTCCCCCCATTTCCCCTGCATGCCTTCCCTTCCCTTCCCCCTCTATCCACCTTCCTCCATGGCCGTTGAAGCTCACCATCTTCGCCTTTTCTCCCCCCAGTTCCTCATGAACAGGTTCTTTCTCTCTCCCCCTCTTTCCCTGGCTCGCTCGCCCTTCTTCTTTTCCATATCTGCTCTGCTTTTTCTGTCTATTTAAAGCTCTGTTTCTCGTGAAAACAGAGAGCCAGACAAGGCTTCGGAGAATATTCCGGCGATGATCGGAAACGCTCAGAGATCGGCTTCCGTTGCGGTAGGCGCCACATCAGAAAGTGGCATAACCGTTGCGGCGGGGGCCGGAATGAAGCGGCCGAGAGAGCCGCTTGCCTTCCTCGGCGAAGACCTCTCACCCCACCTCGAGCAGCAGATGCTGGAAGTCGACGGCCTCCTCGCCCACTATGTAAATAATTTAAAGCAGCAGCTTTTTCTTTCTTCTTTATGGTTCGTTTTTTTTTTTATGAATTTTTACGGAATGGGTTGGTCCCGCAGACGGCGAGGATGAGGGCGGAGATAGCCGAGCGGAGGAGGCGGTTCTCGCGGCAGCTGGCGGCGGCAATGGCGGACGGAGTGCGGAAGCGGCTGAAGGCGAAGGACGAGGAGATTGAGAAGGTGAAGAGGATGAATTGGGCGCTGGGGGAGAGGATCCGGAGCCTCTGCTTCGAGAACCAGGTCCTCAGAGAGCTCGCCCAGACGAACGAAGCAGCCGCCAATCTCCTCCGATCGAACCTCGAGCAGATACTTGCCGCCGGGCAGCTGCGCGGCAAAGAGGAGGAGCAGCAGCGATTCGACGGCGGCGCCACCGACGATGCTGGCTCATGCTGCTGCGGCGAGAACGATCACGTGGAAGCTTCTTCGGCGAGGGTCTGCCGGAGCTGCGGAGAGAGAGAGCCGACGGTTCTGCTGCTTCCCTGCCGGCATCTCTGCCTCTGCGCCCCCTGCGGCTCCGCGAACAATTACTGCCCAATTTGTAATTGCTTCAAAAGCGGGAGCGTAAATGTAAATTTGTCATAAATTTTTTTTTTAATTGAGTTTTTATTATTAATAATAAATAGTTAGATCCTGAAAAATTTATCGTAATGCCATTAATTCATAATCTTTCGTTATTAATTTGATTTTATTTTTTGCTATGGGTTTGGCTTTAATTGTATTAAATTTGTGCTTATTCGTCTTAGGTTTTGTTTTGGATTTTTTGAGTGTTATTCTTTTTAAAATATGAATTGGATATTTATAAGGAGATTCCATAGTTCTTTGTGAATTACTCATGAAATAAAAATATTTTGAAATTTACAGATCGGTATTAAATTATGGTAAACTTCAGGAATCCGGATGAAATTTATCTTGTTTCACCGAGTACACGATGGGCATCGAGCGGTGCGGTGGTTCCAGTTCCAGTATTTCCGCGGGGAGCCGTGCTTAACGTGTTTCCGAGGAACAGGACAAAAAAGGCTGCGACCGCGGTGTTCGGCGGGACGGCGTTTGAATGACGTTCCGCCGGATCAGCTGCCACGCATCCCACCCGGCACTCCGCCTGCAGCCCACGTGAAGCGAGCGGGCTGCTAGATGGGCCCACCTGCGCTGGGCCTCGTGGATCGCTTGTTGGGCTTCGCACTGTCAGGGCCCACAATAGATCTCTTTTCTTTTTTTTTAAGTCACGTGACCTGCACGCGGTCAAGGAAAACATGTCCAAATTAATTGACCCTAAACCATGAGCCCTTTATCTTATTCTGTGAAAGAAATTGAGTGTGTTCATCCGATAAGCCTAAAATATGGGGCCCACTCAAATGTTTCTCCACAAGCGACATGGCTGCCAGCTCATCTGGTGGGCCACAAATGGGCCCACCTAGATGTTTGATGAACAAAGAAATGATGCTTTTATGATTTTATCTAATACCATAATTTTTCAAAAAATAATATGGAGATCACTTTCTATCAAAAAAAAAAAAAAAATGCAAACTCACTTCTAGTCCCCAATAATTTTAAGATTTTAAACGTACAATTTTTATCTAATAATTAAGAGATAGTATAATATACTATGCAAAACTTGTTTTCCACTAAAATGAGCTGAGCACTATGAGCTGTTATTTAATAGAGTACACTGAAAACCAAAAATTGACGTAATCGATCCCACTAACTGAGATAAAAACTCAAGGGACTGTTTACTTGTAAATTTTTTTTTATTAAAAATTAGGAATGATGTAAAATAAAGTTAATTTTTAATATAAAATTTCATATGTAATATGACATGCATGTCACATATATCATTAATATGTAAAATCTATATTTTTTATGGCACATATATTTTAAATTTTTGTGAAATATATTATGAGTTGAGAGAAGAATTAAAAAAATGATAGAACGCGCATGTTGATAAATGAATGTTATCCTAAAGTTTTTTTTTTGAGTTTTTTTTTTTTTTGAAATGCATAGTATTTTCCTCTAATATTAAATTAATATGAGGAAAATTTGTATCTTGTTTGAGTCCAACAAAAATGTACTATCTCTGATTTTTTATTATTAATTATAGTCCTTTTGTTTTATTTTATTTTTATTTTTGAAAAAAAGAGGGTTACTTTATCACATGTGATGGGTTAGGATATAGGAAGGAGGAATTTGGAAGTAAGGTGGTTGAGAAGGGTCCAAAGTATGAAATGAAATTGTGAAAGCATTTAAGAGATAAGAATATGTGGTGGGTGGTGTGATGAAAGAGGATGATGAGGTGGGAAATTGGAGCATTCAAGGTGTTGGAAGTTGAGATTTTGATTAATTTTGAATTGTTATTCCATTAATGTGATGCAACTTTTAAAGCTTATAAACTGTCATGATATGTGATGCTTTGGAACAGACTTTGGAAAGTAAAAAAAAGTAGGTATTGGCAACAAGTTGATCATGAGCACGACAATTTTAACTCGTACTCGAAATTTTTTTTTTTCATTTTAAGTTGTGTGACGCCCGTGGCCGAAGAGGGCGGGGAGTGATCACCGGGTGATGTCCTAAGAGAAAGGAATCACTGAGGCAAAGTGCGGCTCCTGGCAGGCTTCTATGCCAAAAAAATGAGTGGTGAGAGGGGCGCAGGAATGAATCGTCCCACATCGGAAAAGGAGGGAGATCCTGAGCTGTATAAGTAGATAACATGATCTCAAATAGTAGAGGCGCCTTTTGGGGTAAAACCGTGAGGCTAGTGATGGAAAACTCTGTAGTTAAGCGTGCTTGGGCTGGAGTAGTACTGGGATGGGTGACCTCTTGAGAAGTACTCAAGTACGCAGTTTTCCTAAAGCCAAAGCGGACAATACCTCTACAATGAGATCACGGGATGTTACAATATGATATCAGAGCCGACCTCTCGCAGTACGATGTGGTTCGAGGACGAACCAGGCGGAAGCTGGTGGGCCTGTGACGCCCGTGGCCGAAGAGGGCGGGGAGTGATCGCCGGGTGATGTCCTAAGAGAAAAGAATCACTGAGGCAAAGTGCGGCTCCTGGCAGGCTTCTAGGCCAAAAAAACGAGTGGTGAGAGGGGCGCAGGAATGAATCGTCCCACATCGGAAAGGGAGGGAGATCCTGAGCTGTATAAGTAGATAACATGATCTCAAATAATAGAGGCGCCTTATGGGGGCAAACCCGTGAGGCTAATGATGGAAAACTCTGTAGTTAAGCATGCTTGGGCTGGAGTAGTACTGGGATGGGTGACTTCCCGGGAAGTACTCAAGGAGGACCAAAGAAGACATGGCAATAAATTATAAGGAGTGATCTTAGTTACTTAAACTTAGATAAGAATTTGATAACTGATAGAGCGCAATAGAAATAAAGGATTCATGTAGCCGACCCCATTTAGTGGGAAGGCTTGGTTGTTGTTTAAGTTGAGTTTGTGTGTGGTCGATTGAATTATTTAATCGAGTTGAATTGAGCTTAATACAAAAGTTGTCTTAATTTAAAAGTCATAACATTCAATATTTTTTATGTGTGACATGAGTATTTATTCATGAGGGAGTTTATGTCACTCCTAATAAAGAGATTTTTGCTCGTTTAACTATCAAAGTAGTTAGATGCGTGTCATTTATATTTTAAATACATAATTATAAATAGTAGTCCCTTCATCAAATTGGAGAATATTTATTTTTTTATTTTATTTAAGAAGGAGAAGATCTAATCTTTTATTATTATGAGAGGTGTTATTTGTAATTATATATTTAAAGTATAGAGTAAAATTTGTAATAGTTGCGTTGCATGTCTTTTTATTTAATTTCTTCAAAAAAATATAATATATATATTATCTTAAATATATATTAAAAAGGGCTAATTAAATACTTGTGCTTATAATCGATTGTGAGCTTAATTGCTTTTTCTTTTTATATATTAAATATTTCTTTTCTCAGTAGTATTTATATTCAAGATAAATTTAAATTATTTTTTGATTTTTTATATAATTACTTTAGAGATTGGAAACATATATTATAATTACATATTTAGCATATAAACAAACAAGTTTTAAGCATGATGTATTTGATTATATTGTCTATACTATAACTTGAACATATCATTAGTTGAACTTTATATAAATTCAACATCATAATTCAAGAGCGAAGCCATACACTATCATACATAGTTACAGGAAATTGATATAAAGATATCAAACTAAATGAACTATTGATCTCACATCCGAGAGATTATCGATTGTAAGACAAGTTGATTAGATAGTCAAAAAGAAATTAGAAATGGGATGGCCGTGAAAAAGCCATAACAAAAAAAAATATAAAAATTTAATCAAGGCAAAAGATTATTGCATAGAAAACTCTTAAGATATTCCACTGTGCTTTTTGTCCTGTAAAGAGAGTAGATTATACAAGACAACTAAGAGATGGAAAGAGAACACACTATATAGTTATAGAGAGCAATCACAAAGAGAAAGTATAATTCTTGCTCATCTGATAAAGTTTGTGGGGATTGTATCAATATTCCAATAGGAGTGTGTATCCTTTAAAGGCTTTTCTTAGCTAATCTCTGGTCTTCAAAAGCTTCTGATTTCTCCAAAAGATATATGGCTTGAGATATCACCGTCACTGGTGATTTCATTTAAGGTCATTAGTGAGAGTTGGAGTGTTTAAGATGATCACTAAGTCCTATATAGGTTGTAGCATATCATTTTCAGATGCAAGTATTTTGTGCTTTGCTTCTAATTCTTCCTTAGCATAGGTAATTAATGTTGCGGGTGAGCGAGATTGAGGTCAAAGGAAGGGATTACCCTACCAAGATTTGCAGGAATGGAGGTGTCCTTTAGATTATGTGAGCTTTCTACATTTATATTTGAAAATTTAGGAGGAATGTATAATTTTGGAGTTGTCCACAAAAGTCTTCAAGTGGTGGCACTGTTGATCATAGGACCTATAATGGGGTCTCGATCAAACGCTTTCATGACGTAACTCTTCAACCGCCTAGTAATTAGGGCATTAGGTAGGTATGGATCGTATGGTGATTAAGATGTAAGGATGCCCCTCTTCCAACCTGTGTTGGTTCATGAGTTAGAAATCGAACTATTCTTATGTATTAATTTTCACAGCATTATTGTCTAATATGGCTCTAGTAGTTGACTATTCTCTACTAACAATTTGCACTAATTTTGATTGTGATATATCTCTTCGCGACACATGTATATACAAGATTAATTTGTAGAATTTTATATTAACAATATCAAAAATGGAAGAAATATTCAAAAAGTTTCCTTAGTTGAACCACTATATAGCTTGCCTTTCATTATTTAAAGCAAGAAATAAGTGCATGCTTCCATAGCTTGCAAAGTGCTAGCTAGCCTCAAAATGCATTTTCAAAATGGTGAGGCATAATATTATATATGATTTATTTTGCTTTAGGGGGGGGGGTCTTAAATAATGCCTTGCCATGTGGGCTACACATGAAGATGGATTAACATGACAGCCATAATGATTCTATTGAACATGGCCTATATGATTCCTTCTCAATATATCAATTAGTGGATCCAAGCAATAAAGATTTGTGTATCTACAAAATTGAGATAGAAAATAATTAAAAATGAATCATTTGAATATTAGTAATGATATATATAGAAAGTTAATTATTTAATATTTGTATTATAAGAGTTTCCACATGTCATTTGTTTTTGAATCATAGTATAATACAATCTATGACAACACATAGCCATCTTGTATTATTTACCCAAGAATGGCCTTGAATAATATAAAAATAAGATGATTCCCACTAATTAAATGATGCTTTGCACCTCTCTCCTCACATATAAATAGTCTTCTAACCACTAAGCCAAATTTTTAATTTCAAAAAAGCATGATATATTAACAAAGTAGTTTGCGGATATGTTAATTAAATATCACTCAAAGTTAATGACTAACTTCTCAAAAGTTTCTCATATATCAAACTCGTCGAGAGAAAAAATTTACTGCACTTTCTTTGCAAATAACTTATCTTGAGATTTCACTTTGCCACGATGAGGTATGATAGCCTTGACACGTCGTACGAATAGGCGAATATGTATTTTTAAAAAAAAACATATATAAAGTAAATACGATATCATATAAGTCCTAAAAAGAACAGATGAAATTATGAGCATTAAAGTGGCTTGTGCACTTGCCTTTTCTAAGTGCACTTTGTGTTGAAGAAATGAACATGGGAGCCCTTTCTAATTATAAGTGCTTGTTAGGTCATGCATAGCATATATATCCCATTTACTAAAGAAATAGTTTGATGGCTTTGCCCCCTTTCTTTTCTTTTATTAGTGATAAAAAGAAAGAGAAAGGACATTAGAATCACACATCAATATCATGTTGCCATCTTCATCCCATCCCAACCTTTTCCTCAAAGTCATCAATCTCTTAATTAAATTAATTATGTGGATCACTTTCAATATTCCTTGCCCAAATACTCATTTGATATTTATTCCCTTGTAATGCTTGCTTGCTCATTTTGTCACTTGTATAGCAACTTATTATATTTTATATAACTTCTTTCAAAAAGTTTTTATGAGCCAATTAACTACTTTCCACAGTAAATATATTATTTTACATATTATGTATTCATATATAAAAATTATATTTGTTCATATTAAAGTTTAGTGTGTTCAGTGTAACATTCTTTATAATTTATAGTTGTATAATTACATAATTTAATTTTTAAAATATGAATGAATAATATATAAAATGATATAATTTAGTATGACATATATGTAAATATTCCTATTTATATGTATATGCTTTTTGAGCTTCACTGATCATTTAAGTTTATTAGATTTATTTTTAAGTTGGTTTAATTTGACTAAAAAATAATGTGTATATATCTATCCATATATCACTAGTGACATATGTTATATCATTGAGAATTTTTTTTTTTTTAATGAAGTAGTAGATGATGAAAGAGAAGAGAATAAATGATTAATGAAAAAAATAACATGGAAGGAGATATTGCAAGAATTCAAAAGAATATATGTACAAAAGTTTGCAAATAAAATTTTGACAGATTTACATACATGCCTCTTGATTCATTTTAAATTACATATTAAACCCTTTATTTTTTAATTTTACAATTTCACCCCTCAAATTTTCTAATAACGAAAACTTGTAGAATACGTGTATTTGTAAATATGTTTATAATATTTTGTATATACATATTATTGGTGATAAGCATCCAAATAATTATAATCAGCAAAAAGAATCTTTTAAAAATCTTGAGAAATGCCTAAATATATTATTTTTAGATTATATAAGGGGTGAAGTTATAAAATTTAAAAATAAAGAGTTTAATATGTAATTCAAGATGAATTAAGAGTATCTATGTAAATGCCCCAATAATTTTATATAAAAATAATTATACTATATAACGCAATACATTATGATAAAAATCTTAGCAGCATTATATTTCAACGATGACGATGATTATGGCACGGTGAGATTGCATTACATGGAGTTTCTTATGAGAATACGATCCTTTGCTATAGTAACCGAGGAAACACACTTTTATTTCTAATATAATTCATTAATCTTGCTTTTTTAAGATCTTAATACTGAGCTAAAAGCAAGAAGCATTTTATTCTATCTTTAGGTCTCGTTTAGTTTGAGTTTTTTTTAGATAAGAAAAAAAAATTAATTTATTTTTTAAATTTAATATCAAAGAACTTTATCTTAATATTAGAAAGTGCATAAGATGTGAAATAAAGTTAATTCTAAAATTTATATTTGTATTAGATGTGTAATAAAGTTGATTTTTATAGTTAAAATTTATGTTGAGTTAAAAAAAAGCCTCGAAATTAATAAACGACGCCTAAAGGATAGGCTATTAGCAAGACTCTCTCTAGTATCCTTATTGGGTTAATAGCCATCTTAAGTTTTTCTAATTAGGGCCTATGTGCAGTTAGTTTCCTCCGCTTTTCAAGCTAATTAAATTTATTCTATAATTTGAGATAACATGCAAATAGGTTTTTAATATTTGATATTAATAAAATTATTTAATAAAAAATATTTTCTCTAATTATTAAATTAAATTGAACATTATATCTATTTAAAATATTAATATAATTTTTAAATTAATGAAACTTAAAAAAATATTATTCATTGGCTTAATTTATTAATAGTAATGAAATTATTTATATATTAACTTAAAATAGAGTATTAAATTGATAAATTTAAAAATTAAAAGAAATTTAATTACTATTAATTTATCCTTATTTTTTAAGGGATAATTACCTACATGCCACACTATTTAGCTTTATTCATATATTACCCATTCATTCTTAGTTAATTATGCTATGCACACTTAAAATATTAGAAAATCTTATATACACACTTTAACTTATTTTCATTATAATAAGTAATCATAATTTTCCAATAACCTAACTATAGTTAGGTTACAGAAAATCTGAGTCGTTCATTATATTATTTTAAAGATATTTAAATATATTTTGAGTGAAAATCCTAAAACTTTGATGCTTAGGTGGTGGCAAGGGAATGAGACATCCGCGACTTGAATTAATTTTAGGACAGATCAATGCTTTAGTGTAGCATTGAGGAAGAAAATAATATGTACTATTAAGGGTAAGAATATAATTTTAATAATTTATTAATAAAATATTTTTTTTTTCAAATAAATTTTGGCTGAATTTTAATTCAAGTGTGTGTATGTAAGGTTTTGTAAGATTTTGAGTGTGCATAGCTTAATTAACTAAGAATGAATGTATAATATATAAATAAAATCAAGGGATAATTACCTACATGCCACACAATTTAGTTTTATTTATGCCTTACCCATTTATTCTTAGTTAATTATGCTATGCACACTCAAAACATTATAAAATCTTACATATACACATTTTAATTTATTTTTATAATAATAAGTAATCATAATTTTTCAATAAACTAACTATAGTTAGATTACAAAAAATCTGAGCCGTTCATCATATTATTTTAAGAATATTTAAATATATTTTGAGTGAAAAATCCTAAAACCTTAATATTTAGGTAGCGGCAAAGGAAGGAGATATCCGTGATGCGAATTGATTTTAGGACAAATCAGCGCTTTAGTGTGGTACTGAGGAAAAGAAAAATACGTATCATTAAGAGTAAAAATATAATTTTAATGATTTACTAACAAAATAATTTTTTTTCAAATAGATTTTGATTAAGTTTTAATTCAAATGTGTACGTAAGATTTTGTAATATTCTGAGTGTGTATAGCATAATTAACTAAGAATAGATGTGTAAGGCATAAATAAAATTAAATTGTGTGGTAAGTAGTTAATTATACTTAAAATTAAATGATGTGATATATTGGTAATTTTTTTTTTAATTATAATTTTTATTTTATGTATTATTAATTTTTTATTTAATGGCTCGACAGTCTTCAGAAGTTCAGATCACGCACCTTAAATTAAATATTTGAGCGTACAAGTCACGTATCACGCGTGAAGGCAGACAATATATAGTACTGATGGAGACAATTTTATTTTATTTTATTTTTTATTTATAATATTAATTATATGTTTGGCATTAATATATTATAAAAATAAGTAATATTTATGTAATAATAACACATCTACATCTGATTATTTATATATATTAAATAATTAAACTCTTTAAATATTACCACGTAACTCCACTATTATTTTATTTAAAAATATTTATGAGATATTATTAAAACTCACTGTAGATGCAAAAAAATGCACCACCACAGAGATAAATGAGACGACAATTTTTACGTGAAAATTCGAGTGTCCGGGAGAAAAAACACGACGCCGTCCAGGCGATTTGAATCCACTAATTTAATCTCCTCTTACAAAGCTTGAGCGTCTCTAATGGGAGACCAAATGAGTACAAGAGAGAGAGAGAGAGAGGGTAGAGAAAGAGTGGCTCCTTGTGAGAGAGCCTCAGTCCCCTTTTTATAGCCTGGGGAAGAGAGGGTACAATAGGTAGTCTGTCACATCTGACACCTATTCCTACAAAGAATGATTAGGGAGTTGATTCTCATATTGTCTTAAATGCTGAGTTGACATAGTAGTACGGAGAGTACGATCTGGTGTGCTCTTTGAGCTGCTCTTCGACGTGGGGCTGTTGAGCTGCTCTTCGACGTGGGGCTATTGAGCTGCTCTTCGACGTGGGGCTGCTGTTGAGCAGCTGTTTGGCAAGGAGCTGCTGTTGAGCTGCTCTTCGACTTAGGGCTGTTAAGCTGCTCTTCGACTTGGGGCTGTTGAGCTGCTCTTCGACTTGGGAAAGAATATTTAGAGAAGGTTCTAACACTCACGATATATATATCTTGAGATGAAATATCATTACGCTAAAGCGTTCTACTACTTTAGGATTTGTTTAATTCAAAAGTTAAATTTTAGATTAAAAAATTATTTTATTTTATAAATTTAATAGTAAAAAAAATAGTTTGATATTAAAAAGCCAGTAAATATGAAATAAAATTAATTATAATATTTTTATTTATATTAAATGTGAAGTAAAATTAATTTTTATAATTAAAATTTATATTGAATAAAAAAAGAGTTTAAACCAAATAAGCTTTGAGCAATCAATAAAGCTGCTATTGAAAATATGAGATTATATATTTTTACACAAATTAACAAAGTCAGACTTTTATGTGAAAATCTAGATATATAGATCCTGTTTGGCGTGGGTATCAAAATTAGAACAAAAATAGTACTAATTTAAAATAATAATAATAATAATTAATTAATTTTTATTATATTTTATACAAATTTTAATATAAAAAATATTATTTTATTTCACATACTCAATTATTTTCAATAAAATTATAAATTTTATTTTACACCCTACATTAAAATATGTGAAACAAAATTTTAATATAAAATATAAAATAAAATTGATAATTTTATTAAAAATAGTTGAGTATCTGAAATAAAATAATATTTTTTATATTAAAATTTATATAAAATATAATAAAAATTAATTAATTATTATTATTACTATTATTTTAAATTAGTACTATTTAAATCTTGATTTTGATTCTTGTGTGTCAAATATGGCTTAAAGAATTTAAGTGATTTGTGCATAAATATTGGTGATTGAAGTATTATTTTTGCAATACTCTCATATAATTTTCATTTCTTTTTTCTTTTATATTTTATATATGGAAATCTTGATGTACATTTTTTTTGGTGGGCCATGGGGGATGTGGTCCATGAGGAAGCACCAATATGTATTTGTCATTCTATTATGTTATTGTGGGGCCCATTAAAGTGAAAGGGATGTATGAAAAGGTGATGTGGCTTTAATGTAGGAAGGAGATGGATATGGTTAGGCACTAGAGAGCATGTTCCTTGCATTTAAAGGTGTGTGGGGGTTGTTAGTCTATAAAATGATTATGCATATATAGAGTATGAATGATGGGAAACCAAATCTTCAATTTCTTATTATGTTTTTAGAAATGTGAAATTTTTAGGTCAATTAATATCATCATTAGTTGTAATATTAATATAATTATTCAAAACACATTTATGCATTAATCATTCTAATCACTTATTGTCTTATTTAAATAGAGTTGAATTTTATAAGAACGAGGATTCTGCTGAATGCTGAACATTAGCCTATTTAAAAAAAAAAGTAATTCTACTATGACCTGAGATTTTAGTTTCACAAAAATCACTATACAGGTCATCAAAGCCCCTTCATGACAGCGTGAAGGGCATGAGGAAGACTTTCGCGGCCTGTGCGTAAGCAGGATGTCGCACACTCGCCTTGCCTACTGCTCATGGGAATGTAGCGCGCTGCCTACAAGGCCGCAGCATGCTTGGCGGAGCACAAGGCCACAGTGCATTGCAAAACGCACAACCTGCGGGGGTGCAGAATAGCGCCATGTGTGGCACATGTGCACCAACTGTGCTACGCTGTCACGACATAGCTTGTCTGTGCATAGACTGCGATTATCATTCGCCGCCACGCACGGCCTCCAATAGCCGTCTACTGCTATGCGCGGTCGCCCTAGTAAGCAAGGTAGAATAGGAAGTGATAAAATGATAATTTCACATTAAATAAAAATTTTCACCGTTAACATTTAACAAAAAATTCAACGAATGATATTTAATATGGACCTAATTAGAGATATTTCATAAATATTAAGGACAAGGATGACCTAACAATAATTTTCGCGAACCTATATGGCATGATTTTAAATTTATAAACTTTTTATAGAAAAGTGAGTAAACCTCAGAGACCTAAGTAAAATTATACTAAAAAACATATAAATAAAATAATATTATGTAAAGAAAGATGCTAAAGTCAATGAGTTGTATATACAGAAGGATAAAATAAAAAAAAAGTCTATTCACAAGAAAGTTAAAATAGCATCAGAATAAACTCAAAGAGAATCGACTTGGATGATTTGGACATATAGATAGTATGTCGATTAAAACTCCTATCAGAAAAATTGAGTTATTAGACGTTACTCGTATAAAAAGAGAAAATGAGAACAAAAAAAGATATGATAAAATTAAATAAAAATGGAAACAAATAATTTATATAACCTATCCCACATAGTGAGATAAAAGCTTCACTGCTATTATTATGTTTTGAATAAAATTTAATGGAGAAAATCAAACCATATAGTCGATACCAACCAGTTTGGATTAAGGATTAAAATTTTACTAATTTATTTGAATTATTTATATAATTATACTATGTGAGAGAGATGCACATTAGAACATAGACATTAATCTTAGTTTTTATTGTATCTCACAGCACTTGTAAAAGATTTAGAAAACATGTAACTGACACTTTATTTTCTTTACAACTTATTTACTTATAATTTAAATCAAATCAAGGAAAACTAATAGTAAAGAAAATTAAAAAGAAATATTTACATATATACTGTATAGATTTTTTTATATTACACCATACGTACTCTTTTTATAAAACTTATATTATAGAGTAGTTAGTTTTATAAAAAAAAATATATTCAGTATGACATAATAAAAAAATTTGTGTAGCAAGCGTGTAAAAACTTCAATAAAAATAAATAATCATGCCATATAGAAATCAAGATTTTAAAATTCGGTTTAGGTTTTAGTTTCGGTCAAAAGACAAAAGTATCTGCAGTTTCTACAATTTTAAAGGTTTTGATAGTTTCGATTTTTCTATAAATTATTCAAATTTTATAAATTTAAAATTAAATTTATTAATAATAAATATTGAATATTATTGTTTGGAATGAGATGAGTTTCGATAGTTTCAGTTGAGCTTCAGTTAAAATCGAAATTTAGTAACTTTTTTGAATCGGTGGAAGAAACTGATATGAAATTATCAAAATTCGACATTTTTAGTCGAATTTTAAAACCTAGATAGGAATATGATGTTGATATTTCATGTGATCACCCACCATTTATGGCTTCTCCATTAATGCTGCCTCATCATTTGAATGACAATTATCAACTACCAACTTTACAAGGCAGAAAGATAAAGGAGTGGTTATAGTTTTGGCAATATCCTTATAAACTATTCTATCAAAATAAATTAAAAAAAAATCTTTACAAATATATCACCTTTGGAAAAGATGTTGATTTTAGTCTAACATTAAAAAAATTTCTAAATAGTGACTAATCTTAAATAATATAAAATATACTCGAATTGATTTAGTTCAATTTTATAAAAGAATTGGAACCTAACTGGCTATACTCGATTTCATGGTTTCAAGAACCATAATCGAACCGAGTTCATTAGATCTGAATTGGACCTAAACAAAAATTTAGTTCGAATTTAGCTCTAATTTTAGATGGTAACAAATATCCTAATTTCTCAATTCACTAATATTTTGGTTGCAAGCATTTAGATTTTTTAATTAGATGATATAATAATAAATTCTCAAAATATGATTTCCATAAAAGAGAAAGCAACACTAAGCCCGACCTGAGTCATTCGGCTCTGGTAAATTTGTAACTGAAGCTAAATCAAATTGAATTAGAACCGAGTTGTATTGATCAGTTCGATTTTGAGTCAGTTTTTTATTGTTCAGGTATTTTTGCATACTCTTAATTAGTGTCATAGAGATACGATTTATACACGTTTGATATCAGAAGCATACTGATATTCATTTAGTTGCGCAATTAGTATATCTCACATGCATCTCATGCTAAACAATTACATACAATAAGACTAGTTTTCATTAGATAAATATATTAACATGTTTAGAGCCACAAAGATTTAAAAAATAATAATAATAATAATAAATAATTTTTTTAAATCATTCTACACAAATTCAAATATAAAAAATATTATTTTACTTTACATACTCAATAATTTAAAATAAAAATATCAATTTTATTTCACATTCTAGACCAAAATATTCAAATTGAGTATTTTGATCTAAGATGTGAAATAAAGTTTATATTTTTATTAAAAATTATTGAGTATGTGAAGTAAAATATTATTTTTTATATTAAATTTGTGTAGAATAATTAAAATAATTTATTATTATTATTATTATTATTGTTATTTTTTAAACTAGTACTATTTTTGTCCTGTTTTGGTCCTCGCGCCAAACAGGGCTTAGTCCCAATGGGGATGTATGTGACGCGATCTGCTAGGTAAATCTCATATCACAAAAATACCGTAGTGATATTATATATATAATTTGATCGGATAATCATCGCATCTCTCTCCGACGGGATTAAAACTCACATATCATTTATCATCCCACTAAGTTGTAGTTAGTTAAAGTATGTCAACAACAAATTTGAAGACATTTATTATTTCTACTCCACCTCATTGAAAGAAACATCTCCAATGAGAGGACAAGGGCAATCAAATTACTCCCACATGCATAAAAAAAAATATGATGTGCAGCATAATTTTATTGAGGATTAGACAGATATAATAATTTATCTTTTCATTGAATCCAACTAATTTAACAAATTTTATCAAAAAAAAATAATATAATTGAGTCGAGTTTAAGTCGGTCATTCTATTTTTGAAATCGAAATCTTAAATTTGATCCAAATATTTCAATTACTAAAATTGTTTCCTGAATTAAAAATGTATTTTACATTATATTATATTTATATATGTGAGAAATATTTTATATAAAGTGTAAAAAGTACTTTTGGGGATATCAAGTCTCACTCCAAAATAAATAAATTTTATTTTGAATAAGTTAAATTTTAAATTAAAAAAATCAAATCAAATTAAAATTAAGAAAACGTTTGGTTCAGTATTATCTTTAGAAAGTAATTATTTAATTTAAAAATATCTTTAAATAACATTATAATTAATTATAAAAATGTCATTACACGCTGACATCTAGATGTCACCCCAAATTGGACGACATCTCAAGATAACATCGTCAATTTGTCATTATAATATCAATAACTTCCAACTAAATAATAATAATTTGGATAGTATTGATATTTTCTAATATCATAACATTGAACCAAACAAATATCCATTGATGAATAATAATGACATTTAGATAACATGACATCTAAACAATATTGATATTAAAATAACACTGAACCAAATGCCCCCTAAATGAAATTCTAGTGATAAAAAATGTTCCAAGATGGTTGCAGCTCCTCTATGTGAAAGAATATTGAAATCGAGTATATTTTAATTAAATTCATAGCACTCGGAATAAAAGAAGGTGGGACGTAATCTATAACGACTTGAAGAAAATGGACCCTTAATAATTTCTCGATTGTGGAGTATAAGGATGGTTGTGCCAAATTCAAAAGGAAGTTTTCGTGGTCTACATATATAACACGGCGATCTCAAAATATCAATTCACTTTTTTGGGACAAAAATGTAATACTCGTGATAGTATTAGAGTGAGTTTAAATTAATTTTTATAATATCATACTTAACTTTTAATATAAAAATTTCCATTTTATTAATTTCATATTTTATATTATTTTTAATACATCAATTAATTTTATTTTATATCCCACATAATAGTTAATATAATTAATTTTATTTCTCATTATATACGTATATCAAGATAAAATCACAAATTTTATGACAAGATTAAATTGATCTTATTGCTAAACAAGTATAAAATTTATAATTATGTATAGATGTCATTTGATTCAATGTTATTTGTTATATCACATTATCTAAATATCTTGGTATATAATATCAGTTTTTAATCATAATTTCATAATTTTTTTTACATAATTTTGCTGTATATTTCTAATGACTGACTAATAAATTAGCTAATTATTATTTATTACTTTAATTCACTGAATTATATAATAAATTAAGTGCTAATCTACTTGATAATTAAGTAAATTAAAAGCCTAAATTATGATTAAACTAAATATTATTAAATTAAATAATTATTTTCTTTAAATAATATGACATAATCTCAAAATAAAATTAAATTAAATGCTCCCTTAATGCTATTTATGTACCGCTTTTTAATAGATAAAATAATATAAAAAGTCCTATACTATGAAATTTAAAATATAGTATATGTAGAAGTAATATTTTTTTATGAGATAGAAGTAATCTATAATGTTTGAGTCCCCGTTTGTTTGGCCATTTAAAATTAACTTAATTTAATTTTAATCAGGCATATTACATCACACATAAAATTTAATATTAAAAATTAATTTTATTTCATATCTTACACATATTATTAAAATAATAACTAACTTATATCACATCCTTCACATATCCCAATATAATAACTAACTTTATATCATATCTCTCACACACTCTAATATAATAACTAATTTTACTTACATCATTCATAATTTTTAATAAAAAATATCTCTATTTAAATTTAAATTTATTAAATTTAATTTTACAAACAAACAGATCTCAAGATGTGTAAATATCACTTTTGGAAAATGCTATAAAAATAAAAAAAATATAAAATTACATGAAATTAAGGTGATAGCTATTGCATGGTACAACATGGGCCCCGCATTGAAGCTTTGAAGCTTCTTCCTAATGAATATTATCTAGATGGTCAATTCTGGCGTCTCACATAGGGATTTTTTTTCATCACTTAAATTATAGCGTTTCAATAAAAAGGTGTTGAAAATATTTTCATTTCTTTTAATACAAAAATAGCATATTCTTTTAATAAAATCATGACATATATGTAATTCATTTATTAATAGAGTAAACGATGAATTCAAATTAATTTCAGTCCACAAGACTTAGAACTTGGAAGTAAAATACCTTCAAAAATAAATTGCATTTACGCTCCTAAGATTTGAAATGCATTGCAAATAATACATCTTAATTTTTTAAAATTTTTAATTTAATTTCCTCGAGTGCTACAATTTTATTCTCTTTCAGAATTTTACCATCTTCGCTGATTTTTTTTTGAAAAAAAAAGAGAACACGAGCACAAGATATGATATAGCATGACACGATGGAGTCTCATTTGCAATAAGATATTATAAAATTTTTAAAAATTATGTATTAAAGTGAAATTAAATATTAAATATAAAGACATTTCAGTAATTAACATTAAAGTTTAATAATAGCATAAATGCAACCAAGAACAAAAGTCACAATTTAGGTAACATTTATACTGAGATGAAGTATAAAGGCTACCCATGAATGAAATGTTTTAGCCCAATTTAAAATATTAGTCAAGAATAATCAAATTAAATTTAATTTACTATAATTACACTTAAGTTCATATATTTAAAACTTTTTTTTATTAATTTTCTATTTTATAAACTTTATATTATAGGGACCTAAAAGAGGGACTTGAAGGTTCTTAGAATATAATGTAGAGACCAAAATAAAAGATTTAGAAAACCATAAATCTAATTATAATTGCAGGTAAACTGTAGAGACCTCTTAGTAATTTACCTACGAATAATTTATCAAATTCTACACGAAACCTTACGCCACGTGCTGCAGTGCCCTCCAGCCAATATCTCGCCTGAAGAATCCTTCCGGCCAATCAACAGCTGCCACGGCAGCATAAGCCCTTTCCCGCGCTTCCCCCACATCTCTCCCCTTCGCAGCGATTCCCAGCACGCGGCCTCCAGCGGCAACGAAATTACCGGTCGAGTCAACCGCCGTGCCAGCGTGGAAAATCTTGACCGTTGGAGCAACCAGCTCTGCTGCTTCGAGCTTCCTTATGATGGTTCCCTTCTTGTAGGGCCCTGGGTACCCTTCGCTCGACATGACCACCACCATGGCTGCTCCTGCCGACCACTTCAATGAAACTCTGTTCAGTTCTCCTTTGCAAGCTGCGAGCAGCACTCGAGCCAAATCCGACTCCAACCTCATCATCAAAACCTGCATTTTGGACACAGTTCGTAAATACGATTTGAAATAATTGAAATAAGAGGAACGAAATCTTGAAAGCAGGGCGGCGATGGCACAAGAATATGCGGGCAAAACATGATACAGTATGACATGATTACATTCCAAAGTATAGAATACTGACACGGTAAAACACGTCAAATAATATAATAGCTAATAAATAATAAACATTTAGCTGGAGATACGACGTGACACACTGGGATGGAAGGTGTTCATGCTTCCTTAAATGAAGATGAAGACAGAGAATTCATGTCTTAAGAATTAGATCTCCTCCCTGAATCTCAAATCAGGCCAATAAAGATGAGAACTGAAACTTGAGCCAGCCAGCAAACATGAAGGTGCAGTTTATGAGAGGTAATGAGGTATTCACATACTTTACAAATAACCCAACGTCAACATGCCGGCATTTGGAGGGCATTAATGGCAGATAATGACGAACATTCACCATTTTTAATACAAAATGAAAGCTTAAAAATAAGCATTTAACCTTTAAACTAGCATTTCTTCAGGGTTCGGATATCAAAAAAACAAAAACATGTGTAATAAAAGGAATCTTGTAGATATTCATAATCAATCAATAATATCGGTTCTAACCTGGCATTCTGGATCTCCAAACCGCACATTATACTCAATGAGCTTAGGCAGTCCGGATTTCTTCTCGATCATAAGACCTGCATACAACACTCCAATATATTTGTGGCCTTCTGCAACCATCCCCTTTATAGTTGGAAGGATTATTGATTCCATGACAATAGATTCAAGCTCTTTAGTCAGCACAGGTGCAGGGGAGTAGGCACCCATTCCACCTGTATTTGGACCTGTATCGCCATCACCAACTCTTTTATGGTCCTGCGCAGACTCGAGAGGTAGGGCATTTTCCCCGTCAACTAGTGCGAAGAAAGAAGCTTCTTCACCCACAAGGTACTCCTCAATTATGATTCGTGAACCAGCAGAGCCAAAAACCCTGTTTCCTAGCATCAAATCAACAGCTTCGAGTGCTTCTTCCAGAGTCATAGCAACAATAACTCCCTTGCCAGCAGCCAATCCATCTGCCTTGACTACAATAGGTGCCCCTTGATCCCTGACATATTGCTTTGCCTCAGATACGTCAGTAAAAGTTCGATACTGCATGAAGCAAGAAGATAAAAGAAGTGCAAAAGATTACAATTTGGAATATTAAAAAAAGGAAAATCCGTTCAAACAAGAAAACAGGTGACAAGAAACTCCTCAAATAATCAACTCCTCAATCATCATCTATAGTTATTATTATGATGGGAATCGAAGTAAACAGGTTAACTATACAGAAGATGAATTCACATTGTGGAGGAGATGAATTGAGAAAAACTTATCTATAAATGTGTGTAAAGTTTAAACTTACAGCCGCTGTAGGGATTCCGTATTTATCACACAATCTTTTCATGAAATCTTTTGAACCCTCTAGTGTTGCAGCCTCTGATGAAGGACCAAACGTTGAAATCCCGGCCTTCACAAGATCATTAGCTAGACCAGCAACCAGAGGCACTTCTGGACCAATTACTACTAGTCCTACACTGCATACTCGACAAAAAGAAATAACATCATTGCTATTTGAAATATCCAAGTCTGGAACGCAGGTAGCATCCCCAGAACGGGTGATTCCAGCATTTCCTGGTGCACAATATACTCTATCACAAGAGGGAGAACGCTGCAAAGCATAGCAGAGTGCATGCTCCCTTCCACCCCCACCAATAACTAAAGCCACCACTCTTTCTTCTGCAATAAGAAGCGTCAAATGTCATGCAGACTAGTTATTAAACGAAAACACCTCCAAATATGGAAAGAAATCAACGCCATGCATCAACATGATTGAAAACTTCAGAATTCAACAACATGCATCATTCATGTATCATATTTTTATATCCAGCTCAAGCCCTGAGTAAACTGTAAGTAACTCATAGCACCATGAAAAGCAGTTTTCATAACAATTATTGAAATAATTGATAATTAGTCCACAACTGCTATAAAACATCTGTAAAAAAGAATATTAAAGTGAAGCAAACACAATTAACTATCCCAATGAAGATCAAGTGAATAGTTCATTTATATTAAAGATTCGATTGTTTGCCTGTTGGTAGAAATTGAGTATAAAAAATGCAGTGCAATGTAATTATTAGATTGCTTGGTGATGCCAAACGTAAATAAATAGGAACTGTTTCTGATAAAAGCTGTTTCTGATATGTTGCTCAAAGAAAGCTAGTAAAGATAAAGCTACCTCCATATCAAGCAAAAAAAAAAAAATTCAAAGTGATATGGCATCTGCATCACACCCAAAACACTTCTGTAGGGTTAATACCTGTTAACACAAGATACTTCACAAGAGATCAGATTATTATTCATAATATTGGGAATTCAGAGTTATATTAAGGTAACATATGAAGCTGCAGGTAAGAATACATTGCATTCAGCTGCGAAAGACATGGGCTTTAAAGACTAAAAAGGTTAAATTTTATGAAATAATGATGATCTCGCACCTAACTCCTCCTTATTGCCATTGCCAGAATAGATGTTTTCACCTAAGCTAGCGCTGGAATTCTGCAAAGCCCATGTGATGAAATTGAAACTCGGGAACTGGTGGCGAACACTAATATGAGAAGACAAAAGAGAATGTCCCAGCAAGCCGGAAAGTGCACAACCCTGGAAACTGGAAATTGAAATCGAAGAACTGAATCCACTTTGGATGCAATTGTTAAAAATTCTAGTCCCACAACCTAGTAATGTTAGGCAGCTAGCCATATTAGCAGATATACAAGCCATAGTTGCCTGTCAAAAGAAATAAAAAGATAAAAGTGTCTATAAGTACACAAATTTCAATCCAGTGGAGAAGTCAAAATGATAACAAAACAGAGATTTCTCGAGTTAAAAATATCAAAATCAACCTGACGACTTGAGTCAACAAGAAAAGGTTGAACTGTGCATCTTCACTTCTGCTTCCGATTTGGTTTCTGATATTACAATGCAAGTTGACTTCAGAAAATGTTCACTGAAGTCAATAAAGCAATACAAAAAGTTCCTTTGCGCTCAAGTATTCATCTCGTCAAGGTTGAGCATGTCGCTATTTGTTAATTCTAACAAAACCAACATGAAGGTCTTATAAAAAGACCAAAACAATATGCAAAAGTAAACATGGACAAGCCGAATTCAAAAATAACAATAAATAATGATGCAGTGAGATGACAACCCTAATGCAATGCTTTATGTAATTAAAATTCCTTAATTCTTATCCTATGAAAATTAACTATGCCATGTGCTACTGAGGAGATTAAACATAGTTTTCCTTTAAACAAACTAAACTGTGCATTCACATTTCACGGTGAATTCAAGGAAATTAGTAAAGCTCTAAGGAAATCCAATGATCTTATGCAATAAGATGAGAGTTATCAAGTTTCTAAGGAAAAATAGCTACCATGCAAAGGAGACATGAGTTAAACATGTATGGATTTCAGCCAATGAGATTACATTTAGCAAATATCTTTTCAGATCTAGAATTAGACTGAATAGTACGCAGAGTTTGAAATAGTTTATTTCAATGTAATGACATTTAAACATAAAATTCTCAGCAAACAAAAGGTTCCGGAACACCATATATTTAGAATTTGAGCAATAAACAAATATAGTCAGTGGTATAGATTCAGATTCACATATAGCTCATAAACTATAAACCAGTGATAATTCTAAACTAAGAAATTCTAATAGACTAAGACAGGCTGAGAATTCCGTAAAGATGAAATATTCTTCCTCAGCTGAATACAGAAATGATAAGGGAAGGCTGGAAGCTTTCCATCTGACATCAAAGCCCAGTTCATCAAGAGGAATAAACAGAAAAACAACTATAATAATCAGGAACACAAGAATAGTAACAGGGAATATCAACAATAGAAATGTTATGAAAGATAAAGACAGAAGATAACTGAATCCCTAACACCTATAGGACCTCAAGCCTCTAGTGGAAATCATAGCCCACTGCCACAACTCACGGCCGATGTGTCGATCCCTACGTTGGAACAGCAAAACCCAAAAGAGAACTCCTTTCCTCTCTGATCTTAGGTGAAAATCCTACTCTTCTAACAAATATCTTTCCCGTAATGACTGGTGCTAGGGATTACAAATTTAGGTCTTTTTTTTATTGGGGGAATTACATTTCACACTTAAAAAGGGCTTTTTATTTATTTAACCCTCAAAATTAAATATTTACATATATCACCTCATACTTTAAATATATAATTATGAAGCCCTTCCATAATATTGGGGAAGATCTAACTATTTATCAATATGGAGGAGCGTAGTTTATAACTATGCATTCAAAGTATGTAGTAACATATATAAATATTTGACTTTGAGGGTTAAATGAGTAAAAAAATCTTTTTTTTAGGGGTAACGTATGAAATTTTCCCACGTTTTTGGGTTTTTATTAATGAGTTATAGGTAGCTAGTTGAAGTGGGTTATAACACGTCAAATTTGAACCCACGCCATGTCATGATTGGTTGTGGTAGGTTGAAGGTCACAAGTTTAATTTTGAAGTTTAAACTTGTCCCACGAGTTAAATGGGTATGAGTACAAATTTCCACTTATACCACTAGAGAACTACATTGGAGCTTTCTCTTTACTCTTTGTTGTATTCTACTTTGTAATTTTACTGTCCTAGTTTTATAACTACCTTTGGCTTTCCTTGTCCTCAACTTAGCTAATTTCAATTGACTTGTTTTGGCCCATGGATATAGGGGATTTCTTTGAACTACGTAAATTATGTATGTTATTTAAGTTGTGCTTGTCATGTTTTTTCCTTCTCTTTTTGCAGAGCATATGCAATGACTATGGTGTCTTATACATGCGGCCTACTTCTCATCTTGTAGGACTTAGCCCTTCTTCCATCATCATAAACTAATGGAGTTTTCCGTTAAAAGATTTTGGTTCTATCACACTATAAGAGGATACAATAGGAGGATACAATGAGGTTTGTATTATAAGACTAGGGTTTATGTTACACGAAGATACAATGGGGTTTACATACATGTTAGTGTGTTACCCACACAACCATTTGAAATCCCAAGTATACAATTTTCCTAAGTTATAATGAAGTACAGTCAGTCCCTACTTTAAGTCTTATTTAACAGATCATTTTTGTCATGGTTTAGCAGTTCCACGCTAATTTGTAGCTTTGTAGCATAAGTTGCAGAGTTGTTGTGATGCAGTCAGGTAGCGTATTTTGAGCACAATTAGCTTTGATACCACTTCGATGCAGGAGAAAGGCAAAGTAACGCATATTATTAGCTGACCTAAACATCTATAAATAACGAACTACACCATAAGATTTTAGCTCTAGATTTTAATTATATATTTTTAAATGATTTTCATATTTCATAAAATTTAACTAAGGTCTTGTGCAAAATGAAATGACATGGAGGAGAATAGACTCAATTAACTTTAATAGTGAGAGTTTGCAAATTCACCCATAATTTCATGAAAATTTTTAGGAGTTCAGTGATATTTTATTTAAATCCGTAGATCTCATATGAAAGATAGAATAATTTGAGTTCCCAATGAAATTAAACAAAATGCATAAAAACTGAAATAACTTGAACATGAGGCAATTTCAGATCTAACATTGTAAAGATATAATTAAAATTTATAGATGCAGCAAGGTGAAATTTCAAGAGCCACAAAATATGGATACTATCAAGATAAATTTCTATCTCTAAAGCTATTACAAATAAGATGGAGTTCAGAATAGTATCCAGATCGAGCTAAGATAGTAAATTGAGTCAATTTCAAGGAACTTGACGGATTAACTAGGCTGGAATTCAGAATCAAATGACAGAATATTTCAAATGCAAATTCAGATTTCAAGAAATGATTAAACAGAAACATTCCTAAACTTGGCAGAGAAATAGGATAAACATGAAGTCAGCAGAAAAATAGAAGAAAGCGAAAGATTAAAAGCCTAAACACCAACAGAGCCTCAAGTCTCCTATGAAAGCCGCAGACCTCTGCTCCGGCTTCAATCGACTCGCACGCCCACTGCGTCGTCAACAAGAGAACACCGGCCGCAGCCCATTGCTGTGCCGGCGCCCTGCTCGGAATCGCTCAGAGAACACCCACTATGCTCAACTCTCAATCAGCTCTGAAAACTGTCATCAATCATCAACCATCAACTCCAACTCCATCCGGCGGCCTTCATAAAGGAAGAAGGCCGTTAGGGTTTGGAGGAATTTGCTCGAACCTGCCGGAGAAGTGGCTGATCATGCGCGTAGAGGTTGGGGACGTGGGCCGACTTGATCTGCCGAGGCGAGGTGGTGCCAGGTGAGGCGAGGCTGGGGCTCGGCGACAACAGAACGCGACCGGCTAATTGCAAGCCCGATCCAGAGAATTAGACAAAAATGGACCAATTGCAGTTTGGTCACTCCATTTGAATCAATTTTACAATGAAGTCCCACATGACTATTATGAGTCCAATTTGATTCAGTTGGATCTAATTTGATCCTAATTGATTCAAATTGACTCAACCTATTTACTAGACACCAAGTGAAATTTCCCACCTACTTACTAAAGTCCAAATAATTCAACTATATAATATCGAGTACATTTGAATCAAAATATAAATAAATATATTATAAAATCGTTTGATCTTTAGTTAAATACGAAACCATATTGGCATGTTTGTACATATTTGAAATGCCCCTACATCATGTTATTGGGCATTAGGTCCTTAAACTCTAGGCAATGTCAAAATCTTAATGTTAAAATCACGACAAGTATATATATATATATATATATATATATATATGTGTGTGTGCTAAAAAATTATTCCAGAATAATATAGTTATAATAATAACATATTTATGTGATTTGGAGAAATCTTTCTACATCCACTAAAAAGAGCTTAAGAAAAATCTTACTATATAGTAAATTGATAGATACAGAGTGTCGTACACAATTCATCTAGTTCTCTATATATAATTATGTACATAAACGTATCGCTTTTTTCATCCACATTAAACAACTTGATTGGATCTTAGAACTCTGATGATTGCCTCCATATTTTTTTGATCTTTCAGATTGAGTGATCTAATTAGCTTCCAGAGCCTTAATCGTCTCTCCTAAATTACTACAAAATCATTAAATCAGCCTTATAGTTGATGAAAAGGAAATTCAATAAATATCTCTTAAATTTTGATCATGCGACTTAAGTTGATTGTCCCTTTCTTTGTATTTGCTCAACCCATTCTCTAGTATGAGAGGGTTGATACTCTTTATATAATATATTAATCTTGTAATAAATTCCTCTATAATGGAGAAACATAATATATCTTTTATTTATTCATATATTTAATGTATTTTATTCAAGTCATATATATATATATATATATATATAAATAAGTATAATAATATAAGATAATTTCTATTAAAAATAATATTAAATAATTATTTCTTATTTTTTATAGAAATATGAACCATAATTGAATTGTATTTTATACGAAATTGTAACACTACTTTAAGATAGGCACACGTGTAATTTTATTTATCCTATTTTTGTGTAGAGTTTTTTTATAATTATTTTTGTGTAGATTAAATCAGTGCTTTATGTGCAAGAAAATCTCTAAGGACTGACATTGTTAACCCAAAATTGATTTTAATTCATTTAGTTAAAATTTAATTTATTTCGTAGCTCATCCGAAATGAATCAAATTATGTTTTAATATCTTACATCTTGTATAATTGTAATATTTATTTCACCTTGTTAATTTTGATAATCATAATTATTTCAAATTATAGAGTGATATTATTCCTTAACGTGTAATTGGGATTCTGATAAGGAATTAACAATAAAAGTTTAAGTCTAAAAAAAGAAAATATATGATTGATGAGTTTTTACTCGAATTTAAGTCTGTATAACTTGCTTCTCTAATTTTTAAATTAATTAAATTAATTTTTAAGTTTGAGATAGTATACAAATAAATCATTGATATTAATAAAACATATTTTTTTAATTAGTGGATAAATTTAATTAATTTAAAAGTTAGCTCAAGATTTTAAATGATGATAATACAAATTAGTTGAGTAATTAAAGATAACCTTTTTCGTTAGATTCATTTATTAATTTTAAGAATCTGTTTGTAAATTATTACAAATTACAAAATTAATTTTATTAATTTAAAAATTACAGAAATTTAATTACACATGAGCGAAGGACCTAATTAATATTAACTTAACCTATAGTTAGAAAATTGAGAAAAATCAGCTTGGGTTTGAATCATAACTATTGTGGTTTCAAATTGATTCCGGATTCAATTGAAGTTAAAAATTTTAATTTTAAATTGAATTTAATTCGAGCTTGCTATTTTTTTTTAATTTTAAGTTGATTTTTGAGTTCAATGTAGCTTAATTATAAATAATATTTAAAATAAAGTATGTAGTATATATATTAAATTTATTAAAATATAATATTATAAATTTATTTATATATTTTATGTGTTTATTTATTATCATATTTTTTATATAAATTATTAGAGTATTTTTATACATCTTAAAATTTTTAATTTTATTTAAAAAACTATAAATAAATAAATAAATAAAATATATAATTAATTATTAGTTGAATTATTATTTTTAATTAATTAATTTTGAGTCAGAAGAGTAAAATTTAATTATTATTTAAACTAAGAAAAAAATTAACGAATTTCAATTAGTTTTCATTTTCTCACGCCAACCTCAGATTCTGAATCGTCAAAAAAAAAAAACAGAATGGCATTACCGAAATTTTTGGCAAATCTCTGGCGTATTTTGAATGTGGCAAAGCAAACTGGCCTTGTCGGGCCGCCGGGGTTCGAGACGTTCGGTTGATCTCTTCCGTCTCTCTCTCTCTTCGCCACCGTCGATCTCGTTGGCAAGAGACTGTGAGAGGGACAACGATGTGGCGATCGATCCTCTCCGGCCTCCGCCTCTCTTCATCCGCGAGAAAAATTTCCATCGCTAGCGGAAGCACCATTCGTTCTTCGAGGCTTTTCTCCTCCGGCTCGGTACCACAACTTCTCCTTCTGATTTGTTCTCTTGATGCATGTTTCGTCTTTGGGCTCCCCTATTTGTTCGAAAACTTCCTCCATAGTTCTGAAGCCTGATTGTAGACTCGGCACGATTATTTGATCTGCTTTAATAGTTCGTTTTACCAAGGATGCTAGTTTTCTTTTGCTGTGAAGTTTTATGTTTTGATAGATACAAATCGAGACACGAAGCTTCTATTTTGTGATCTATTCTCGTGTTGCCTCCATCTGTTAGATCGGTGTATTTCATATATAGGATTGTGATGCACTTTGATGAATATCACTTCAACTGCTTCTCAAAGAGCACCAGCAAACATATAGAATATGAAGGTAGGATTCATTAAAACCAAGAATCACAGAGGAAGAGAAGAAGAAGAAGAGAAAGAAAGAGAAGAACAGAGATAGAGGAAAAGAACGATTTCATTATTCTCTGCATTTGCGATTACAGAAGAGGGCTTTATAAACTATGACCCGCTACACAGATCGCTGTACAATGTATTATTCATTATTACACAAATAGCAGATTATTCTGCAGCAGATTGCTGGTTTAAAGGGCATCTTTTCTCCGATATCTTTTTGATTTTGTTATATTATGCATTATTACCGCCTTTTGAAAATTTTTCTTTAATGTACTAATTTGGTGAATTTTTACTGTTCTGTTTTTGATGGAGCAGTCATCGTACACCATTGTTGATCATACATACGATGCTGTGGTTGTCGGAGCTGGTGGTGCGGGACTTAGAGCTGCTATTGGGCTCTCTGAATACGGCTTTAATACTGCTTGCATCACGAAGCTCTTTCCTACTAGGTCTCACACGGTTGCTGCGCAGGTACTAATTCTTCATGATCTGGCCCAACAGATTGTTACTGCTGCTTAATTTGACTATGTATGTGTTTCTAGATGTTTGCTTGAAATACGTGGCTTCTGCAAGGTTGTAAACTTCTTTTGATTCTTCTTGTTTTTCTATTGTGACATCTATTCGTTTGGAATTATAGACTATGAAGAAACCTTCTTGTGGATGTTTATATGATTTTTACTATCAACTTACAACATAATCTCCTAGATTCCCGCATATGCCTTTGTTTGGCTATTGAGTGCACGAAGAACATAAACTGAAGCAAAGAGTTTTGAGCTTTTGCTAAACAAAATTGCTCTAGGAGCCATTTTGATAATAACATTAGTAAATATATCCTAATTTGCTTTTGGTACTTATATGAAACTTGGAACATTGGTTTATCTAGCAGCAGCTTTTTTTCTGTATATGTTGCATGGTGGTACAAACCTTTGTCCAAATTTTCCATAGTAAAAGTTTTGGGAAGTGTGCATAAAATTTGTCTATTCGTTGGTATTAAAAGTTCCTGGTTAAGCACATCCATTCATTTTTAGTTCTTTAACTTTACTCTGTTAATCCATTTCTAACCATGTTATTTCTATTTTCTTGTCATTTCTATATCCTTGTGCTTATTATGCATGAGTAATTGGCCTGTTTGTTTGGTTATTTCCCATCTTTTGACAATTAACCTTTATTCCTCATTGTTCCGTATAATGTATTCCTAGGTAGTTTCCTTTTGTATTAAATCATATTTAGTTTTGCAAGTTGCTTAAAATTTACTTATCGATATTGGGTATCATTACCTTTTAAGTTGTTGTTGGGTATTATTTTCTTTAATATATCTTCTGCTGATTGAATTTCTAACTTCCCATGCAGGGTGGGATTAATGCTGCTTTGGGAAACATGACCGAGGATGACTGGAGGTGGCACATGTATGATACAGTTAAAGGAAGTGATTGGCTGGGTAGTTTTCCAAGTCTAGATGTTGTATTTTCCTGCAAAAAGATTTTTGATAGGGAAGCTTTTTGAGTTATTTGATAAATTTCTATTTCCCAGGTCCTTATTTGCTTTCCTTAACTACGAGATTGCTGAAACCTATTATTTTCTTATCATCTGATCACCATGCCTTGTTCCTTGTTGGTATATATATTAGTTGTTATATTAGTAAAAACAATGTATGAATGGAATTTTATGTGTTATTAAAATCTAAAGCTAAAATTATGGGGTTATGATGTTTGCCTTCGGTGTGTTGAAATCTTCATTTTTTGATTCTTTTGTGCTACATGAAACATCTTGGTGTTCTTCAGGTGACCAGGATGCTATTCAGTACATGTGCAGAGAAGCACCAAAGGCAGTTATTGAGCTTGAACATTATGGTTTGCCATTCTCAAGAACTGAAGATGGAAAAATATACCAACGTGCTTTTGGAGGGCAAAGCTTGAATTTTGGGAAAGGTGCACTCTGAAACTTTTGTTGTGTAATGAGATTTTTTTTTTGTTTACTGTCTACTTAAATATGTAGGCGGCCAAGCCTATCGTTGCGCCTGTGCTGCTGATCGCACTGGGCACGCATTACTACACACACTTTATGGGCAGTCAATGAAACATAATACCCAGTTCTTTGTGGAATACTTTGCACTGGATCTTCTTATGGATAACAGTGGTGAGTTCTTAAGGATGTTTTGTTTTGTGTCTAATAATTGTCTACCGGTTCATTTCCTTTACAAATGCCAGATGTTATGAAAATTGTAAGTTGGTCGTCAGCTTTGAATTCTTAGGCCTTGTTTGGGAAATTCTAGCTATAGCTAAAAATCTTAATTTATTTAAGAAAATAAAAAAATATTTTATGTCCTATCTTGCACAAACTTCAATATTAAACAATCACTTATCATATCCAACACAATTCTCAAGAAATCAATCAACTTTATTTCATATCTAATATAATTTTTAATATACTGACTCACTTTATTTCACATCATACATATTTTTTGAAAAGTGTCACAAAATTTTTTCAAACTATTTCCCTCCAACCAAACTAAGCCTTAGTGTGAATTATTTGGAATGAGTGTGTGCTAAACTCTATTCACTATTTTTTATTTACCATAGTTTCCCTCTAGTATCTACCTTAAATGAATACGTCATTAGCCCTTCCATTTATGCTCATATATCGAAAAGTTTTTGTTCTTACCATTATATTTTTTCAGATTTGATTTGTTTTTACACACATAAACACATGGAGAATGTATGCTTTTGTGTTTTTGGTTCACCTTGGTGACTAACAATTATTCTGGTCATCAGCTTTATTATTGTGTGTTTGATCAGAGAGTTTGGGGAGTCCCGTCAGTCTAGCTTGTCACTCACTGGGGAATAGGATAGCCTGCTATTCGACCAGAGGGCTACCTTGATAGCTCAAGTGTGGTCTAATTGTCTAAAGCATCAACTGCAGTAGGTGTTGTCAGTCATGCTGGATTCTGATATCAGGACGGGTTAGAATTTAGGGGCTATTTCATATCAACCCCATAAATCTTTCTAAATATATTTACCTCCAATTCTTAAATATTTCAAGCAGACCACCCAAATCTTCTAATTATTTTAGATTAACCGCTCAGTTAAAAAGTTTGGATTTTTTACCACCTCGATCTTAACTAGAATTAAACCAACT
The DNA here is from genome assembly GCA_002786265.1 of Apostasia shenzhenica. Classification (NCBI taxonomy): domain Eukaryota; kingdom Viridiplantae; phylum Streptophyta; class Magnoliopsida; order Asparagales; family Orchidaceae; genus Apostasia; species Apostasia shenzhenica. The sequence continues at coordinate 1,836,709 of KZ451888.1, read as the reverse complement.
TCATCAAATAATATAAACACTAACTCTTCTCTCTAGAACTTAAATGCTAAACCCTAAAAACTAAACCACCCTAAGTACTAAAACCTAAACCTAAACCTACAAATTAAAACCCTTAATTGGTTTTATGTTATTTGGTCATATTAGTCAACCCTATATAAGTTAAAGGTAGTTAAAAATCAAAATTTCTTTATTGAGAGCCTAATTTGAAAGGATTGGAGATTTGGAGGGTTTACATGAATATTTAAAAATTAGATGTTAAATATGATATTTAGAAAAATTTACTTGATTGGTGTGAAATTAACCATAGAATTTTTTCTTTGTTTGAAGTACCTGCATCTGCAGAAGAGATATTGTACTGGATTACCTTTTCATTGGTTGATTTGTTGTTCTTTGAATATTAGTAGTTGGATGAAAATCATGAAACAATCTGTGCCTATAGAATGTGTAGCAGCATGGAAAATTGTTGGGTTAGTTAAGAGGCTTTAAAAGATAATTTGCAATTATGATTTATATTCTTGTGTCTGTTCTGAATTTTATATAATTCTTGTTGCCCCTTATAAATTTTGATTGTTTGTGAAGAAGTGGCTCTTTTTATTTTCTGGTTATATCATCTTGTTTGATCGAATTCCATGTGCTTTAGGAACTTGCCAAGGAGTAATTGCACTTAACATGGAGGATGGCACCCTTCATAGATTCTGTGCCAAATCTACAATTTTAGCCACTGGAGTAAGCAACTGTTCTCTTCTTTTTCTGTTTTTTGTGATATAGCTACTTATTGCACTTTATATTTATTGAATACTCAGGGCTATGGAAGAGCTTATTTCTCTGCTACTTCTGCTCATACGTGCACTGGAGATGGTAGTGCTATGGTAGCTCGTGCTGGTTTACCTCTCCAGGTTTGTATTTGAATTCCAATGGATAAACCTTTTATTTTCCAAGATTGTAAGGGTTGCAGTTTGCTAATTCTTTCTCAAAAAAAAAAAAAATGGCAGGATCTTGAGTTTGTACAGTTTCATCCTACTGGCATATATGGTGCAGGCTGTCTTATCACTGAAGGTGCTTGAGTTGCTTGCTGGATAGAGCATAGCGTATTGTTACCTTTAATTCTACTGTACTTTTCTTTTAATGGTCTACCTTTTTTATCTGATGCTTCTTGTTCAGTTATTATTTGTTAACTTATTGATGGCATGTCACTAATTGTGCATCTTCAGGATCTAGAGGTGAAGGCGGCATCCTTAGGAACAGTGAAGGTGAACGCTTTATGGAACGTTATGCTCCTACTGCTAAGGATCTTGCATCACGTGATGTTGTTTCGAGATCTATGACTATGGAAATTAGAGAAGGCCGTGGTGTGGGTAAGAGCTAGTATGAGGACATATTTTGGCTGAAGTCAGTTACATATGGAAATTATTCTGGAAAAGTGTTATATTATTGAGCGTTCTGCTCATTTTAAAAACATGTTCATTGATTTGTGATATGAAGATGTGCTTGTTAGTTACTTTTTCTTTTCGTTTTTTTTAAGCTTGAGGATGTCCTCCTTCATTTGTTTTTAATAAGCCATTTTTTGTCCTCTGATGGTTCATTATGGATGTCCGTTAGGACCACTGAAGGATCACATTTATCTGCACCTCAATCACTTACCTCCTGAGGTACTTAAGGAGAGACTTCCAGGCATATCAGAGACTGCTGCAATCTTTTCTGGTGTTGATGTTACTAAGGAACCTATCCCTGTGTTACCCACTGTACATTACAATATGGGTGGAATCCCCACAAACTACCATGGGGAGGTAAATTGGACGGCTAATACTTGTGGAGCTGATAATCTTAACCTTGTGATTTTGCGATAGTTTTCAAATTTCCATTTCTTTGACTTTCAGGTAGTCACCATTAAAGGTGATGATCCAGATGCCATCGTTCCTGGTCTAATGGCTGCAGGGGAGGCTGCCTGTGCATCAGTTCATGGAGCAAATCGCTTGGGTGCTAATTCCCTTCTTGACATAGTGGTCTTTGGAAGAGCTTGTGCAAATAGAGTTGCAGAGATTCACAAACCTGGTAATTTCATAAAATTATCTTTTTTTCACATTTCAGGAACTCTAGATTGCGCAAATTAAAAGATGCATGAATTTGTTATTTTTATTGCAGGTGAGAAACATAAACCTCTTGGAAAGGATGCTGGGGAGAGGACAATTTCCTGGTTTGATAAACTGAGAAATTCCAATGGTTCCCTGCCAACTTCAAAAATTCGTCTCAATATGCAAAGGGTGATGCAAAATAATGCTGCTGTGTTTAGAACTCAAAAGACACTGGAAGAAGGTACACCTTACATATGTGTACACACACACACATATACATGTACATAAATATATGTACGGGGTTCTTCTCCCCTAAAACTTTGATTATTGTTCGCAAAGGCTTCAGGAATTTCTACTTTGTGCCTAATCTTTCAAATTTGTTTTTTCTTATCCACTGCTTACTCCCTGTGCGTACTATTCCTTACTCTTGATCTAGGTTGCATGCTGATTGACAAAGCATGGCAGAGTTTTCATGATGTAAAAATTAAAGATTGTGGATTGATATGGTATTTGTTTCTCTTTCATCACTGTTCTACCCTACCACGTTCAAGTATTTTTCATGATATTTGACTTTTTTATGTGTAGGAATTCCGATTTGATTGAAACTGTAGAGCTTGAAAATCTTTTGATTAATGCCTGCATAACTATGTATTCTGCTGAAGCAAGGAAAGAAAGTAGAGGAGCCCATGCTCGTGAAGACTTCACAGTAAGTTTTGTCTGCTTTAGAAATAAGATGTAGAATTTAAATGTTTTTTCAATGTTTTGCATAAAGTTTTCACCTCTATTTGCAGAAAAGAGATGATGAGAACTGGATGAAGCACACATTGGGGTAAGTAATGAATATCATATCTTTAGCCTTTGATGTTTCACTTGCAGTTTGAACATACAAAGGAAATTTTGCATGAACTACTTGGACTTTCGTACATTGTTAGAGGATTATCTTGCACCATTAATGATATTTCTGATTTCAAAGTGTTTATCTTATTTTTATTTCATTATCAGGTCATTTGAGTGTTTTGGAGATCTAATTGAAATGTCGGTACAAAATCTTATTTCCAAACTAGTTGGTGCTATCTTCATGGATTTCTCCTCTTCATTCATATCATTTTGAAGCAACTTCCTTTGTGAGAGCAAGTCATGTTCATGCGTAGTGTCTATATTCCAAGTTATTCTTGGTTTTTCTATTGCCCTTTTTGCTGTCATGACCCTGATCCCTTTACCTTTATATTTACATACAAGATCCTCTACACTTTGATAGGCATGACAAGGCTAGCTTAAGCATCCTCCCTCAACCTTTATAGATGCCCATGCTGTCCTCTCTTTGATTCAATTGTTTGTGATGTGTTTCACTCTAGTGCAATCAGTCATCATTTAAGCATCCAATTACACTATCTTGTGCTTATTTTACTGTTTAACTTCTCAATGATTATTCCCATGTAAAAATGTCACTGCCTAAACGTAAATTTAATGTTATTCTCAATGATTGAACTTTAAAAAAAAACTACCAAAATTGATCTCTACAGCTAGTGTAAATTTTACTAACAATTGATTGATGAAAAGGTTCAAGTTCTTTGAACTTGTCATGGCCCTGTGTTGAGCTATTGTTGGTTTCATACTTTCATTCTTTATGTTGTCTAGGCACATTAAATCCCTTGTGCATTAGCTAGGAGTTGTGTCCCTGAATAGAAAATATCTGCGGCAAAAATTAAAATAGAGAAAATACAACTCAAGGAACTAGTTTTTAATTAATAATGACTTAGGTGGCAATTTAGTTACTTACAATCAAACTACGGTACTTAAAAACCAGGAAGTTGCATTTCAAAAAAAAACCCAGAAAATGACAACTTGAATAGACTACTATCTCTTCTATTGTGCTTTCTAATCTTGTGCTTCTGTTTGAACTCTCACTCCTTATGACTCCTTGCATCTATGTTCCTTATGTAATAATAATACAAAATGCAAAATGAATCATCCTGTACATAATAACTCATCAAATGACATGAACAGTATCAAAAGAACATAAACATGTGACTAAATAAATCCAACAATAATAAAATAGATCAACCCAACTACTATAATTAGTAAATAAAGACTCATAATATAAATCACATAGATAACTATATCTGTGGTGGAGATGATATCGATGCCATTGATGTAGGCCATTAGGGACCACATCAACTCTCCTCTGCTGTGCAGCATCGGTACTCCTTAAGAAGATTTGATCACGTGTATTAGGTACTTGTACTGTATACTCTCTAATAAAAACTATATACTCACATAAAATCTCGTAAGGCTCATGCTTATAAGGCGGTAAAGTCAGGTGGGTAGGGATCAGTGCAGTCTTCTAGGGCGTACAATCGGATGTAACCTTAGATGTATCACGAAATTAGTTCACATTAGTCTGATGGTGATAATGATGAGAAACCATAACTCGATACTATGATACTATGATTATTCTGACAAGACTTTAAGATGCAAATAGGAGGCGACATCTTTAGACAATTTTTATTAATAGACTTTGTGAATATTGAGTAATGATAGCATGAAATAACAAAATAATATTGAAATTAGGCATCATTTGGTTGGAGCATTATTTTTAGGCAAGAGCGAATATTTTATTTATAGGTTTGTGGAAAAGAAATTTATTTTAATTTTAACAGATGTATAAATTGTAAAATAAAGTTGATTCTAATATTAAAATTTATATTGGATGTGAAATAAAGTTAATTTTTAAAGTTGAAATTTCTGTTGCATATGAAATTTAATTATTAAATATGTTGATAAATTTAAAATATTGATAAAATGATATTTTGCCTTAAAAGAAGAGTGGACCAAATGAAAAGAAAAAGTATGTAAGGTAGAGTGTAATGGGCAATATTTGGTCTCCCCACTTCTTTCTTCAAGTTTTCCAAGGAGAAACATAACAGTGTTATTAGGAAAACGCAACATCCATAACCAATGGATATCAGTGAAAAAAAAAAAAAAAACCTAAACCCTAAACCCTAAACCCTACACCCTACACCCTAAACCCTAAACTCTACACCCTACACCCTAAACCCTAACCAATGGATAAAAAAAATAAAATAAAAATAAAAACAATGGATATTAGTATTTCTCGTAGGTCAACACTATCCAGTTTCATGACTGGATGGGTTCTTATGGTTATCTCCCTCAAAACTAATTAGAATGAACAAAGGGTAGGAGTTATGAGTCACGTGATTGACTATAAGAAGCAAAATTGGGTTACTAGGAGGTAAACCGGTGGCCTCACTAGTTGGTGATACGATATGTCCAAAATAACATAACACCACAATGACACTGAACCAAATGCTCCCTAAATGATTTTTGTTTAGAACGCGCCACTCACTTGATTACGCAGATAACAATAACAAATTGTAAGTCCCAAGTTAGTTGTGGTCAACTAGATGGATTCCTATTTTCTGTTCAAATTGCTACTTTGGCCTCGTTTGGTTCGAGCTTTTTTTTTTTAACAAGAGAAAAAAAATATTTTATTTTTTAAGTTTAATGAGAGAGAAATTTATTTTAATATTAGAAAGTTTGTAAAATGTGAAATACTTTAAATTTTAATATTCGTATTTGCATTAAATGTGAAATAAAGTTGATTTTTATAGTTAAAATTTGCATGTGAATTTTGCTATCGAAAGTATATCTTTTTTTTCTAGATTTTTGATGTTAAATTTCATCTGAAATCTCCTAAATTTCACCAATTTTTCTGGTCTACAGATATTGGGAGAACGGAAAGGTCCGGCTAGATTATAGGCCTGTTCATATGTACACACTGGATGGTGAAATAGAACCATTCCCACCAAAAGCACGTGTTTATTGAGTCCTTGATCTTCGGCTTTGGATCGTATTTTTTTCGAACACATTTCTTTTTGACTGGAGTTTGGATTCAAATAAGATTGTTTCACAGCTCCGAGTTCTTTGGAGAGGACTCGAATGTGTGAGCAGATAGATATCAGGGAATGGCAAATCTGTAGCATGAAGCAGTGGTAGTAGTAATTACTGATATGGTTATTTTCTGATAAATTAAAATGAAGGGTCCCATTTTTTATAGCTGTGTATTTTGATGATTTCCTGCACAATTTTACCCTGTTCTTCCACTGACTTGTGGATGAAGAAGGAAAAATTAGAGTCCCATGGAAGTCTATGGAAGTTATGTTCTGATTTATTGGCAACTTTTAAAAGGTAATATCATTGATTAAGTTGGATTTTTAGAGATTATATATATATATATATATATATATATATATATATATATTTATAATGTTTGTATATATTTGGACACTACTGTGCTCTAAACCTGTCTTTTGTACTTTCTTGCCACATAATTTAATTTTATTTATGTTTTATTCATTCATTCTTAATTAATTACGTTATGCACACTCAAAATATTATAAAATTTATATACACACATTTGAATTAAAATTTAATCAAAATCTATTTGAAAAAAAATATTCTGTTAGTAAATTATTAAAATTATATTTTTATTCTTAAAGGTATATATTTTTCTCTTTCTCAATACCACACTAAAGCGCTGATTTGTCCGAAAATTAATTCACGTCGCGGATAACTTCTTCCTTTGCCGTCATCTAAACATTAAGGTTTTAGGATTTTTATTCAAAATATATTTAAATATTTTTAAAATAATATAATGAACGGCTCAGATTTTTTGTAATTTAATTATAATTAGATTATTAAAAAATTATGATTATTCATTATAACAGAAATAAGTTAAAATGTGTGTATGTAAGATTTTATAATGTTTTGAGTGTGCATAGTGTAATTAATTAAAAATGGATGAGTAAGATATAAATAAAATTAAATTGTGTGACGTGTAGGTAATTTTTTTTTATCTATAAGAACACTATATTTTTATACTCTATTTTGAAATTATGATGATAGTAGTTTAAACTTGAAATTCTTTGATATTCAGATAAATTTTTTCTCATTGAGTTCAGACAATATCATTTGATAATTTTTTTAGATGGCATAAATTACGATCTTACTGTCGTTTTTAATAAGTACTTTACTTTCCTATTGTACGCTTATTTGATTTCAGTTTTGGAATTTTTATTATTTATTTGACTTATAAGTTCTTTGATTAGTCCCTTAGTTAACATCAATAATTATTAAAGTGTGGTTTAAAGGATGTTTGTTTTAATATTATTATGTTATTTTATTTAAATATTTTAATATTTAAATGTTATTTTTTAAATAATAAATTTGTATTTTTTTTTTAAATTATCTTTCCCTTCATCTCCTATAAAAAGTAAAAGTTGGACATAATTTGAAATTATTTGAGGATTTCTATTATAAAATATGTGACATGGTTTTACATTAACGTTCCTGCACAAAAAATATGAGTTAATCACATTATGTTTTATCTTATTATTGTTCGTTTTCAGTGATAATAATGTAATAGCAAATATCTAAAGAACTATATATATATATATATAATATAATAATTATATATACTATATAGTATATATGAATATATATATATATTAATTATTTTTTTTGAATAAACATATAGAATCTATATTTGGCTTTAAATGCGAAAGTTTTTGTGTATTCTTATACTAGGTTATTATTATTTTGGGATAATTACTTACATGTTATATATTTTACTTTTATTTATACTTTACCCATCCATTCTTAGTTAATTACGCTATGCACACTCAAAACATTATAAAATTTTACATACACATATTTTAACTTATTTTTATTATAATGAGTTATCATAATTTTTCAATGACCTAACTATAGTTAGATTATAAAAAATTTGAGTCGTTCATCATATTATTTTAAAGATATATTTAAATATATTTTGAATGAAAATCCTAAAACTTTAATGTTTAGGTGGCGGCAAAAAAAGGAGACATTTACGACGTGAATTGATTTTAGGACAAATCAGCGCTTTAGTGTGATATTGAGCAAGAAAAAAATATATATCAAAAGTAAAAATATAATTTTAATGATTTACTAACAGAATATTTTTTTTCAAATAGAATTTGATTAAATTTTAACTTAAATGTGTGTATATAAGATTTTGTAATGTTTTGAGTGTGCGTAGCGTAATTAACTAAGAATGGATGGATAAGGCATAAATAAAATTAAATTGTGTGGCCTGTAGTTAATTATCCTTATTATTTTTTAATTTTGATAGACATGTAACACATCATGTTTAATTTTATATGTTTTAATAGAATACATTAAACGAGATTATAACTTTTTTTATTTGAGCATGATTATATTTTGTAACAATTGAAGTTTTCCCATTTAAGAGAGATTTATATGGATTTTCTAATTTTAAAAATTATATTTTAATGTTAAAAAAGAAATATTATGTATATCACAGTAAAATTTTATAAAATTATATATTTTATAAAAAATAATAAATTAAATTATTAATGTATTTTTATAAATTTTTATTCTTATTATTTACAATTTATAATATTTTATTAAATTAAATTTAAAATAAATTTATATTAATTTAAGAAAATTAAAATATGAGGATTAAAATTTAATATTTAAGATTTATATTTAAAGTTTAATTTTTTATTAAAATAACTTAAAATATATGATTTAATGTTTATATTATAATGGGCAAATTACATCCAGGTCCCTGAGTTTAAGGGTTATTATCACACAGGTCTACGTTTTTAAAATTATAACATCGGGGTTCCTAGTTTTTAAAAAATTATGGTCCTTTTTTTATTTTTTTATTATTAAAAAATATTACAATTACCATTATACCCTTACTCTCTCTCTCCCCCCAAGATCTGGCAGCCACGCGGTCGCTCACAGTCGTCGCGCCACCCCGTGCGGCTGCCGGCGGCCTCGCTCGACCGCATGACCCCGTCGCTCGCGCGGCAGCACGACACCTCCGGCGGCCGCGCTGCGTCGGGCGACTGAGCGAGGGCGCCGGTGGGGTCATGCGACCGCGTGGGGTGGCGCAACAACTGCGTGCTACTGCCAGATCTGGTGGAGAGAGAGGGTAAAGATATAATGATAATTTTTTAAAACCTAGAAACTCTGATATTATAATTTAAAAAATGCAAATCTGTGTGATAATAACCCTTAAACTCAAGGACTTGAGTGTAATTTACCCTATTATAAATTATAATTTTAAAATTCAAAATTTAAAATTTAAAATATAGTACAAGTTTATTTAAAAATAATATAAAATTTAAAATTTTATTAAAATTTAATATAGTATATATATTATATTTTATTTTTATATTAAAAATTATATTGTACTTTAAATAAAGTAATTATTTAATATCAAAATTTTTGTTAGATGAGATAAATTATTATTTTATTTTTAAAAAAATAAAATTAAATTTTTAATTAGAAAAAAATTTAACTGTGATACATCTAGTAGTTTCCAGCCCATACATAGTAATTTTCAACCTTTTTTTTTGAACCAAACAATTTAACAGCCTTTAGTCCATGCCCAGCTGTTTTATTTTGACAATTTACCACCCACTGAGTCCCATGTTGGGCTGTTACCGATCGGATCGATCACATTTTGATCGACTCGAAATTGATTCCAAGTTGATTGAGTTCGACTTCGAGCCAACACGAGTCAATTCCAATCGACTTCGAGTCGATTTCGATTCATTTTCAAACCGGCTCGAAAATAAATCGAATCTCTTTTTTTCGAGCCGATCTCAAGCCGAGTAAGCTTAACTCGATCTGGTCGAGATCGATTCGATTTATAATATATATATATATTATAACATATATATATTATAATATAAAATATATTTTAATTCGAGCCTATTTCGAGTTGGATCTAGCCGAGCTTACCCCGGCTCAAAATCGGCTCAAAATCATTACCAACCTGAACTTTTGGCTCGTTAGCCGGCTCGTTTAGATCGACTCAATTTCAATTCGATCTAAAATCGATTTAATTTTTGATCGATTTTCGATTTCGATCCATATTAACACTCTTAGTCACATGTTGCGTTATGATTTGCACGGAAGATATATAAGGTATTCGTAATTAATAAATTTGTGATAACAAATTTTTTTAATGTTAAAATAAACTTTAGGTTATATTTAATGTTTTTTAATACTAAAGTATTTTTTCATTAAATTTGTAATATAAAATACTATTTTATTAAAAAAAAACAAATTTTCAATTAAATTATGTAAAGTTGACCTTTAGAACTATGATTATTATATTAATTAAATTAAGACTTTTGGAGACCCTGTTTGGAAATTTTGTAATCAAAATAAAGTAAAGTTAACCAAAATACTCGATTAGAATATTTTAATTTAAAATATAAAATAAAGTATATATATTTTTATTAAAAATTATTGAGTATGTGAAATAAAATAATATTTTTTTATATTAAAATTTATAAAAAATAATTAAATTTATTTATTTATTTATTATTATTATTATTATTATTATTTTTAAATTAGTATCATTTTAGTCCTGATTTAATCATCGCGCCAAATAAGGAATCTTGATCATCCCACCTCAGCAGTCTCCTTTCCTGCTTGAGGTAAAAGGTCATGAAAAAGAATTTATGCTGATTTTTGAAATATGTGAAAAAGAAAAGCTAATTAATTTTATTAAAATTTTGTAAGATATAAAGTAAATTTAATAGGTACAGTGAGAACTATATAAAATATTGTGCAAATTTATTTTTTATTAAAATTTAGATAAATTACACTCAATTTTTTATTTAGAAGATATATCATATAAATTTATAATTTTAAAAATTTAATATTTAAATCCCTAAATCAGTTATAATATATTAATCAATTTTTTTATTATTTTTTTAATATTAAAATTGTATAAAATACTAAAATTACTTTATTCATCTCCCCCTTAAAATGGTAGCTTTTGAAGAGCTAGCTCCGTGCCAGCATCTCTAGCATGTAGCCGCGCGTGGAGTCATTGTTGTGCGCGAATATTTGCAATTGGTGATCAGTGATTAGCAGATGCATACCCTCTCGCAAATGGCTGCCAGTGTGGGGTCAGTTCTCCCATTGATGCCTTTTGTTCACGATCATGTGCTATTGCGCAATTTGGGGGAGAGAGAAGTTATTTTGGTATATCTAAAATTTTAATATTAAAAAAATAAAAAATAAATCTGATTTAATATGTATATCTTATTTTATTATATTTTTAAAATTATGAATTTATATAATATTATGTACTAAATTGGAGACTTAGATGTAATTTATCCAATAATAATAATAATAAGAGCAAATTACATTTAGGTCCCTGAATTTAATGCTTAATATCGCAGGTCCACGTTTTTAGGGGTCCCTGAGTTTTAATAAATTATCAAATGGGTTTTTTTTTTTATTATTATTAACTTTTTTAAAATTGCCATTTTACCCTTACCATTCTCTCTCTCCTCCCGATCCGGCTCACGCGCGCGGCTGCACGGCTGCCGGAGGGTCGCGCAGCCGCCGGCGTATTGAGCGGCCGCCGACAGGTGGCTAGAGAGAGAATGACACGGGTAAAAATATAATTTTAAAAAAATTTAATTACAAAAAAATAAAAAAGAACCTATTTGATATTTATTAAAACTCAGGAATCTCGATGTTATAAATTTAAAATATGAATCTGTATAATATTAAGCATTAATCTCAGAGGCTTGAGCGTAATTTGCCCTAATAATAATAATAATTTGTTTTAAAAAGATCAAATGGTCCCTGACCAAACTCAAACCGGCGACCAAATGGAGATGGCTAGCGAGAGCGACGACGGAAGTGGCCTGGGTTTTCTCTCCATCCTTCATCGCGTACCGGATTCCGACCAGGAAAACGAAGAAGAGGAGAAACAGCTCGACGGCAGCTTGAGGGGCGCTGCTCCATCGCCATCGCTGGCAGTGCAACGGCATCACCTGATTTCCATCGGCGCTGCAATCGTCACCCGCCAGCTCCCCTCCCAGGGACTGTCCTTCCAGCTCTGGCCCGCCGCCTCTTCCCTTGTGTCCCTCCTAGACCGCGATCCTTCCCGCATCCTCCCACCTTCCGCTTCCCCTCTCCGAATCCTCGAGCTCGGATCCGGAACGGGCCTCGTCGGCATCGCTGCCGCCGCCGTCCTCGGCGCCCGCGTGACCCTCACCGACCTCCCGCACGTCCTTCCCAACCTCGAGTTCAACGCCCTCGCGAACGCCGATCTTGTCGCTGCCCGCAGTGGATCCCTCTCCATTCGCCAGCTCCGCTGGGGAGTCGCGGATGATTTCGACGCGCTGGGATCGCGGTTGCCGTTCGACGCGTTGATCGCCTCCGACGTAGTGTACTACGACCACCTGATCCAGCCGCTATTGGAGACGCTGAGGGTGTTTGTGAAGAGGGAGGTGGTGTTCGTGATGGCGCACCTGAGGAGGTGGAAGAAGAGGGACGGTGTCTTCTTCCGCAAGGCAAGGAAGCTCTTCGAGGTGGCGGTCGTCCACACCGATCCGCCGCTCCCCGGATGCCGGAACTGCGTCACTGTGTATCGATTCACTGCCAGGAGGAGGTCAGTATAATCTTGATAGCTCAGATTTCATCCTGTAATTTTGCAGTCATTTGGCATCGAACAATTTCTTCATGCGAAGCATGGATATCTGTAGAGTTGTGTCCGATAATTTGGATAATCTGAAGTTCCAATAGCTAAAACCCCCCATTTACCATATATTCAAGAAAATAGAACTCAAGATGAGTGATTGGATTCATCAAGGGTATGCATTGAAATTGATCATGGATCTCAAATTATGCAGCAATTTATCTAATTGCTAACCTTATCGAATCTTCAGAACTGTGATAACAACGAATTCAGATTTTAGGTACTTAGCAGAATTCACACATACATTATGCTGCATCCTTAGGTCATCTAACTCCAATTAACAAAAAAAACAAATGGTAGTTCTATATCTCTGTCGTAATGTGGGACAAAGAACTGCTCACCTCATTTGATAGCAAAAAAAAAAAAACATCTTAAACATAAGTTTTTTGGGATCTATCTTTGAAATCGTATATTCAGAATATCTTTTAGGCAACCGTTCTTTGACAATTTCCTTCAACTATCAACTAGTATTCAACAGCTAGTCAATTTTTTGGTAGTTTCTTCTCAGAGTGTGCACACTTGTGCAACGATAAGTCGCACTTTGTACATTGAACTACTTTTTGCCCTCGTAAATTGATCAATTTCAGATTTTGCTGATCATTGAAGTAAGGGGGCGTTTGATTTATTGTTATTTTGGTGTTATGTTATGTAATATAGATGTCATCTTTTGATTAATAATTTAACAATCTAATAGAAAATTATTGATATATATCATTAAACCAAACAATTACTTTCTCTAGATAACATAACATAACATTAAGATATCATAACCTAAATTCTCATTTTATGTTCTAATATTATGGGCTTGCACTTTGTCAATGCTACATAGTGAATTGAGACCCAATTGTTACAAGGCATCATGGTTTTCTCTCTTCTTGGGTTTCCAAGTAAAATAGCCTGTCCCATTTACTATTTTCCTTTTTTTTTTCTTAATTACATTCACAGAAACCAGCATCTAAGGTACATGAATTGAAACCCTTTCACTATGGTTGACAAATAGAGCTTACTTTGAATGGAAGGATAAGGGCGATTGCCTTTAGGGCTGTGATCAAACTAATTTTGAGTGAGCCGAATACAACTTGAAATAAAAAAATTTCAAGCTCGGTTCGGCTAGAAATCGGTTCGAAATTGGAACCGGACTTAATTCAAGTTGACTCAACTTGAATCAATTCGATTTCGAGATTGAAGCCGGCTCATTTGGCTAAATATATAAGCATATTTTGCATCCAAGGAAATTTGATCAGTGGTATTGGGGAGAACAAGTTTTACATGTCCTCTATTCCTCAACCAAACCACTATGCCAACTTTCATAGAAAAATATTTCATTTGTATATTATATATAAAAATTATCTATATTATATATGTAATTTTGAGTCAACTCAAATTATTTTTTGAGAGAGTTAGGGCCAACTTGAAATTAACTTCAGGTTAAAAGCTTTAGCCTATGATTTAATTTGAAGATTTTGAATTGATTTCGAGTCAATAAATTGAACGAGTTCTTTGAGAGTGGTAAGAGTGAAACAAAGAAACGGAAGCAAGAATTTGCTTATGATATACATCACTTTTTTTTTGTACCACAATTGATTATGAATGAATATACTGTAACAAAATTACATAGTGTGAAAAGTACAATGCATCTATACAACAACAACAACAACAACCAAGCCTTAATCCCACTAGGTGGGGTCGGCTACATGAATCCTTTGTTTCCATTGCGCTCTATCAGTTACAAAATTCTTATCTAACTTTAAGTAACTAAGATCACTCCTTATAGTTTCTTGCCATGTCTTCTTTGGTCTCCCTCTTCCTCTTTGTACATGTGCATAATCCAGTAACTCAATTTTTCTAACTGGAGCTTCAATTGGCCTGCGATTTAGATGTCCAAACCATCGCAGCCGACTTTCTCTAAGTTTATCCTCAATTGGTGCAACACTAACTTTCTTTCGGATATACTCATTTCTCATTCTATCCTTTCGTGTATATCCACACATCCACCTTAACATCCTCATTTCTGCAATATTTATTTTATTTATATGTTTTTTCTTTGCAGGCCAACATTCAGCACCATATATCATCGCTGGTCTTACTACAGTTTTATAAAATTTACCCTTAATTTTGGATGAGATTTTTCTATAGCATAACACTCCAGAGGCATTTCTCCATATTTTTCTATCGGAAAAGTACAATGCATCTATAAGATGATAAATTAATAAAATAATCATTACATTAGGAGCACAAAGTACATAGTGCACATGTAAGATATGAAATAAATCAAACTTACATACATAATAATATGTTTAATGTGCATAAAAATAATTATCGGGTGGGATAATTTCATTTAGGCCTTTGAGGTAACCCTTACTTTGGTTCTAATCAAGTTCACAAAAACGAAAACATTTTGAGTTTATCTTAAAATTGTTTTTGCTTGTTGGTTATTACTGACAAATTCCGTTAAGTTTGACTATTAAATTATTTTAAGAAATTAAAATAACATGTTTAAGTAATAAAAATATGTTTAAGTATTTTTAATTGATATTATAACTTTTAACTTTTCTCGTTTTTTTCTATATACTAGCCTACAATAATAATTTTTAGAGATTTTTACCCGTATGACACAAAAAAACTTCAATATTTACTTATTAGACACCCTAAAGTTAAATATTACATGACACGCGCTTATTTATTTTAATTTTACAACCAACACACCCTAGTTAAAAAATCTTTACATTTTATTTAAGTAAACCATACTTAAGTTATGTTTTAACTTAAATAAAATTTATAGGAATAAAATCTAACTCTCGGTGCACCTTAACTTAAATCTTACATGTTAAAAATTATTTAAATCTATTACTTATGTAGAATATTTTAAATCTAATCGTTAGATGCTCATCTTAACGATTAGATTTAATTTAAGATACAAAAGGGGTTAGATTTTATTCTCATGAACCTTATTTACAGGGCAGTTTTTAATGTCATTGTTGTTTCTACTATGCTGGAGTGGTCTTCAAACTATGTCTATCTGAATCATAAATTGCATTTTGTTAGAGCCAGAAACCTCTAAGCTGCAACGAAAACTTGCCATTCTATGTATTTGTTTTATTGTGTTTTAAGTAATATCGAAAACTGGGAATCATTTGTTCACATAGACTTGAGGATCTTAATTGAAAATTTTTCGAAAATTTATAGTTCAATTTTTTTATTGATTGATGGCTTTAGGACATTTTTCTTGTTGAATGATATAAATTGTTATAAAGTTTTTCCATTATTTTCACTTCACAACAGACTATGGAGCTTCACTTGTTTATTTTGTGGTCAAAAATTAAAATTTCATCACTCAAATATGTGTGATAGAGATATTTTTTTTATTAAAAGTCGTGAATAATGTGAAATAAAGTTAGTTATTATATTTAGATATGTGAGGGATGTGATATAAAGTTAGTTACTATGTTGGAATATACGAGGGATGTGATATAAGTTAGTTATTATTTTAGTAATGTGTGTAGAACGTAAAAAAAAAAAAAATTAATATTAAATTTTATGTGTAATGTGATATGCCTGGTTAAAATTAAATCAGGTTAATTTTCAACGGCCAAACAAACCCTAGGTAACGTGCAAAGCATTTGGCAGAGTTGTAGTATTGGAATACGATCTCATCCTCATCGAACCCCCCGAAATTGCAGTTGGCAAACCCATAAATTGTATTAAAGATATTATTATAGTGATGCTCTACATTCTTGAAAATTATGAAAAAGATGAAATCGCATGAAAATGCGAGATGCTATTATCAGACATCTCGTGGAATTCTACAATCTCGATCCTTAGGCACTGTTTGGCGCGAGGATCAAAATAGTAATTGAGTATTTTGGTCTAAGATGTAAAATAAAGTTAATATTTTATTGAAAATATTGAGTGTGCGAAGTAAAATAATATTTTTTTTATATTAGAATTTATGTAGAATGATTAAAAATATTTATTTATTATTATATTTATTTTTTAAATTGGTACTATTTAGTCCTGATTTTAGTCCTCACGCCAAACAGGACCTTAGGCTTCGTTTGGTTCGAGATATTTTTTTTGATCTAATACAAATTTTAACTGTAAAAATCAACTTTATTTTATGTCCAACACAAATATGAATATTAGAATTAGCATTATTTTGACATCTTTTATACTTTTTAATATTAAAATAAATTTTTTCTCATTAAACTTAAAAAATAAAATATTTTTTTTCTCTTGTCCATAAAAAAGTTTGAACCAAACGACATGGGTCAAATGGTATTTAAGATCATGTTTGACACGAGGACCAAAATGATACTAGTTCAAAAATAATAATAATAATAAATATATATTTTTTAATAATTCTACACAAATTCTAATATAAAAAAATATTATTTTACTTCGATGCTCAATAATTTTTAATAAAAATATCAACTTTATTTTACATCCTAAACCAAAATATTCGAATTGAGTATTTTGATCTAGGATGTGAAATAAAATTAAAATTTTTATTAAAATTTATTGAATATGTGAAATAAAATAATAATTTTTTATATTAAAATTTATGTAAAATGATTACAAAAATTATTTATTTATTATTATTATTATTATTTCTTAAAATAATACTATTTTGGTCCGTATTTTGGTCATTCCGCCAAACAGGGTTGAATACTCTGATAGTTTTGCTTGCTAATTTCAAACATAAACTCGACTGATTTGAGCAAATTGATCGCCATAGCAAAAATAATGTAATAAAAGACCAAAACGAATCCTATAAGAGAGATAATTTAGATATTACATATAAATCAATTATATCAAAGTAATTTGAATTTATTTTTAAAATTAAAATCATAAGTTTAATACTAATCCTATTTAAGTATTTTTTTTTCACAAGCTAATTATCTCTTAAAAGATGAAAACCTTCGAGTACAAGTGAAGCTCAATATTTTGTTATTCATTTTTTTTTTCTTTCTAGACTTTATGTAAACTGATTAATTTTGCCAAAAAATTTTATTCATATTTTTTAGATATTTTTACGTATATATTTTTATTGGTCTTATATTTTATGACTTTAATAGTGGATTATGTGCACATAGTATTCTTCTCTTAACTAAATACCTACTTTATGTATAAGTTATGTGCTATACATGACTTGTTGGTCACCTTGTGTGTACTCGACTCATTAAAACCCTTATTCTATAAGTCGTGCCATCCACACTTTTTATAAAAATGACATACGAGCTAAATGACTTGACGTACTAAATTACAAACTAATGATGTAGGCATTTTATTCCGTTATCACAAACAACTGATGAATTACGTAAATTATGAATGCCCAATATCAGAATTGGTAAATTTTAAACTTTATATGTTTTGTGAGTAGAAGAAAAAGATTTTTTGTTCTTATAATTCAATAAGAAAGAAATTTATGTAAGTATCAAAGAATTTCAGATATAATTTGCACTGCTACTATAATTTTATTATTTAAGTGAGAATGAAAGAATTTTTGATGTGCAGAAGTAAAAAAAATGTGCCATTCAAATAAAATTATTATAATATATATAATATTATATATTTTTAATTCTATAAAACAAAAGATCGATACAAATTTAATAGTTTTACTTTAAAAAATGTAAATACGATTAGAACTGAAATCACATAATTGTTAGAAAAACATCCACCTATTCATCTCTCATTCGGGGTGAGAGATGGCTCAAATTTGAATTAATATTTAGCTCGAATTAAATTTAATTTAAGTTTATCGAGTCGAGCTATAAATCATTGTTATATTAGATCAAAAGTGATTCAATATTTATTTTTAAAGTTGGTGTTAGCAGGTTAAGATATTTGTTAGATTGAATTAATTTATTAGTTTTAATTTTTTAAAATTATTTAATTTTTTAGAGGCTCGAATTTAAATTAAATTTAGACTAACCGTGTCTGGCTCTGCTAACTCGGATCGTCATCCCCCACGCAGAGATGGCGGATGCCGCGGATCGCAGTATCTCCGATCGCGCACAAGGTTAGCAGTCGCAACTCGCAATGATATCAGTAGGAGCCGACACCGCAGGAAGCAGATGCGTAGGCCTCACCACCGCCGCATCGCCTAGACCGCGGCAGTGCCGGCGCCTGCCGGCGCCTCGAATGACCAGCACCTCTGATCGCCGACGGGAGCTACCGGATGCAGGGTCTAATTGCTCTGGATCGTCTCGTCGGATCGCCCTTCTGCGTTTCCCCCTCTCCTCCATTGCTGCTCTCTTCGCCGAGCATCGCTGGGCTTCTGCTTTCTCAATTGGCATTTGTAAGTCTTTTCCATTTTCGCCCTCACTCTTTGACACTTCTGTTCTTACTTTCAGCGAGTTACGGTCTTTGATTTTGGGATTTTTGTGGCAGCTGGCCCGAAGGATTGGCTCAAAGATCAGAAGAAGAAGGCGGCTAGGTTCGTCCTTGCTCCCATCGATGCCTCCCGCCAGAGCCTTCGCAGTGCATATCTCATGCTGAGTACTTAGCCTTCTCACTATTGAACCCTTCTCTCAGTTTCTTCATTCTTTTTACTGGCCTTTTACATGCTTTTTGGTTGATTCGTGGAAGCGTCGGAATCCCCACTGGAGGATAGCGGAGAGCTCCGGAAGCTGCTGAATTCTGCAGCAAGAGATTGTGTCCCTCAAAACAGAAGTTCCTTTGTAACATTTCAAGCTAGTACCGGAGTGGAGGTTTGAATTCACTTGAGCATTCAGCTTGATAAACAGAAGTATTTTCTCCTTCATGTATCGCAACAAAGTTCTGCAAGATTTAAGGCTTCTGTATGAATTCTGAAACTCGTTATGATACAGGTTTGCACGTTTAAGTTGATTGTAAAGAATGCCGCTTCTTTACTTGATGATGTGGATCCTGTGAAGCTTGATGCAGAAGCTAAGCTTGACGATCTCATAAAGTAAAAGAACAAACTGCCCTTTGGCATACAACTTCTAGTTCCTTTGCGTGTTTTCATGCTACCAAATGAATATGATACAGTGGATCACTCAACTAGGAAAATCACAAGGAATGGATGGGAAAATATATAAGATCAGATATTTACTCTCTGTATGATGCATACTATCTCGTGTAAGTTGCTTATCGAGGAGGAATTGATGATGATGGCCTCTTGTCAAAAGTTCATCATATGAATTAATTCCTAAGTTTCAAATATAACTACTATCTGATTATCTATTAAGAAATCTCTTTTGTCATGAAAGTTTAGGTTGATCATGTATATAGTAGTTCTTATTGCACTTATGTTCTTGATTCGGATGCAATATGTAATTTTGGATGCTCATGACCTATTTCGGCTGATTATGGGATGTCCAACTGCTGAACAATTGTGCCAGAAAGGAAATAAGTTAGTAAACTATCCTTATTACTGAATTTTTCTGCATTGATTAAAAAATTGTTGCATTGCTCGTAACAGTAGTTCATCTGAGCCATTATGGAACTAGAAACTGATTTCAACCTAGTTTCCAGGTCATATTTTTATTGCTTGATGCATTAGTGTAGCTAGTCATATGTTGAAGTAGACACTTATTTCAACCTAGTTTCCTGCTCATATAAAGCGTCACCTCTACTATGATCATCTTGGTTTGATGCTTTTATTTATAATTATGATTTCGGCCTTATATACATGAACTCATTGATAATTTTGTGTGCAGATCATTTTCCACACTTGGTGCTACCATTGATGATAGTGATTTTCATTTGAACTCAGATAGGTGTGGTTTTTTTCCAAATTAACCGATATCAGTTCCTTCAGCGTCCTGTTTCAATTCAAGAATGATTTTGTGAATGCTTGAATAAAAGTAGGCTGGTCAGCGCTTTTATGAATTGGTAATAGCCTAATAGGAACCCCTACGTTGGTGAATGATCATATTGCATAAGCTAACTGCATTAGTCGTTTGTATTATGGTTATAAAAAATGACAGCTCTTTCTGGTCCTTTAAGCCTAAAATATGAATTTTATTTTGGGCATTTATACGGGGGACACTTCAATTATAAAAAATTACGTGTTTCACTATCAAAAATGAAAAATTATCTATATCACACTGAAATCTTATAAAATTACAGATTTCATACTATTTTTGGATAAAATTGCACTGTACTTCAAATTGTGAGCCCTAAAACCATACTTATAATCTAAAACATTAAATGCTATTCCCTAAATTTCTTTAATGCAAAAAACTAAACCTAACCTTAAACTTTAAACCAAAAATTTTAAACCCTAAAATTTTAATTTTTATAAATTAGCTACATATAAAATTGACTTTAAACTCAATCTAGTGAGATGAAAGTATCTATTATGGATTTGTGAACTAACACATAATAAGATAAGATTTATGAAAATATATCAATAATTTGATTAATAATTTTTTTTCAAAAATGTCATATAAAATATGTAATTTTGTAAGATTTAAGTATGATATATGTAATGTTTCATCTTTGACAATGCAACACATAATTTTTCATAATTAAAGTGTCTTTCATGTAAATTCTCCTTTTATTTTATACAAACAGAACATTGTTTTTTCTGAAAGAAACTTTTCCATTGTAATACAGATTGAAACGTGCAACAAAGTTATGAACGCCTACATTTTTTTCTGCTCTTAATGCAGGCAAAAGGTGAGAAGAAACTTGATTGATGTGATCACAGCTCTTGACAAATTTGAGCAGGGTATTAAAGACTGTTTAGGTGTCTAATTGTTGAAGCATCTGCACAACCGTTCAACACTAAATTCTGCTCAGCTCTTAGCTGAAAGTGTTGAAGTCTTGGCCAAGAAGCTTTCTACATGTTATTTTACCCTTGGTCAATTTCATTTCCAGAGACAAAAGTTGGTTGACATTAACATTGTCACACCTATACTCTTTATTTAGCCTTTTAGCATTCGTAATTGAGAAATTTTAGGTTTTTTAGGATCAAATGAACAAAATACGGGGTAAATGTAGATGAGTGTGAAGATTTTTGTAAGAAAATCTTCAGTCATGTTCCTAAATCAAGACAGATGATACAACAGGTACCACTTGCATGTAATTGCATGTGTCTCTCCACAAATCTAATTGGCTTGCTATTTCTTCTAGATTACAATGAATCTTCATTCAGAATTGATGTAGTCATCCATGGCCCATATTGATGTCATTGATACCATCTCCTCCCCCCACAAATAGACAACTTATGTATTTGTGTATAAGTAGAAGCATGTGTTTGTTTATTTGTATTTGGGGGAGATTATGTAAGGGAGAAATATTGGTTTCATGTGTCATGTATAGCTGCTTGTCTGACTGTACTTTCATTCATAAATACATGCGTACATACATACAAGCATAATACGTATATATATGCCTTTGTAAAGAGCAGCTCATGTATTAAGCTTATTATTCAACGCCATGCACTGTTTACCTGTGACTAATGCGAACTAAACTTTCAAGTTTTTTCAGTTGAGGGATACTTGGCTATTTATATAGCCCGATTAACATCGCGAATATGCTAGTATGGTCATCAGACCCACGTTGTGTTCAAATCACTAAAAGAAGCCTTTCTACTGTTACTCTGAGGAGTTCCAGTACGTTTATTGTATTCCGTGCTTTAGAATCGAGACCATATTCTCCGGAGAAGAGGGAATCAAGTATCTTCTTTGTGCACGGGTTTTCGTTCATCTGGAACTTTTCTAGAGGCATGGGAGCTTGCAACTTCTCTTGAATTTTGTCTACGCACTAGTATCGTTATCTTTCATGCTATTCATGGTTACATCAACTGTTTTCTCATATTCACTGGCCTTCGGATTTGTTTAATGAAAATTCACTGTTTTCCATTCAAAATACAAAAACTTGTTCTTTTAAGTATGGAAGCTGATCCCCTTTCCACATTCAGCTGCTTCTGGAGTGTTATGCGATAGAAAAATCCCATCCAAAATTAAGGGTAAATTTTATAAAACTGTAGTAAGACCAGTGATGATATATGGTGCTGAATGCTGGCCTGCAAAGAAGAAACATACAAATAAAATAAATATTGCAGAAATGAGGATGTTAAGGTGGATGTGTGGATATACACGAAAGGATAGAATGAGAAATGAGTATATCCGAAAGAAAGTTGGTGTTGCACCAATTGAGGATAAACTTAGAGAAAGTCGGCTTCGATGGTTTGGACATCTAAATCGCAGGCCAATTGAAGCTCCAGTTAGAAAATTTGAGTTACTGGATTTTGCACATGTACAAAGAGGAAGAGGGAGACCAAAGAAGACATGGCAAGAAACTATAAGGAGTGATCTTAGTTACTTAAAGTTAGATAAGAATTTGGTAACTAATAGAGCGCAATGGAAACAAAGGATTCATGTAGCCGACCCCACCTAGTGGGATTAAGGCTTGGTTGTTGTTGTTGTTGTGTAATTTGATTCACATCAATTTGCTGCTTTATTTTTTACACTTCTTGAAACTAGCATTGCTTTACTTTCAGGCATTGCATGATAGACTTGAACTCGATGCACATCAAATTATGTTAATGTGATGAGGAAAAATGCACAGATGGACATCGATCTGATTCTCTACAGCTGCAGTGATTCTTACTTTGATTAACAACATCTGGTGACATTGAACAGTTCGGTTGCACTTCAGGGATTTGGAAATAATTTTCACCATTTAAAACTTGAAAACAAGCTCCAAGCTCCTTGCACTGGCGTTGTTTTAGCTAATTGTTGTTATTGTTTAAGTATGCTGATTGTATTACAAAGTCATTGACACATGCTAGCCCTTTTGCCTGTGGGGCTAGAGAAAAGCAATGCAGAAATGGAATTTATTATTGAATATCAGTTCAATAATTAGAATACATTCAATACAAATGCGCAACTTTCAGATCCTCCACCTCACATCTATCTGATTCTAACCACACTAACATTGCTACAAGAATAGCGTTCCTATTCTTATATATATTGAATGTAATGATACGTCTTTTGTCTCGTTTTAGGTACTCTGCTTAGGAAATCCTGAAGCTTCTACTAGAAACAGCCGGCAGCAGGGGCTCCCATCCTCTGGATTTGTCTGAATTGATCTGGGCAAATTCCTGAGCTTGTTAAAAAGATTTTGGGGATCATTTAGCAATCCAAAGTGGGCATCAGGATCACCAATCTGAGAAAGCTCGACATATGGAAATCCTAGAGCTGGCAGCAATTGCTCAGGCCAATCACTATAAAAATGGAAAGTCGAATTGGAGAGGGAGACGGAGGATTGATTCATGAAGTCTGCGAGGAGCACAGTTCGGGTAACCAAACACTTTGCTGCTATTGTCTGAAGCACTTGTATTGCATTGGGGTGAGGGAGGTAATACAGTATACCTTCTAGCACCCACACCGTGCATTTTTCTGGCGCAAAACCGCGTATATGTAGCTTCTCAAGCCAGTCGCTGTCTCTAATATCAGCAGCCACACTAGTTACCGAATTCGCCTTCAACTCCTTTTTCCGGTGCTCGGCGGATCCCAGTGCTTCTTGTAGTAGTGCTGCTTTCATCTGCAATAGCTCAGGGAAGTCCACTTCGAAGACATTGCTCTCTTTTAGGCAGCTGAGCCTATAGGCTCTTGCATCCATACCTGCAGAGGTAAGGGTTTATCTTCAAATCTTTTAAAGCTCTTCATAAAGTAAAAAGGATCTACTTTGAAGTATCCTCGAGTTCATAAAACTGCTGATTTACCAACCTGCACCAAGAAGGACTACTTGTGCCCCATTGCCAAAGAAACTGACAGCAGCTTCGATCTTTGAGTCAAACCAAAGAGTCCTGACGGCCAAGATCACTCCCGAAACTTCCCGTGCATTGTTGAGCTTGTCCTTCTTCATCTTTTCATGAAGGGTTTTCAGGAAGCTCTCGCCGGCGAGGACATGAGCCATGGGATCATGGATCACATGGTTCCAGAGTGCTCTTCCTGCGGCAGTCTGACATGCGGTGCGCGGGAGAGCACCCCACTCTCCATCAATAGTTGCGTGGAGAGTTCGAATTTTCTCGGCCATTAACTGCTCTGGGAGCTTCAGTTCTCGCCATGGCCACTCTTCCTGTATCTGATGCCGCTTCTCTTCCTCTGCCATAGTTCAAACTGGCTTCTCGTTGTAATGGCTGCAGACATGATTTAAGAGATTAGGGAAGGGATAAGAAAAGAGAACCACTAACAGATTTTGGGCGTAGGAAAAGGCTCCACGAAGAGAAAGGGAGGCCTTTGGATTTTGTCCCTTTTGAAGCAGAGATAAACTAAATAGAGCAACGATCAATCCGAGCCACCCATTTTCCTTTTGTTCTATTTCTATAATACTCTGCTGTTCTTTTCAGGGCAATCAGCAGCTAGCGAGGTTGACAGATTGCGGGCGTGGAAGATGCAGTGGATTCTGTTTCATGGATTTCAATAGAGTTTCCAACGGTTTAAAATATTTATTTAAAAAATAATAAAAATTTAAATTCAAATCAAATTATTTTATCTTTCATCAAAAATCATAAATTGAAAAATAATTTAAATACTCGAACTTCTATATCAAGTTAAGTATATATTTATATTTTTCAATATATATATATATATAAATATTATTAGAATCTAGTTAGGTTTTAATCGGATTAGGGTGGGGTCGGCAAGGGGCCCGGCCCCAAAAAAAAAATTAGATTGGATTAGCTAATTAGTTTCATTTTTGGTATTGTTAGTTATTTAATTGAGTTAGAATTTGGGTCAACTCATCTCATTTGCAGGCCTAATTGTTGTGGTCAACCTTAACATCAGGTTCTATTTCTCAAACCTGAGTGTGCAGCTGGAATACTGTAGAGCAGCTAGGCTTGTTAATGGATCGGATCATGACCTGATCCGATTCGAGTTCCGATTCGATTAAATCCCAAATAATTTTTTTTTGACCCGTCAATCCGCCTCGTTTATTGATTCGATTCATTTACAAATAAATGGATCGGATATGGATCACCATTGACCCGACTCGTTTAAAATTCGATCCGTTTATGTAATCTAATTTGTAATTCATACAAGAATACATTGTGGCTAATAATTTTTTTGTTAGAAAGCTCAAATAAAGAGTGTCACTAGAATTAATTAATAAAAGATTCTCACAGATTTTATTAGTAGATTATAGTTTATAGTGCTCAATTTATTTTTCACAATATACATGTATATATATTATAAATATTAATTTTTATATTAAAATTCAGTAGATCTACCCCAAAGCAAAAATGCAAATTTTTGTGTTTCTATTCTTATTTTGTACTTGCAAAGTCTCTCGAAAATGATGGAATATAACAATGAACTTTATTCCATTTCTTATATAAATTTTATTATAATAAATTAAATTTATATTATTTTTGTCATACATGTACCACCATTCAAGTAGAAGTGAATAAAAAAGAGCACAAGATACCAAGTGAATGGTGAAAAAAAGTCTTAAATAAAATTAGAATGAAAATAAAACTTAAGCCAAGTTGTAGCTAGGACTATAAATTAACTAAATTGAATTGAGTAGCGTTCCGTTCAAGTTCAAGCACGATTATTAATGGTTAGCCTGAGCTTGAACTCGAGCTCATTTCAAAATGATTCAAGCTTAGTTCACAAATATACATTCAAGCTAGATTCATTTATGTTCACAAATGAGCATCTTATTTATTTATAAATGAGTTTGTATATATTTAAATAATAAATTAAATATATTAAAATTATTAAATAAATTATAAGTGATACTTTAACTATGCTTTAAATGGCCTTTATATTCATGAATTTTATTCGAATAATTTACAAATATTAATGAATTAAATATTATTATATTTAAAATATATTCATTTACTACTCTAATTTCTAAAATTATATTTATTCGTTAAACTTTTTTATTATCAATTATTTGTTAAACTTAACAAAATAAAAATACAAAACAAATTTGGGAGATTTACATGTATCAAACACGAAGTAGCTTTTTTTATTTATTTAATCCCCTAAATTAAATATTTATAAACTTCGCCCTTCATTTATATGAAAAAATGCTGACAGCACTCCCTCAATAAGTTTCATCTTCTATGCTGTTCTTTTAACCCAACCATAGTTAAACACTTACAAAAATTAAATAAAACTCAACCGGCTCCCCGCCTTTTTGCAAAAATCCTATCGCTTGTACTTCTCTCCTCGAGTGTCTCCTCTCCACCGCGGAGCTTCCCCGGTGCCTTCGCTGAAGCTTTCCCGGTGCCATCTCTACCTCAGTCTCTACGAAGGGTCGCCACTGTCTTTTGTAGAAATAGGGTATTTTTTTTACTGGGCTGATGATGCAATTTACACAGCAATTGACTTAAAATACCAGTTGATGACACAAGATGCAAGGAACAAAGTAGAATTTCGAAGATTATATAATCTCCTAAAATTCATTTCATCAATCATAGTTTTTAGCACAGTTTGAAATGTATTTTGTTGTTAACGTGACTTGGAATGTATTTTGATATTAATATTATCTAAGATTCATATATATTGATGATATTGTACTATGAGTCATCTATGTAATGACATTATTAAGTTAGATTTCAAGTTATTATTCTATCTTATGTTATTTTTGTATTTTATAATAATATGGGTCTATCTTATATCATTTTTTTATCTTATTATATTGTAGGTCTATCTTATTATATTTTTCTATTGTGAGTGTAATAAGGGATTATATGAATATCAATAAGATGTGTCTTTTGGTGGTTTTAATTAAAAAAATTTGCTTCAATCAGGGATGTATCAATTAGCTTAAACTTAATTTATGGCTGACTTATTCAGAAGCAAGATCATTTATACATGTAAGCTTAACCATGCTCGGCTCGAGATCGGCTCGCTCGAAATCTTTACGGCTCAAAATCGACTTGTTAGTCGAATAGTTTCGATTTCGAGCCGGCTCGGCTCGAATGGGCTCGACTTTGAGCCAGCTCGATCACACTTTGAGCTGGCTCGAAATACTTATAATTATTAATTAAAAATACAAAAATTTAATTTTTTAAAATTAAAATATATGTAAAAATTATATTTTTATATATATATGCTATTTTTTAAACATAAAAATAAAAATATCATAAAACAATTTAACCACATCCTAAAATAATACCATAAAAATTATCATATAATTATGTGCAATAAATTTGTTCATTAAATATCTAGTTAAATAAATAATGATAAATAAATTCATGATCGTCTGATCGAATCTCTCTAATTGCATGAATAGATTATACATCATAATATCTAACAATATTTTATAATTAATATTATATATATGTATTTAAATCGAGCCGGTCCTACCCTGGCTCGAAATCGGCTCGAGAAAAACACCGACCCATAATTTTGGCTCGTTAGTCGGCTCGTTTAAATCGACTCGATTTCGATTCGATCCAAAATCGATTCGATTTTCGATCTTCGATCCAAATTAACAGCCTTAGTTATGTTGGGACAATAAAAAGT
This sequence comes from Apostasia shenzhenica, assembly GCA_002786265.1. Taxonomy (NCBI): domain Eukaryota; kingdom Viridiplantae; phylum Streptophyta; class Magnoliopsida; order Asparagales; family Orchidaceae; genus Apostasia; species Apostasia shenzhenica. The sequence continues at coordinate 1,808,573 of KZ451888.1, read as the reverse complement.
TGAAGGGAATGTGATGATTTTTTATAACGAGGTATCATAGTATTTTGTTATGTTACATTACGTTTGGATGAATATTACTTTTGTAATGGAAAAGTGAAAGTAGAAGTAAATGCGATAGTTTTTTGTAACAGGGTATCGTTGACGAAGAAATTTGTATGGCGTGACGTAGCATAAATCGAGTGATTGGAGCATTTGAATAAGAAAAAGCTATAAATAAAAGGAATAGCACTAAATTTACGTGATTTGGTGAGAATACTCTTACATCCATGAGCCAGTTCCACTAAAATGTATATTTTTTTCATGGAAATTGCAAGAGAGAAATAAATCTAATTGGATTGAAAATATGATTATTATTATTAAAAGGACCTAAGTGTAAAAGTTGAAAACATAAATCTCATCCTGCAATTATTCCATCTTTTCTATATACATATAGGAAATATCATGGCCGATGTTTTGAGAAACCCCGAAGAACCCTCGGCAGCCAACGGAGTTTGTCGCTAAGAGGAAAACATCGTAACCAATGTTTCGGTAAAAAATATCGCGTACGCCTCGCCAATCACCAGAGTTCGTCACTAACTTCGTGGTCGATGTTTGCTGACCTAGAGAAGATAGCCATGGATTCGCTGGCAAGAAAACTAGCTAACGATGATATTTTCATATCTTCGATTAACAATTAAGCCTCCTTCAGTCGAAAACATCATGTATATTTATATGACCAAATTGGTCACGTTTTCTCTTTACTTGTTGAAGCATTAACACCTCCAAAAATAATTGGATTTTTGCATTCCCTTCTATCATAACCAAATTGGCCACATCATGAACATTTATATTGGCGCCTTGAATTCTATCTAATCGAGCTCTCTAAGTGACTTTTGTGCCTATTCTTCTTAGGTCGTCCTCTTGTTCTTGAAATCTTTGATGGTAAAGTTGAAATTAGTTTTTCATATGCTTTTAGAAGCCTGCAAATTAAATAAACATAACATATTAGACGAACAAAAGTGAGATACAGTAACAAATAAATGACTCCATCATGTTACTACAATTATAATAATTTTTTGTCTCCACCTTAAAATTCTTATGAGTCTATGTATACTTTTAAAACCTCATAAGTACATGTAAAATTGAGAAAAAATTGCATGTAATTCTTGCATTTTTTTTCACGTTTTGAAGTTGTGTAGGAGCTCACAGCAAAGGACACTCTAGAAGAGAAGAACAGTCTGCGAAGAGGCGAAGGGCTGGTTGAGTTTTATTTAATTTTTGTAAATATTTAATTATAGTTGGGTTAGAAAAATTGGCAGAGAAGACGGAATTTATTTAGGAGATGCCTCAAAATTTTTGATGTAAACGAGGGATAAAACTAATAAATATTTAACTTAGGATATTAAATAATAAGTAAATAAAAAGAACTAATTCAGAAGTGATACATATAAATCTCCAAAAAAAAAAATTTATTAAAGCAAACACGGAGCTCTTCGTCGTCATTCAGCCCTAATTGTAGATCGGCTCTTCATCTCTCTCTCTCTCTCTCTCTCTCTCACGCCGCTCGCGCAGAAGGATTATCATTCGGCAAGCCACACCGTTTCGGTAGCTTATTCCGATCCCTTTGATGGCATGGGAGTGGGACCGGAGCCGCCCCGTGTACCCAATTCTGCGGATAAGATCCACCGGTCTTTTTCCCCTCAGGCACCGCTAGCACCGGGCGATGAAATTGCGAGGTGAGTTGGGATTTACGTCCAAATCTGCCCTGATCGGATATCATTTGCGTCTTCGTCACTTTCGATCTCATTGGACGGCGATGCCGTGCCATAGAATCTTTGTCCCGTTGTTTTTGTGTTTGCGTTGCTTTCTGTGTCGCTGCTGGTCTTGGTTGTCGCCAGGGATAAGTTAAGGGGATTTTAGTGTTATTATATTCTGGTAAAGAAGGGATTGTTTTGTACGGCTTTCTCGCTACGGCGCGGCAGCTGCCTTTCTCGATTGGGATTTGGAGCGGACAAGGAAGAGAAGCAAATTTCTAGGTTCTGTTCACATCTGTCTTAGGGCTCACCTCGGTCGATGATTTCTTCATTCGGAGAGCTAATTAATATGAACCCATTTTGTTGTATCCAACCAGCTTTTTCTTCAGCCGCTGCAAAGCCTGATTTTCTTAGTTTAGGTAGTAGCTTCTTCCTGATCTCTGGAACTCAAGATAACCTCGCCTTTTCTCGTTTCTCTAGTTTCCTTCTCCGGATTTTGACGTATTTCCACTGATTTGAATACTGCGTCTTTAAAGTTCTTTATTTGGTATCTGATTTCTTATGCTTTGCGCTTTTGGGTCTTGTTTATCGCCATTTTAGTGCTCTACTGAAAGGAGTAACTGTTACCTTTCGAAAAGGGTTAACTGTTGTGATTATTTCTGAGAATCTGACTTTATTATGCCTAGATGTTGAAGAATATATATGTGTTGGATGATTTATTTGCACTTTGCAGGAAATAACTTGATATTCTTAATTTCTTATGCTTTTGTCTTATCATTTTATTTTTGTTTAGCCCTCTGATTCTGCCCTACTTTAGTTTTTGCTACGAACTATTGGCAGCCTTTACAGATAATGAGCAGTGAGCACCCAGGAAACCTGTCATTCGAATGTCTCATCAGATAATCTTAAGACTTAATTGAAGATAGTTTCAAGCAAATCGTATTCTGATATGGAGCAAAGTTATGATCCAGGTTTCAAGGATAATTTGCCTGATTGTGGACGTAAGATCATCATGCATCCTCTTTACCATCCGAAGTTACCACCTTGGTTGGATATAAAGGTCTTTTACGTACGAGTGAGCAGCTGCGATGTTCATGAATCAACTTCAGATTGTCTTACTGTTAATCACATCCCATTGCACCCAGATACTGTTATTGAAGTGAATGGTAGGAGAAGCAACATATATTCTGATTGCATCTCCTCTTATCTTCGGAGGGACAGAGTCGATATGAATTCTGAAGAAGCCACCTTTGTGAGTACTGATAGCATCAGGGTTACTGGAAGTGTTAGATTTGAGGTCTTTGATGAAAATGATCTTATGCTTGTTGGAGTCCTGGAGTTCTTTAAAGGTAATGGTTATGTTGGGGAATCAAAAGGCCATGAAATGAGATGGAGCATAAACTGCCATCCCGTGGAATCAACTGGTGTGCGGTTTTTGAAGGGCAAGCAATGCACAAATATGGAGATTCGGTCGCCAACATTGGAAGTGTATGTTGCTGGCTGTTTCTCGGGAAATCCTATTATCCTCACTAAAACTGTCAAACTTGGGTTGCAGAAGAAGAACCAGAAGAAGCTAGTTCTCAACTCTATTCCTGAAAATGACTCAATGGAGCTAATGAAAGATTTTTCTTCTGAGGATGCATTGCAGGTAACATACGTTTTTGATCATTTCTGGAATCAGATAAGAGCTAAGTCATACTTGATTGTAGCAGAAGATATCACGATCCTTATTTGATCAAAATGGATAATGTATGAGCTTTTTTTCTGCTTTTCACTTCACTTTTATATTTGTACTTGTTCTCTTTACACTTCCTATTTTTCATTACCTGCATGAGTGTTTGTTGATTATATCTTTACTTAAATGCACCGATTACACTTTTGTGTAATTAATATATAATTTTCACATTTATGCTTACTGTTGTTTTTTGCGGACATAACTTTATACAGCTATAAGAAAAAGAGCCTGAATTGCCACTTTAGAAATTTAGCTAACATATGAGATTTCTATTTTAATTGCTCCGTTCTATGTGATATTAGTGTGTTGTTGGATGCTTAGCATTATACTATTTTCCCAAAGAATTACATTCTAAATTCAAAAGCCACAGTGAATATATTTATTCTCTCCTGATCAATTTTATTTTTTTTGTATTGGCTAATTAGAAGCTTAAGTACTTCAATAAAGGTTTATTTTAATGAGATCCTTGCACCTTTTACTCTTCCTATCCGTACCTTTTCCTGTATGGAACTGGTACATTTTTTACTTGTTTTTAGTTTTTACCATAGCAAGAGAATTTACTAACACAAAGAACCACACTGAAGATCAAAAGAAAGAATTTTTGATTGTGCATCTGCTAGCCATAGATGATCTTATTTTGTCTTGCTCTTTGCTTTAGTGATCTCTTAATGTTGACCAACAATAGGATGAAAGAAACATAAATTTCTACTTGGAATCTGATGTTGTGCCATGTGGAAGTGTCACTATCTGGCCAGCCTTTTATGGTTGCCAGCTGTAGTAATTATAGGAATTAGGAATTGTTTGGCAAGAAATCAATGATTTAGAGGCAGAAATATCAGTTTAGGAGCATATGAAACGATTGTATTCATGGGACATTTATCTACACAGGACCAATAATATCTATTTACATATTGAATTCTTGTTTCTTATTGTTGTCATATGTAACACCAAACATCTTGAATACATCAATTTCTGCATTTCATATCTGCTATTAGTGACCCAGTTCTCCCAATTAGCTTTTTGTTAAAAGTATTAAGCATGTTCTCTGGCTATGAAACATTTAGACTGTCTATCCTCTATTTTATTCCTTTCATATTACTTTTTATTTCTCCCTTTCATTGTGCATACTCATATCATCTAAATATTTTCAGAATGATCTAATATCTCCTATATGCTATTTTCCTGCTGTATGTCATATAATCATTTTTCACTTTTTCATCTATGGATTTGAAGCAAGACTTATTACAATGTGATGTCTCCTAGCCTAGTGGGAAAGAAGTCTGCTTGAGTACCTAGGGTTTCAAGTTCGAACCACACTATTATCATAATTCTAAATAGAGTGGAAGAAATTGTGGTGCCCAAGGATTAAGAAAAAAACTTATTACAATGCTCTTATATTTAGGACATCCAAGTTGGGTTTTACTTAACATAAAACGATCATCTCTCATGGAGTACGTTTCACTTCTGCACCATTGAACTCCATTTTATTCTACTTTGGCAAGTACTATAGTCGGAGCACAGAGAGAAGGGGGTGAGATTTTGTTCTTTTTATCGCAACTTGCAAAACGAAAGGATCACTTTATTTTCTTCAGTCTTATGGACATAGAGGGATGCCTTTTCTACTTCATAGAGAGCATTATAATAATTCTCCAAATGACCCATCCACAAGCATCTCCTCCATCTTGTACATATTTGCTTGCTTCACACATTATTGCCATCAATTAGCATAAGGCTGCATTTAGATCGACAAGATCATAACAGTTGAATATATATATATATATATATATATATATATCTTGATTAATATCGTTATTTTCTTACCCTTTTTGCAGTTGCTGTTTGAAACCGTCAGCATTGCATTCATAGTAAGCATTTTCTGTGCTTTGGCATTGTCTTGCAGTTATCTGATTACCAAGATAGCCAAATCAAAAATGATTTGGAGATGGACTATGACAGCATAAACTTGAGAACGGAGTGCTTGGAAGGGGAGGATGGAGAACTCTCATGGTTCAATGCCGGAGTCCGGGTAGGTGTCGGCATCAGCATCGGCATTTGCCTTGGTGTTGGAATTGGCGTCGGACTACTTGTTTGCTCGTACCAGGCTACCGCCCGGAACTTCAAAAGGCTAATTTGAGCACTAACCACTTTTCCCTCATGGATAAAGACAAATTTGTTCAGACAGTTCCGCAGTAACCATTAACTTCTGATCTCTGAGGAGGGGCTTAGCTCAACTGTCTTCTGTGGAAAGGAGTTTAGCTTTGTGACCACATTCTTTCCTTTCACAAAATGGTTGTTTCCTTCATTGCTTGTCATTTCAATTGTTCTTTTGATTGCTTGAATTGGACAAAGTTTTTATGCCAAGGAACATGATTTCATGCATGAGAAATATTGTATTACTTTGTATCTTGTAATGTCCAAATTATGATTCCATTTCTTGGTTATACTGATCATAAATAGTGATTATTTGGCAAACTATGTTTAGAAGTGTCTCTTCTATGTTGGATCAAGTAGTATCAAACTATTTAGATTCATAATTATAATGCTCTAAATTCCACTTTTTTTTTTTTTTGAGCTTATATTGAAAGAGTTTTGTTTTCATTTGTCCCATGGAATCCGGGATGCAGGCTGTTGAGGGCAGTTTGGAACTCTTTAGAAGCTTAATGAATTCAAAGTAAACTGAGGAATTTACATGAAAGATGTTTTAATTATCTTATAAAAATTTTTAACACATTTTATTTCGCATTATACATATTATTTAAAAACTTTCACAATTTTTTTTCAAATTATTTTTTTTTCTCCAACCAAATAGAGTCTTTTAGACTACTGATTTGAGATTACACCTTCTGAGTTGAGGGAAGAAGTGATCGTTGAGCAAATCTGCGCAGGTGGCGTCGATACGGATCGAGAACGCAGAGGGGCTGCAGGCTTCCCGTGATTTTTATTGTTTTTCTTTGGTTCTCTGGTTTCATTCAATTTGTACTCAGTGATTTGGATATTATTTCTGTTTTCTGATTGTTCGTTCCTAGTCGAGTTGGACTCTATTGCTATTGATTCCATATTCTTAAGTTGAGCTTAGCATAGAAGTTCATATTATTGTTTCTGAGTTTCAAGTTATTATTATTACTGAGCTATGCTTCTGATCCTTTCCGCTGTCATGCCATCAAGTTATATTATAATAAAATTCCTATGTCTTATTCCATGAGCTTGTTTAGAATTTCCATGTTAAAGTGGCTGAAATTAGTAGAATGATCTTTCAGGTTGAAACTTTTTTTGATTCTAAAAAAATTAAAGAGTTGAGTTTGTTGTATGATGATTAATCTTTATTAATTTGATAAGTTTTCTATTGCCTATGTTTCTCTGAAATTGCTCAGAGCATTTTAATTTTCTTTAGAAAATTCATTAAAAATTTATGTGATTATGTGGTTATCGTTAAGTAGCATAATTTACACAACTTAGTTCAATCTCCTCAAATTAGTAGCATAACATTGCATTCATATATTTTGGATTAAGTATTACAACTATAGTCTTTATACGGCATCATGACCTAAGCACGTATCCTTATTTGGTCGTGTGACTCGCTTTAGTGACTCTCGCGCGGCATCATATGCACACAAATGCAATTATTTTCGTAATTATATTTGGTATCAAGGAGATTAACAAATTTGACTTATTTCTTTATAATTACTCTTTTATTTACTCTCGAACACCATAAATTGAAAATTTTAATTAGAGTTGAGTTTGATTCGATTATGTTAATATTTATTTGATTTTGAGCTAAATTTTAAGTTAAATTGAGACTAATATGCATATAAAATATATTAAAATATAATATTATAAATTTATTTTTAAATTTTATGTGTGTAATTTCGTTTTATCTAATTTATATAAATTATTATTATATATTTATATACAATTTTTTGTTAATTGTATTTTAAAAAACTCAATATATATATTTTTAAGTTGATTATGAGTTAAATTAATTAATATTTGAATGGTTTAATTTGAGTTAAAAAATGAAATTAATTGTAAGTTGAATAAAATGAAAATGTGTTTTAATGTTCACATAAAATTATTATTTTTAAAAAATAAAAAAAATTATTGGGTTTTATAGATTGAAGTGGTCGGCCGAAAAAGGCCGGCTAGGGTGCTGCCCACTGGACCACTCGAGCTAGAATGCTGCATGATCCGCCGTTCGCACGTGCGAGGTCAGCGTTATACAACAGGCGGGATTTCATTCCCCGGTTTCTCCCAGTCGCAGATCGTCGGCCTCTTTGGGAGTCAGCGTCAATCGCCGCTCTCTACGCATCTTCTTACTCCTCCCCGACAGAAACCCTCAATTTACTCTCCGCGCACGACCCCGGATTAAATCTATTACTGATCTTCTTTGGAGTACTTGATTGCGTGATCTTGCTGGAAGCAGGTAGATCTGTATCTCATGTCTCCTCTGTCGATCTGGAAGTCTCGATCTCTTCTTGTTTGAGGCTTCTGTTCGTGTTACTTTTTTTTTTTTTTGTTAGTCGATTATCTTTGATTTCTTCTCTGAATCTTGATTTCTAAGTATGCTTTCATGCTTAACCTTTCAGTCTGGTTAGACTCTGCGTATAGCTATTCTTGAGATACACGCGAATAATTTTTTCACATTGGATGGTCAACACAAGTTGTGGTGTTAATATATAATTGATGACCCCTACCCATTGGCCTAACCTTTTGGGTTAATAGGTATCCATCAATTGTATATTGAGCCCAATTTGGGCTCTTCCATGGTAACTCCCCTAACAGCTATTAATGCCAAGGTGGGTTGCCCATATGCTTCCACGATTCCATCTTTCTTATGCTTTTGTCTATACATATCATACTCTTTTCCTTTTTAACAATAAAAGCTTGTTCAATGAAAAGAGACATGAAGAAAATAACGAATATGAATAGGTGATGATGTTTATTAGAATGGTAAATTTGTTGAATAAATTATCAGGTATAGTCATTACACAATGTTATTTTAGCCTTCTTTTACTTTCCTACTTTAAGAGTTTCCAGAGCAACTAGTTTGGTTGCGCAGCAATTGCAGTTCCTTAGAGGGTTCCAAGAGAATCCATCTTCATTTATTCACTTATATCATTCTACTTCACATGCTCTTAAATTTTGGATGATTTGTAATACTGACTATAATGTTTATGAAAGTGAATATGGTGTCTAGCTACTTTTGAAGCCAATTATGTAATACAATTACAACTGAAACTAAGGCAAAAGCAACTAACAGATGCACTGAGTTGGGCTTCCACTTCATGAACTTTCCTTAGTCAAACCTGATTTTCTGAGGCTTCTTCAACATCATCCAATTTGTAGCTATTGTTTTTTTTAACATATTTTTCTATATAGATCCTATTGACTTCAAACTTTGGAATTTGTCTTTTTGTTTCTACGTCCATATTTTACTTTTATTAAAATGTCAATACACAACATAGGAGGGTATTCTGAATCATATATTTTTCAATTTTGTTGTTCCCATACTTATATATATATATATTTATTTATTTGTTCCCATACTTATATTTTTTCATTTTCAATTTTGCATATTTAATATACATGGCAGAATTCTTCATACGAAGCCTCTTATGTTTTTTTCTCTTTCCAAAACAACTCTATGCCTTTATGCTTGCATTCTTTTGATTTTTGAATGAAACAATCCAAATTTTGATTTCCCAGATCTAGCTTGATTGTCCTGCTGTGCATTATGCAAGTTTGATGTTTTATTCTCTTTCCTAGCCAGCTTCATGGTCCTTCAGTGCATAATTTTTCGTTTTGTAGATATTTTAAGGGACAATTACTTCTGTGTCATGTTGTGTATTTTATGCAGTTACTTTTGCTGTGCTTTTTCATGAGAGTCCTATGCATCATGAGATTTATTTACACTATTATAATATAAAGGGTTAGCATAAAAGTTTTATTGTTAAAACCTTCTTTGGGTATGTTATTCTTCAATTTTTTAGTGGACAATGATGTTTGTCCTTTCATATTTACAATATCATTATCCTCGGCAGGTTTTTTCATAAGCATCTTGTAACAGGAAGTATTTTATGTATTATATTTGTTTTGTTTGACAACTTCCAATTTTCAAATATTAATTGTTATAATCATTTGTTCACATATCAACAGTTTTTTTGAAACTGTCTGTTTTACATTTTTATTGGTTTGATTTTGTATTTTACCCCAGGTAGATAATTAAACGGCCAAACAGAAAGTTGTGTTAATCAAGCTTAGCAACCAAGTGCAATTCTTGGTAAGCCCATTCCCCATCAAAACATCCCCTATGTTAAATAAATCCAATTACACGATGCATCCTTAAATTTGATTGATATATCTTCTCAAATGATATCCTGTTGGCCTATACTAAATGACGCCTAGCTCATTTGATAAGACAGTTTAAAGATGCATATAAGTGCTGCATAAAGAAACAGTTTTGTATAATCTCATCTATTTTTTTGAAGGTGTATATTCTCATATATTGTTTGTAGTAGTATTCATGGTTCTGGAAAGTTTTTCTTTTGTTCAATGTCAGCATACTCTATCTTGGATAGACTTAGCATGCATTTAAGTCATTTTCGTTTGCTTCAAGTATCAGCAATTCTTTCATATGATTTTTTTCATTTCCAAGATTGTAAGCAACTTCTACGTCATTCTCAAGCCTTTTATTTATTTAAATCATCTCAGGCTGGTGTCTACCCTTCAGATCGTCTCATCCAACCGGCCAAACATGTTATATAAGTCTTTAGTTTATTACTGTAAGCCAAACCATGTTTTAGCCCTATGACCTTACTGTCTCATAAAATTCTGAAGCAAAGATTCTTTTCCAATGTGTTGCTTCTTATAATCATTAGATTTGAAGTTGTTGGCATGTAATTTGATTTGGATAAAGTGAATTATGGATTTGAGTGTTAGCAGAGCCACTCTTTTGAAACCCACTAAAATACTTATTTACTTTCTATTCCTTTACTATGTAAAAAAATAACAAACTATATAGATAATAAGTTCCTTTTTTTTATCTGTTGAGGTAACCTGACAGCCACAATGCTGTGAATTTTAGTACTATCCTATTTTTCTAATTGATGGAGGTGGGTATATTTTTGTAGAACTTATAATTAAAAAAAATGGAAAAAGTAAAGGAAAAGGGGCTACTTGATGGATTGTTACAACATGTAGGTATTAACTCAGGGAATGGAAAACGTGGAGTAGTCGGTAGGTATATGAGAGCAATAGGGAAGCTGAATATTGAGAGATCTCAGTACAAGATAATGAAGCCTTCGATAAAAGCAGAAAGATGGAAAAGGGGAGTGCGTTGCAATCTGTAGCATGCCTATAATAAGATCATGAGACCATGGACCATGGAAATTTTATATGATACATCGAGGTATAGAAGTTGTGAACTTGATCCTTACAAGGAATTCCTTTTCCTCAATTTCTCGACTCAAAGTCTAAGTGAATATGACCTCTATCAAGACAATTTCGGAAATATGAATTTAATTTCTTCTCAGTGATTATGATCTCTATCAATGTGGATTTCGCAAATATTAATGTGATTTGCTTTCATATAAAGTTGAAATGTCACCGGAATACTAATTCATGGAAATGCAGTTTTTGCGAATTTGATCCTTGTGAGAAACTCATTTCAACCATTTTTAGATTCCACTTCTCCAAAGTGGATCTGACCAACAACGTACAATTTCACGAGTAATCTAATTTATTTTAGTAAATAGGAACCCTACACTTACATTTGCTTTTTGGCTTTAAATTCAATACATGATGGAAATCTAATGTAGCTTTGTTATCTCTATTTTTTCAGTATTTTTGGTTGGTGTACGAGTCTCTAGTTTGTAAAACTACCATAGTGGGCTCCTACATTAGGATGCTTTGCTTGTCCTGTTAAGTTTCTTGTTTCTTTAATTGTGCTAGAAATATTTTGTGCAGTTTAACATGATTGCAGAACCTTTATTGTCTTGCATGTATTGCTACCTTTATCTTTTCATGTTCTTATAATAAATGCTTGTGAATTTATGTGAAGCATAGATTAATTTGTGGACAAGATGTCGGATATGAAAAATGCTGATGTTAATCAGCAATCACATGATAATAAAGATGAGAATATTGAAGTTGAGGAGCAACCTGATGGCTCGAAGACTGTGAACATTAATGATTGTTCCATGCCATCAGAACAAGATGAGGTGATTTTCTGTTCCTCCTGTCTAACTATTATTACCTTTGATTTTCCTTATAGAGTATTATTTTTAATTGTTTTTGTCCAAGTAGAAGTCGTAATCTATGGCATAGCTAAGAGCAACAGCGAGTCCCTCTTTTCCTCTCCATTTAATGATTGTAAAAGCTGCAATTTATATGAATATAGATTTTCTTATGACAACTTAACTAGCTTTATTTCTTTACTATTTTGAAGGAAGCTGCAATTAAGAAAAAGTACGGTGGAATGATTCCCAGAAAACCTCCACTTATTTCAAAGGTCATTACTAGTTTACTAATATAATAGTTATTTCATTAACATTCCCCTTTATGTTTCTTTTGAGCTATAATGATATTAAAGAGCTATCGTGCTTATCTATCCCTTAAATTACTGTTCCGTGCAGGACCACGAGAGAGCTTTCTTTGACTCTGCTGATTGGGCATTAGGCAAGGTACTAGATCCGTCTTCAGACTCTCCAATTCTTAATCTTTTCAACCAGAAAATTATGAGTCATGCATGAGAATATATTTATTTTTTTTGTTTCTCCACTTGATATATAATAAACAGCAAGGAGTTGGCAAGCCGAAAGGGCCACTTGAAGCGCTCAGGCCAAAGTTGCAGGTATTTTGCGCTGATTTTCTCCATTCTATTTGTTAACTATGAAAATTTTGATGTGCTTCAACATTTTGTTATGATAATGGTGATAATCTTTCTTATCTGCCTGATGATCTTTAGTTTCTGAATCATTTTTTAGAATCCTGTGGAATAAGAAATTTTGTTTCTATTTTTTTAGTGATGCGGCTTTCTTTTGATTATTTGAATAGTTAATTGACCCTTTCACCATCACTCTGATTATTGTGCCACGTGAATGGTGGAGATACAAGCTTAGATTTCACTTATAAGCAAAAACCTTAAATGGGTTTGTTGTACTTTTTGTAGAGTTAATACACATTGTGTTAATGTTTGTATTTCAAAGTAAGGATAAATGGGTAATTACAATCTCAACTTAATAGGAAAAATAGATGAAAGGATCCATTAACTAGACGAGAGGTACCTCATGAATTTAAATGCAGTGTTCTAGAAAACGTGGACTAGAGGATAATGACTATTGAACCTCATGATCTGTTAACTTTTAACCCTTTTTATAGTAATTTTTAACCCAAATTGGAATAGATGAATTAGATAACTTGAGTTACTTCGATTGCTCAAGTTTAACCCTGGAACAAACGACCCTTTTGTGATTCTTCAATAAGATCTTTTTTTGGGAGAGATGACTACCTGTCTATTAACCTTTGCTCTTCCTATGTTCTTAATTACATTGACATGATTCGTAATTCCATTTTCTCCCATGCTCTAAATTTCACACAACACTTTTTGTTTCCTATTTTTTTTTTTTTGTTCTTATATGAACTTTATGAGTTTGTGGAATTGAAATTAGCACATTCTCTCGGGAAGATCATACAAAACAATAATATCAAAGATTTTTTATCTCAAAGTGCTTTCGAGAGTTAGTGAGTCATGACGACGCATATTTCCCATATCTATCACTATACTTTTTCCCCTCTTTTGAATTTTGTTTGTTTGGATTCCTTTGGCACTCACGTTGATCGAAACGATGAAATTATCAAAAACATTCATAGTTGTCACACCCACCCGCTCTTTCTAGTTCATTTTAGTGCTATCACAGTCTTTTGAAATGATGATCTCCCCGTCTTGTAGCCGACTCAACAGCAAGCACGCTCAAGGAAATCAGTTTATGCATCAGCTGACGGCGAAGGTAATCAATGTTATTCATACTTGTTCTCTTTTATTATTATTATTATTATTATTATTATTATTATTATTATTATTATTATTATTATTATTATTATTGTACGTCACGTATTTTTGATATTTTTTAGATGGAGTCGATGCTACTTCAGAGGATGCAACCATGAACCAATAATTTTCGGCTACCCAAATCTGTTACTCATCCATTTAAGTACTCAGGTTTGATAGCTCTGATTGGAACTTCCCCGGGCAAGTGTCGAAGCGTTTTTGACTTTTGAACGCCCTTTTGTTTATCTATTTATACGTGTTTTTACATGCACTCGAAAAAACTTCTATCGTGGAGAAGATGATGCCATAAATTTGTAACTAGCTCACCCTTTCCATTTTTAATTTGCATATTTTGTGTGAGTTTTGTTTTGTGCGGATTTTGTGCATGTCCAGTTAGCAGCAAGCAAGCTTCTGGCTAAAGCCTGAAGTTGGGTGACAGTTATATGCCTTAAAAACTCCAAAATTACTCAAAATTTAATCTGTTTAATATTTTATTTAATTAGTTTGGTGTATATAACCTTTTTGTTTGCCCTGATTTAATTTTAACTAGGAATATCACATCACACATAAAATTTAGGGATTTTTACATACAGGACATGAAATTTACATGAAATTACGCATTTCACCATCAATTCATAAATATTACCACTATCACATCATATTCATTTAAATTTTACGTATTTCACATATTTCACACCATATTTTTTCACGGTGAACTTCACATTTTTAAATTAGCCTTTATCTTAACTATATTATTAATATATTAATTAAATATTATAAATAAATTAATTTATATAAATAATAATTTAAATATTTATGAATTTATGTATTTTAATTTATTTATCCTATTTAAAATTTTCAATTAGGGTGACGAATTTAAATTCACATGATTATAATTTTTAATTGAAGTAAAAAAATTGATGTGTTTACGGTAAAAAATAAAAATATATATTAGAATTTAAATATTAATGAATTTATGTATTTTAATTTATATATAATATTATAAAATATATGAAATATGTGAAATATGTGAAATGCGTAAAATTTAAATGAATATGGTGTGATAGTGGTAATATTTACGAATTGATGGTGAAATGCATAATTTCGTTTAAATTTTATGTCCTGTACGTAAAAATCTCTAAAATTTAATATTAAAAATTAATTTTATTTTATATTTTACACACATTATTAAAACAATAATTAATTTATATCATATTTTTCACAGGCTCTAACATAATAATTAATTTTACAATTTTACTTCACATTATGAAAAAAATATCGATTTTCAAGACGGAGCTGCCGTCAGAGAAGGAAAAAATGCTGGATGCTCAGAGGGGTTGTGGAATTATAATTTTCATCTACATTATGTTATTGTCAAGGAATTTCTTTACATATATTTTTTAGGAATATTTAATTTATTATTATTTTAATATTATATTATGTAATTTAAATATTATAATATTTAGATATTATTTTTTAAATTAATAAATCTATAAAAAATAATTTATAGAAACCGTTAAATTAAATAATTACTTAGAGATTTGTTAATATTTTATTTATTAATAAAATAATTTATGAATTTTTAATTAATATGATAATGATTGAGGACTCTATTCATCAGCATATTAATGTCTTTTATGACTATTTGTTTATATTTTTTGTATTTATAAACTCAAATATATATGAGCTTATTTACGAATGAATTAACGGGCACAAGCTTAAGCTCGTTTTAGGCCTCAGTGCATCGTGGGTCGGTTGAGGGTGTGAATAGTGGTTACACTAATGGGCCAGGCCCGCCAATTTCCCAGCTGGGCTCCTGCATTGTGGGCTCCAGTAACCGATCTATTGGGTTGAGTGGGCCGAGCCCAATGACATCTGGTCCCCGGCTCTCCTGGGTTTTCTATTGTGCAGGGCCCATGCCAATGTCCCGTATATCATCATAAAAAAAATATAATTACTTCATGTCACACCATTTAATTTTATTTATAATTTAACCATCTATTCTTAAATAATTATACTATGCACACTTAAAACATTACAAAATCTTACATACACACGCTTGAGTTAAAACTTAATCAAAATCTATTTGAAAAAAAAAATTATTCTATTAGTAAATCATTAAAATTATATTTTTACCCTTAATGATACATATTTTTTTCTTCCTCAATCCCACACTAAAGCGCTGATCTGTCCTAAAATCAATTCACGCTGCGGATATCTCCTTCTTTTGCCGCCACCTAAACATTAAGATTTTAAGATTTTCACTCAAAATATATTTAAATATCTTTAAAATAATATGATAAACGGCTCAAATTTTTTGTAATTTAATTATAATTAGGTTATTAAAAAATTATGATTACTCATTATAATAGAAATAAGTTAAAATGTGTGTATGTAAAATTTTATAATATTTTAAAAATGCATAGTATAATTAATTAAAAATAAATGGATAAAGTATAAATAAAATTAAATGGTGGTAATTATTCAAAAAAAAAATTTCTCTACGTCATTCCAATTTTATCGAATATTCTCGTTGTCAAGGCCTGCCGTGAATCTGCATCTCGCCCACTACCCAAAACAACCACCCCCCGCGTATATCAAAATTTCAAAAATGCCACTTCATGCCCTTTCTCCGACAGACGTAGTTGCTACATTTTCCTTACAAACGCATTTTAACGTTCATATTAACCTGGATTGATCTTATTTTATTCAAATCTCAAATTATTTCTAAAATTTTTAATCTTTATTTTACATTCAAATCATATTCTAATATAAGGGCTCAGATTAATTTTATACAAAATAATGACAAAATAGATAATGACATTATTAGCAGGATTCAAGCAGGATGGGTAAAATAGAAAAATATTTTTAGCGTGTTGTGCGATAGAAAAATCTCATCCAGAATCAAAGGTAAATTTTATTAAACTGTAGTAAGACCAGCGATGATATATGATGCTGAATGCTGGCCTGCAAAGAGAAAATATACAAATAAAATAAATATTGCAGAAATGAGGATGTTAAGGTGGATGCATGGATATACACGAAAGAATAGAATGAGTATATCCGAAAGAAAGTTGGTGTTGCACCAATTGAGGATAAACTTAGAGAAAGTCAGCTTAGATGGTTTAGACATATAAATCGTAGGCCGATTGAAGCTCCAGTTAAAAAATTTAAGTTATTGAATTTTGCTTATGTACAAAGAGGAAGAGAAAGACCAATAAAGACATAGCAAGAAACTATAAGAAGTGATATTAATTACTTAGACTTAAATAAGAATTTGGTAACTGATAGAATGCAATGGAAATGAGGATTCATGTAGCCGACCCCACCTAGTGGGATTAAGGCTTGGTTGTTGTTGTTGTAGTAATATATCTTGATAAAAATTAAAATTTATTTTTCATACTACATAAATTTTAATATTAAAATATATTTATTTTTCTATCACGTACATGAAATATATATTTCATTCTAGTCCAAAACTAATCCATTAAACAAACAAGCTCCAAACGTAAAGCTCCGCTTGCTCAAATGCACGAGAAGTTATTGGGTTCGGACGGCGCACCGTCCGGAACCCAATCAGAGGGCGCTACGTGTGCCATACAGCCGGGTCCGGACACACGTGGCGCCCTCTGATTGGGCATCCAAACGGTGTGCTCAAATGCACGTTTAGTAGATAGTGGAGTGCAGGAAATATCATGCATGTTTAATTATTAAATTAAGCTAATAATAATTTAAGAACAATATAGATACTTAAATAATATTAATATGTAAATAAAATTTAATTTTTTTATTCAATAATAACATTCGATTAATCAACCCCTTTTACTGCTTAAGGCCTACTTGTAAATATTAATTTTAATAAAATTTAAGTTAAACTTGAATGATTTTTTTTTATTAAAAATTATAAATAATGTGGAGTGAAGTTAATTATTATATTAAGATATGTAAGAATGCGATGTAAGTTAGTTATTATTTTAATATATATGTAGAATATAAAATAAAGTTAATTTTTTATTTTAAATTATATGTATGATGTGAAATATAATAATTTTTAATATTAAATTTTATATATGATGTGATATGCCTAATTAAAATTTAATCAAGTTATTTTTAATATGGCAAAACAAACTAACCAATAGTTAACAATGGAAGGAGAATTTTTTTTAATAAATATCAGTAATTAATTAATAATTTAAATGTGATTAAAAAATTTGAGGATAGACATATTTATAGAAGTCACGTAAAAATAAAGACTACTTAAAAAAATTAAATAAGGCTGATGGCTGAAGCCAATAATGCCTTGCGTTAATGGAGTCGCCCGAACTTTGGGCGACTCACCACCGCACCTACATGTTCTTACTTGTGTGATAAGCCGAATCTACAGTGGAGTCATCAAATTTTTTTTATTTTAAATTATATGTATGATATTAAATATAATAATTTTTAATATTAAATTTTATATACGATTGATATACCTAATTAAAGTTTAATCAAATTATTTCTAAACAAGCTCACTAATAGTTAGCAATGCAAGTTGAATTTTTTTATAATAAATGTGATTAATTAATTAATAATTTGAATGTGATTAGAAAAAATTTTGAGAATTAGATATATTTACAGAAGTTGCATGAAGTTCGGACAATTTCAAAAAATTAAAAAATACTAACGGCTTGCGCCAACAACTCTTGCCATTAATAGAATCTCCCGAAATTCGGGCAACTTGCCACCGCACCCACATATTCTTACTGGTGTTGTAAGCCCAACCTGTAGTGGAGTAGTCTCATAACTAAATTCTATCAATAAGAGAGTTGAGAGTAGGAGAGGTGAAGAGAATTGAGAGTAAGAGAAGGAATGAGTGGGAGAGGGAAAAAAAAAAGAGGGAGGTACATATAGCTAGCGATCAGTTGACTATTGACCGAAGTCACTCAAATTTCAGGCGACTCCAATTAATGTCACCCGACTGTTGGTGTCGCAATGGTCCATTTGATCATTGCACGGAGTCGCCCAAACTTTAGGTATCTCGAGTAATAGTCAAATGGTCATTTTTTTAATTTTTTTTTTAATTCGTCCAAATGCTAAAAATGTCTATTTCCAATATTTTTTCAAATTGTATTATTATTATGGGGTTTTTACCCGTATGACACAAAAAACTTCAATATTTACTTATTAGACACCCTAAAGTTAAATATTACATGACACACACTTATTTATTTTAATTTTACAAAGCCACACACCCTAGTTAAAAAATCCTTACATTTTATTTAAGTAAATCATACTTAAGTTATGTTTTAACTTAAATTAAGGTTCATAGGAATAAAATCTAACCCTTTTGTATCTTAAATTAAATCTAATCGTTAAGATGAGCATCTAACGATTAGATTTAAAATATTCTACATAAATAATAGATTTAAATAGTTTTTAACATGTAAGATTTAAGTTAAGGTGAACCGAGAGTTAGATTTTATTCCTATGAACTTTATTTAAGTTAAAACATAACTTAAGTATGGTTTACTTAATAATTAAGAAATTTTTTAACTAGGGTGTGTTGGTTGTAAAATTAAAATAAATAAGTGTGTGTTATGTAATATTTAACTTTAGGGTGTCTAATAAGTAAATATTGAAATTTTTTGTGTCACACGGGTAAAAATCTCTATTATTATTAATTAATTAATCAATTGCGTTAAAAAATTAGCCGCACTGAGAAGGGTATCTTCGTAATTAGATTAAATCATGATGTCAGTTTTATTTTGTACCGGTCGGTTACAGAACGCGCCGACACGTCTGCTTATTGAACGTCTGTGAACCGAACTCGGGTTGGTCTACTACGATTCTTGAGGGCCCCTGCCGGCGTCGGAGCCGCCCCCTTGCTGCCGGAGACGGCGGTGGCGAAGTGCCTGGGCACCGGAGAGCTTCCATCTACCTCATTCCTTCACCTCGCGCGTCTCGTTCCTTGTCTCGCAACTAAAATAATAGTTTGGGTGTATTAAAGAAAGACGAGCTTGGTGGTTGGAAATTGGTGCCCAGGGGCCCTTCTCTTGTCTCTCTTGACGTTCATGTCGGTGGCCTCTCGCCATTACCTGCTGCGGATTTTTGTCTTTGTTTTTCTCCTGGCGGTGTCTCTGTCGGTTCTGGGCTGTTCTTCTGTTTTTTTTTTTTTTCCTTTGCTTTGCTCTAGAAGATTGAATCAGAGCTAGGGTTTTACGTTTTGGGGAGGGTTTGGAAGCCGCGGGTGGCGGGTACGGGAACTTGCTGGTTCCCGGAACGAGGAATCGAAGATTGGCGGGAAGGCCTAGGGTTTTGGGCCGGAGCATTCTCGCTATCTTGAGTAGCTTCTGCTGCTGGAATGTAGATGGGGAGCTGAATGGTGCAGCTGATGAGTCGCAATGTAGTGGAATCTTTCTTGATGGCATCGCTGCTTCTGTAAAGGGTTTTGAGTGATTTTGCAAGTGGGATTTTTGTGCTTTTTCTTGAGCTTTGTATTGGAGATGCCCAGCATTAGAGCTCCCGCTTCGAAGCAGACTGCAACGTTGTTGGTTAGTTCCCCGCTGTTGAAAGCCAATTCTCCAATGGCACAGTTGTATTAAAGCATTTCTGTACTAACGCTATTCCTTTCTGCTTTTGCTGGTGATAGGTGGCTGTCAAATGCAGGCCATTGACTCAAGCTGAAAAGCTCCGGAGTAGGGATATTATTCAGGTTATAGATGATAAGGTGGGAGGAAGATTTCACTTATTTTTGGGAAAATGCATCTGGGATTTTTTCTGTTTAGAGATGGACGTTGCTAAAGGGTTGTTTTGTGGCTTCTTGTAGAATGTGGTTGTTTTGGACCCGGACTTATCGAAATATTACCTTGACTGAATTCAGAACCGAACCAAAGAGAAAAGATACTGTTTCGATCACGTCTTCGGGCCTGGATGTACAAATGCAGTATGTGGGTTGTATAACTAGATTTGTTCTTGTGCATCTATTAATTCCTTAACTGATATAATTTTCTATCCTGTCATGGTGGCCTTTTTAGGATGTGTATAGAGACATTTCTTCAACAGTAGCTGGAGTAATTCAAGGCCTAAATGCCACTGTATTTGCCTATGGTTCTACTGGAAGGTACCTTAGAAGTTTCCCATTTTGAAGGCCTTCAGTCTTCTGATATTATTGTTTGGATATGTATACAAAGTTGTTCTGACTAAAATAGTCATATAACATGGTGAACTCCTTGATCATATTTGAATTTGAATCCAGTAATGACGGATTTGATTCCATCTAGTAGGATTAAGACTTGGTTGTTGTTGTTGCATGAGGGATCAGATTCAGGACTACTTAGATAACTTTTGACCATAATTTAGCTTTGAAACAGTTATATTTGAGAAACATAGTGATATGTAATATTGTGACAGACACATTGATGTTGGCTTTGAATTCAGGAAACTATTAACTTTTGGAGCATAAAATTGCATGCCAGTATTATACGCTTTGCCTTCACTATGTTCATGGTCTCAAAGGTTTCTCCATTGTTGATTAATATAGATTTTGATCAACCTTTAATCTGACTTTTAGGATATTTTCCCTTTCCAACAAGTATTTGTTTTGTTTCAAGTTAATAATAGGATTTTTCTCCTTTCACTTTTTTTTTTCGATCTAAGTTTCCCATGAATGCCACTTCGTATCATTTAGGATCATTAATTATTCATGTTTTTTATTTAACCAATTGGGAATTATCAAATTGATGCTGGTTAACTTTCTTATCTGGTACATATTCATGTTATGGCTAAAAGCTTCATATGAACTTGTTTATCTTACTGGAATACTTCTTATTTTACATTCTTACCAGTGGCAAAACATACACTATGGTTGGGACTACTAATGATCCCGGGCTAATGGTTCTTAGCTTAAACACAATTTTTGATCTCATCAAAAAGGACGGGGGTTCAGATAAGTTTGAAGTCTCTTGTTCTTACCTTGAAGTATACAATGAGGTAGCTTTTCATTTTAACATCACGAGTCTTGGATTACCTTTTCAATTTCTTATTCATCAACCTTATCCTAGCTACTAAGATGGAGGCATATAATCAAGTGTGATTGTTTGTACTATTCCAGGTTATCTATGATTTACTTGAAAAATCTTCCGAGCATCTGGAGCTCAGAGAAGACCCTGAGCATGGCATTGTGGTTGCCGGTCTAAGGAGTATTAAGGTTCATGATGCATACAGTTTACGATGCTCCTTTGTCCTAATTCTTGTCATGATCATCATTTTCATGATTATCAACCTTATCCTAATTAGTTAGTATCCCTCTTGAGGTATTAGCAAGCATTTTTCTTCAAATTTTGATGACAAAGTTGTTCTTTTGTTTATTTTTTCTTTTTGTTAAACTTTAGAAGTAAAGTGATTCGAGTTGAGTAGAAGTAAGGCAAGAGTAGTAGAATTGTTGGCCTTAAACAAAGAAATGACAATGCTTTGAAGCTAAGCCAAACAACAATCCAATTGTATAAAAATTTCAAGTACTTCAGGTTTATTATCTACAACATTAAGATTCTAGAGGATGATCTTAAACATTTTATTATATAATCAAGGCAGGGTGGTTAATATGGAGTGTAATAAAATCTTAGGGTAATTTTACTTAGGCTTCTGAGGTTTGTCTATTTTGTCACAGAGGTCCACAAATGTCAAAATGTGCTATATATGTTCGTAAAAATTATTGTACAGGTTATCGTGCCCCCTCCGTGACAGTATTTGTTAAGTGTTTTTAAAATGACGAAAGTACGCATACTTACTCTATCCTTTTTCAATGTGTGTCACCGCTCAATTAATACTCGAACCCTAGCCCCGCGATCTACTCAATAGGAGGAAGAAGAGCTCTTCCCCTTTGCTCGTCACAAGCTCTCGGCAACTTTGCCTGAGGACTCTGCTTGTGACAAGCTCTTCCTTGAACGGATCCGTTGGAGGAGGAGGTGAAGAAGAAGCGGGGAGCTCGCGGCAACTTCACTTTATTTCACATACAACTTCATCCTATATTCAAGCCAAAATACATTTATTTATATAGCAGAAATCAATCTGACATTTCACCAACTTCCATTTTAGCCTTGGAATGACATCCCAAGTGTTTACTTATAATGTCTTTCTACTGTCATCTTCTTTATGGATGTAGAACTATAGGGGGATTGGTTTTGAGCTAAGGCTTCGTTTGGTAATGGAAAAAAAAAAGATGGTTTGGTTAGATTTTTTAGCCTTTTTTGAAAGATATGTGTGATATGAAATAAAGTGAGTTAGTTATATTAAAAATTGAGTGGGGTGTGAAATAAAGTTGATTGATTTATTGAGAATTGTGTTGGATGTGAAATAAAGTGATTGTTTAATATTGAAATTTGTGTAGGATGAGATATAAAATAATTTTTAAAGTTTTTTTAAAAATAAATTTAAGATTTTGGCTATGGCTAAAATTAGCCATGATTTTTAGCCCATTGCCAAACAATAGCGAGTTGATGACAATGGATGGTATATATCAGAGCCATACTTATTAAAGGAAGGTTGTTTATGGTTGTTTGGCCATGTTCACATCTACCTATAGAAGCCTTTACATGCAATTGCAAAGAAATCTAAGGCACAATATAAAAGAGAGGAAGGCACAATATAAAATGACTTTGGATAGTGTTATAAAAGTGACCTATCCCAAGTGGTTTAGGGTTAAGGCTTTGTTGTTGTTGTTGCTGCCGCTGATAATAAGAAAGTTGTTTAAATGCTGGAAAGTAAGTAGGTAGGGTTTCTGAAGGCTTTTCAACTGATGCTATTGTTGCAAGTTTCTTCCCTACGTGATGTCCAAATATCTAATGGAGTATGGACTATGATATTGTAGAGGAAATTATGATGTCATAAATGGATGTTCTGAAAGGATGGGCACGTCACTCTTGTTAAACCATCCCCCTCTTAAAACATGAGGGAGATGAAATATTTGACATGTTGGGTTAGTGTGATTTCCTGTCAAAGCTTTGCACACAATAGGCAGCAGCTCGGAACCCAAGGCCTCTGAAGGCTGAAGTCATATGCAATAATTATTTGAAAGTTTTTTATTCTTCTTCACAGAAATGACAATCCCATTAGTTGAACTTCCCCCTGAACAATGTTTTAATTGCACACAATTTCTATGCCTTCTAAGTGGCTTCTATCATATATCCCTTCTTAGTAATCTGTTTTGAATTTCTTGTCATTTTTCTGACTATTTCCTTCCTTTTTTTTTTTTGATTGTCCGACTATTTCACTATGCATATCTATTTTCTATTTTTCACTATGTGCTACTGCTTGCTGTTCTAGGAATTCTACACACAAGGTTATAGGGCCTTTTATGTTTTTTGTGTAGGATGCTTTTAGCAATGTCAGCTTGCAGTGTCTGGAATCTCTTGGTCGTTTTCTTATGTTTTCAATTTATTAGGTTCATTCAGCAGATAGAATTCTAGAACTTTTGAATCTTGGAAATAGTAGACGTAAAACAGAAAGCACTGAGGCAAATACAACTTCATCTCGGTATGTTATATCATTGCATTATATTACTTGTCTCCTGTGTTCAATTACATCGCATCATTATGATTTACCGTTGCACATTTATGGAAAATGATCAATTATATTGTCTGTTTTAGTGTTGTAATTCAAAAAAATTGATTGTGGAGAAAGGCCTTCTTACCTTCAAAGGATTAAATTATCTCTGCAGTATCTGTACATATATATGTATGCTCTGCTTGTATTTGTGTCCGTGTAATCCCGTGTCTATGTTTATTAGTAAGCTTATTCAAGTCCTTGTAACTCTGAAATCATTGGTTTTGAGGTATAACTGAGGCTTCCTTGGACAAAAATTGACTTGTGCCACTGCTGTTGTTAGGAGCATGTAAATTTTATATTCTCATGTCTATATATGCATTGTTTAGTGTATTTGTTCCCGAGTCTCAGAAATCATTAATTAAAAGTATAGTTGAGTCTTCCTCAGGCGAATTTGACTTTTTACCAATGCTGTTGCTTATGGAATATTAATTTGACTTGTTATTAGCTGAACGAAACATAAATAGAGATTTCAAGGAAAAAATGGTAGCTTCCAAGTTCCAACATAAACTCTTAAGCTCATACACCATTTGTAACAATTTAAGCATGTTTTTGAACTGGCATCAACAGCTCACACGCTGTATTAGAAATCACTGTGAAAAGGAAGCAGAAAAACCGACACCAAAGTCGAATCCTGCGTGGAAAGCTGGCGTTAGTTGACCTGGCTGGCAGGTATGTGTCATGACTGAGGCATATTCTGACAAAGTTAACACACTGTACATTATAAGATTCTACGTTTTGCTGTTTGATGTTCAGTGAAAGAGCTTCTGAAACAAACAGTGGAGGTCAAAAGCTAAGAGATGGTGCTAACATTAATCGTTCACTTCTTGCCTTGGCAAACTGCATCAACGCCTTGGGAAAACATCAGAAAAAGGGTCTTGCCTATGTTCCTTATCGCAATAGGTATCTGACATGCTTACCATGAAGAACCTAACCTACTTATGTGTGTGTATCTATATACACCATGTCATGGAGTCTTATGCTAAGTACTCTGCAGTAAGCTGACTCGGATATTAAAGGATGGGCTCAGTGGCAATTCTCAAACAGTTATGATAGCTACAATATCGCCAGCCGATGTTCAGTATCATCACACGGTCAATACACTGAAATATGCTGACCGAGCCAAGGAAATCAAGACACATGTCCATGTAAGAGTTTTCCTTTTGTATAAGTCCTTTAGTGCCAGTATGATGCCATCTTAACCAGTCTGGAGTGATCATTTCTTTGGACTATCCTTTAATTACAAAGAGCGAAAAGAAATCAAATGGTTGCATCATCCTATATAGATTGTGGATGCTATTATAGATCTATCTGGTATGAGATGTATGTTTTGTTTGACTTTACCATAGTGCTACCTTACAAATTTCAATAAACATGGATGGTGAAAAGCCCGTGTAAGTTTGTAGTAATGGGTTTCCTTACTGTTTTATACAAGATATTTTATGGATAATTTAGGTTTAGACAGGTATGGAAAGGATACTGTTGATTTACGGCAGCTAAAATTTGACTTATATTCTGGAATATCTAAATAGTATTAGCAGCATCCAAAAAATTTTATGCGTACTATAAAATAAGATAGAAAGTTATAGTAATTTTATGTGTGCTTTCTTTCAGAAAAATATTGGGATAGTGGACACGCATGTTGAGGATTACCAGAAGATGATAGAAAATCTTCAGGTAATATCTTTTGGACAGTGATGAATCTCATTCCAATTATTTATTTATTTATTCATGAGGTTTGCTGAATTAAATAACACAGGTTGAAGTTTCTCGGTTGAGAAAGGAACTAGCAGAGAAGGAGTCTCAACTAAGCGTAAAACCTGCTGTGAAAGCTGCAGATGATGAGATATCTTGGCTAAACATTCTAAGCTATGAAACTAATGAAAATGTCCAGGAACGCATCAATCTACAGAAGGCATTATTTGAACTTGAGGAAACTAACCTTCAAAACCGTACTGAACTTCAGCACCTTGATGATGCCATCATCGGACATCAGGTTGGTGATGTCTTTCTGAATCTGTTATTTGCATCATTTATAAGTTTTATACCTTTCTGAAGCATATTAGAGTTCTGATTTATTTCTTTCTCAGCCGGGTTGAGGTTGTCTCATGAATTTGAAAGTAGTAATTGTAAGCATCAACTTTTTTATTTAGAGGAAATCACGTGCACACCTCTTGATAACATTTAAGCTCTCTAATTTTTTTCTAGCACCATAAAACAACCCTTTAGTTATCTTCCCTCAGCAACTGTAAACTTAAGAGCTAAACCTTTGTTACATTAAATTATTCCTTCTACTAGTTTGGATGTTACTTTTTAAACGTTATGATGACAAAAATAAAGTCGGAGTACAGCTGCAAATGTGAGGGTGCGGAGAGATGGAGAGTGTAAAGCTTCATAGCTATCTTTTAGTAATGTGAGTAGAGAATGTGGTGCTTCCATCTGTGATGAGGAGAAATGACAGCATGATTCTGTTTAATGATATACTATGCTTGAAATTTTAGTGATGGGGTTTCTGTATCTTGGGTTGGATGTCGAGGTCATTATCATATATGGAATTTGTACACATGAGGAAGAAGATGTCTTTTGTTCTTACATGAACTTGTTTGCCTATTCTGGATTTCGGGGTACATTTATGGGCTTCTTCTCTCAAAAGTTTGAGTGTGTTTTAATTGATGACTGTGATGCATTATGTTAAAGATTTGGTGATTATTCAATGAAGAAAGAGTATGCAACAATAGTTTGTAGAATTGAATAAAGAAGAGAAACTGTTTAGATAACTACTAGTGGTTCAGGTCAAGGTTTTTGTTGGTTTTATGTATCTATGGTTACATAATTTCGTCAGATAATTTATTCCTGGGTTGTTTTCTTGAACAAGGATGAGTCAGTTGCTCAAGTGCTGAAATCTAGGAGGCAACTTATTCTTGATAACATACGTGACAATGAAGAGGCTGGCGCTGTATACCGGAAGGTTGTCTGATTCTCTATTGCTGGTCCTACATTTGACATTATCCCGAATGATGGCTTTCACTTTTAAATTCAAATTTTTTCAGGATATTGAAGTAAATGAGAGACATCGCTGCCAGCTTCAAGACATGATTGAGGAAGCTATAAGTAACAATGACAACAAAACATATTTGCATATTCTCAGCCAGTACAGGCTTCTGGTAAGGATATTATTTTACGTACATACCATATTAAACTCCACACCATGGTTTTAAAAACCGAACTGGACCGGTTGATGATGGGTTAAGTTGTTTCCATCCTAATAATCCAGGTTATAGATGTAACACAACTGTTATCCTGTATACAGAAGTGTGATGTGTAATATTTATGCATTTCATGTGCTAAAACTGTTTGAAATTCTTACAAAGTACTTACAATGAACTCACAGTGATTATAAATGTTTCAGGGAATGGCCAATACTGAGCTGCAGTTTGAAATAGCCATGCGTGATCATGTGATACACAACCAAAGAGAAGCACAGAGGAACCTCTGGAATATGCTGTTAGGATTAGGACTTGGGCAGAAGCAGATAATGGATCTGGCTGCTAAACAAGGTATTACAATAGAGGACTGGACCGTTCCTTCTTCTGTTGCATGGGGCAAGAAACAGCCATCATCTAATAACAGCTTATCCTCAAAGGTCAGACCGAATTTAATGGCTCACGTCAATGGAAATCCCTATGCATCCATTGCCTGTGTTTTTCACCATCATCAAGATTTCAGCACAACTGCTTATTTCAATGGTCACTCTGACATGCACGCTATATGCCGAAAAGAGCACCACAGCTCATACTACTTGCTATCTCATGATCACTCTAGCCCAGTATATTTTGGTTTCGGCCGACAATGGGCAAGTGAAAGGCCGATAAAATGTTCCAGTGAAAATTTTGTGCGGCAAGCCAAAGAATAATTCATCCTTCATGAAAATGGTAATTTCCATTTCCTGCAATTCTTTTCTGTTTATCTGCTTTGCCAAGAAAGAAACGACAGGGAGTGATCGTGCCTTGCAGATCTTGACCGTGTCTCCGAGAGGGACGGTTGAATGAGCACATCGTTCTCTACGGGTTGCATCTCTTTAAAATCTGAAATACTACCATTGAAATTTATGGTTCTTTTATTTTATCTTTTTTCGTTCATTTGTTCTACTGCTTTTCTGAAGGATTCTGGAACTCCAACCAGAAGAGGAGCAAGTTCCTTGTACAGGGAGCTTGAGGGGTCTCTTGGATCAAATCAATCTATATCTTTGGCCTTCTCAGCGCCACGAAGTTGTTCCTGGAACTTTTCTGAAGTATAATTTGAAGGTCACTTCTATC
This sequence comes from Apostasia shenzhenica, assembly GCA_002786265.1. NCBI lineage: Eukaryota > Viridiplantae > Streptophyta > Magnoliopsida > Asparagales > Orchidaceae > Apostasia > Apostasia shenzhenica. The sequence goes on along the minus strand of KZ451888.1, from coordinate 1,780,163 downwards.
CAATCTTCACTGCTAAACAGAACTGTATTGCTTTAGTACTTCGTATGAAAGGCTCCAGGTTAGCAATGGCTCTTCTCAAATCTGTATAGTTTTTCTTTTTCACTTCCTCTTTCTACCAAGTTAATTATTTGATCGTTTTTCTCTATATATACCCTACTCTCATGTGAAGGATGCATTCTAGTTGATTGACTGCTATGATGCATCCACAATGTTTACTTCTTGTTTGCGTTCCCATTCCATTATTCCATACTTTGACTATCTACCAAATGAAAATGGACTAAATTTTGCCAAGAGCTTACTTTGCGTTGAAGCTGTGAAGCCTGTTATTGTTGGAGAAAAACAATTTGCTCCATAAAACTGGAAAGATTTTGTTTCTAACATTCTTTTTCTTTATTGTTACAATTCTGGTTTTAGTTAGTCATGTTAGGTTGAAATAATTGTAGCATTAAATCCTATATCTACCTGTTCTATTTCTCATTTCCAAATTTTTTGAAGAAAATAGATTGGAACTATGTTCTGTAAAAGCCCGAGATATTAAAAAAAGTAAAATAAGTACATTAAATACAATAGTCATAATTTTCACTGAGAATCGTGCAGAAATTAGGTACCCTCATTTTATCTTATATCAGTTATGTCAGCCGAAGAAGTTGCACAATTAGCTGCTTTGTTGATAGATTTGTATATATGTCTAACCCTTTTACGTGCCTTAAAGGCTCTCAAAAAAATCAAAAAACTCAAGCGGTCGCTTCGAACAGCTCTACGTAGTGAAAGCAGAATTACCACTATAACGATGGTAAAATTTTTATCCAGCTAAACACCTTATGTTCAATCTGCGTAAGTGTTAGTCATTCTCACCGCCTCTAGAGTCCCTCTGGTCTCCACTTTCTTGACTGCTCTCATAAACAACCTAATATCCACAGCTCTCAGAAAGACTCCCTAGTGGTCGTGAAGAATTGCTATTGCGTCAGTTTCGTCATTTGTTCGTACGAAGCCATCAAAGTTGACTTTGATCGACTCCTGTGTGAATAATTCATAAATAATTGCTTACAATTATATGGGAATGCTCATAACTTTATAACTCACCGTCAAAAAACAAAAAAAAAATTATAACACCCTGCAACAAGATACTATTAAAATTTGTAATTGTATTTACTATTAATGGTGTTATTAGTTTATTCAGAAGTTACTAGCTCTAAAATTTTGGTGTAAACAAATTTTGCCTGATCAATATGTAAAATTGTTTTGGGGTGTTACATTCAGTAAATGGAATTATGTAGATATAGCTTTTTTTTACCAAAATTTTTCAATAATAACTGAGTTTTAACCGATTCCTAATAATAATTTCACTCAAAATATGTCAAAATTCACAAATTTTTTCTACTCATTAATCATGTAAAGGCTCTGTTTGACGTAAGAATCAAAATTAGAATAAAAATAATATTAATAATAATAAATAAGTAATTTTTAAAAATTATTTTACACAAATTTTAATATAAAAATATTATTTTATTTAATATATTTAATAATTTTTAATAAAAAAATTAATTTTATTTCACATCTTAGATTAAAATATTTATTAATGGAGTTGAAAAGACATGCCTTTTAAGTGTAAAATGCATAATTTTTAAAGAATTTATGCAGAACACATAATTTTGATAAATTTCCTTGTCCTTAATGAAAATCTATATTATGAAAAATTTTAAATATTATGTACATGTCACTATTTTTATAAAATTTAAATTATATATTTTTTAATGGCACCTATGTAAATCTCATTTTATATATCATAGATGTATCTATTAAACTCTAAAATTCTTGGTTTAGACCTTGACATGAATATGATTTCTGTATACGTGTCAATGTAAGTAGGGTTTTAAAATTTTACTTCGTTTTTTATTTTACTCACAAATTAGGAGCATTAATTTTAGTAATTTTGATAGTTTTGATTTCGAGAATTTTAATGTAATGTATATCATAATTTTTTTAATTTTTACTTAAAAATTTAAGTTTTAAAAAGCTTTGTCTTTGTCCTAAACAAGTGAGAACTTGGACTAAAATAAAATCGGTGAGTTTTGAATTGGTCCAAATCAAAATTGAAATAAAGTCGACAAAAGGGGTCTCTTTGGTAAAATTTAGTTAAAATAATTATTAATGTAAGATAATATAAAATGAAATTGAGAGCAGTTGGGACAGAGTAGCAAAACACTAGTGGAGAAATTTTTGTGTGCACCGGTGCACGGTACACCAGCCCAATTAACACACGACACATCAACACGTCTGACCACTTTTATCTACGTGTCGTGTGCTAATTGGGCTGATGTAGCAAAAATTTCTCAAAGGATTGAAGCAAAACATGAATATTTTTTTGAAAGAAAGCAAACCATGATTGTTGCCAGCCAATAATTGGTCCAGGTCTGTCTCCAAAAAAATGGGGTCATGAGATTGAGAAATTATTATGCTCATCCGAACTCCCAATCAAAGGCTGCCACGTGTATTCGAATCTAATTATATTGCACACATGGCAGTCTCTAATTGGTGTCCGAATAGCACCTTTCATAATAATTTTTTCATGAGATTTGCACAAGATATCACACAACTAGGATGATCATGACTAATCACCAGAATGTAATAAAATCATCAGAACTAAAATAATCATATAAAATTAAATTTATTCCGCCACTCAATTTCAAAATAGACCTCTCTTAAAAGGGTGTTAATATGGATCAAAGATCGAAAATCGATCGAAAATTGAATCGATTTTAGATCAAATTAAAATCGAGTCAATCTAAACGAGCCGACTAACGAGCTAAAAGTTTGGCTCGGTAATGATTTTGAGTCGGGATAGGCTCGTCTCGATCCAGCTCGAAATTGACTCGAATTAAAATATATTTTATATTATAATATATATATAATATATATGTTATATAATATATATATATTATAAATTGAGCCGATCTTGAGCCGGATTGAGTCGAGCTTATCCGGCTCAAAAATGAATCCAAATCGACTTGAAGTTGATTGGAATCGACTCGAGCCAGCTCGAAGTCAAACCCAATCGATTTTGAGTCGATCGAAATGTGATCTATCAGATTTTGAGTTGGTATTGGCTCGGCTCGAAATCGGATAGATCGAGAAAAAGATGAAGAAGAATCGTCGATTTTGAGGGAGATCCGGTTTCTCTCTCTCCAACGTGTCACTTTCTCTCTCCTCTCTCTAGGCCGGCAGTAGTTGTAGAAGGGGGAGAGTTGAATCGGTGTTTTAGGACGAGAAACTCTATTTTTTCTCTAAATAATAATCTGGAGGTATTTTTGTAATTTTTCTTAACCTTAATTTAAGTAAGTAGTTATGAATATTTAATGAGTACTTAAATTTATTAGATTTTAATTTTAAATAATTCGATTTAATTAAATTAAATATTAATTTTAGTTATTTTAAATTTTGAATCTCATAATAAATATTTAGTATTTCATATATTTAATTTTAAATAATTAATTTCTCGTGAATAAAATTAATTCTTCATAATAAATTTAATTAATTAAAAATCTAAATTTAAATTTTACCGGACGTTATATTTATAATATTTAATAATTTATAAGATCTCTGAAATTTTTTTTTTTAAAGAATTTGGTGTGATATATCACAGAAAAAACATAGATGCATGTTGACATTATTAATAATTTATTAATTTGTTGCACTTTCAATTATGTAATATATATCCGTAAATTAATATTTTAAAATTATATATATCTGGTTCTCTTTGAGAACAATCCAAATTCGAATCAAGTTAGGCGCGACTCAAATTTTCAGCTCGTTGATTTATGCTTCAATTCAAGCTTTCATCAATGCTCGAACTTAATTTGAGTTTGAGTTAGCTTGACTCAACTGACATTCAATTTCGAGATGGCTCAAATTTTTTAATAAATTGAGAATTATTTTGAAAAAAAATTAAGCAGCTTTTATTAGATTTTAAACCTGAGTTAATTGTATCCACCAAACTATCCAACACATGTTGTAAACGTTGTCTTACATTTTTTTAAATAATAAACAAATATGTTATTTAATTTCAAACCAAGTTCGATCTGATTTAATGCTCGTTAAAATTATAAGCTATAAAAATGGCTCATGGCGCGACTTAACAAATTTAATTTGAACTCGATTCAAGCTAATTAAATATATAAATCAATCTGAGAGCAACTATTCATCCTCCGAGCCAAACTTTAAATATCAGAACCTTAGTGTGTTATTTTCTGCTATTTTATCCTAACAATATGTTACACGGTATAAGAGCCACAGGTCTTGAGTCTGAGTCTCGATGCTGATGCAACGAAGGAGTCGCTTGAGCGAGTGAGTGAATCACAAGATACTAAGATAAGAATTTGCGCCTAAATACAGACGGCTAAACAACAAAATTTTTCCATCTTTAAGTGGTCCTAAAATGTGATGCTTTATTTAATCAAAACGCCTAACTCATATGAATACAAACGATGCAATGTTACGTTACTAAATTGAGAAGATTAAACTAGGCTTTTCTTAGTTGCGCTATTTTGCATATTCACGTACAATTTCACCGCAATCTTTTAACCATTATTTATACCGGCCAAGAATATGATTTATTAATTTAGAGTAAATATAAGAAGATAATAGCAATTTAAATCATTTTAGTTATTTAGGATTAATTTATAATTTTATTTAATTAATAGCAGTTTACAGGTAGCTCTGAGTGGGTATAACGTGTTAGCGATACCCAAACCTGACCGTTCTACTTAACTGGTTGGGGCGGGTTATAAGTAACAAATTCAACTTTATAACTCATATCTAGTCTATTAGAATTGGGTAGGAATAATTAATAGACGGATTTGGGGCAGCCCTGTTTGTTTGTAAGGTTTAAATTTAATAAGATTAAAATTAAATCTGAATAGAAATATTTTTTTATTAAAAATTTTATGTGTGATGTGATATGCCTGTTCAAAATTAAACCAAGTTAATTCTGAACTGCCAAACAAAGGGTTGGAGATTGGGATCGTAGACTAACTACTCCTTCAGTGTGTGTGTTTTCTAGTGATGGAACACATGAGATCTCTTAGGTGGAATATTTCACAGCTTGGTAAGATGATTCATATTCATAGATTTGAAGATTTTATCGTGTTCTGAAGAAGATGAAGATTCGAATTTAGGGTTTGCATGAGGCAGCAGGATTCATCCTGCAGCAAGAGTACCACCGCGCGCGGTGATCAAATAATTAGATCGACGAAGATTGCATTCATTTCCTCCACTCTGACTCCTCTCTCCCACAAAGCTGATCATCAGTCATCACGATCATGATCGATGATCAGTTTCAATATGGAATATCCTTCCCAGGGTTTCAAGGGGCCGGCGCCGAAGGGAAGAAGACGGCCATGGCGCTGATGAGGAGCCGAGCAGACGCCATGATCAGCCGCGTAGCTGCAGAGGGGAACAGGAGGGAAGGAGACGAGTCTCACGTTTGTAGCTCTTGCTTCGCTGATCCCGGGCCTTAAGTTAACAAGGTGCATGATCCAATATAAAATTAATTAATTAATTAATTCCATATTTGATAATTATTATTACTATTATTATTATTATTCCTTCAGTTTAATTCTCTTATTAATTAATCTGGTTATATTATTACGTTAATTGTTCTATTTTTTTCTCATAGTAGTAAATTAATATATGAAAATTTTAAGCTTAATTGGAGAGGCTAACTAGCTAGCCTCAGAGCTCAACATGCATGCCACTAGCAACATATGTGTTTGATTATTTCTCATATTTGATATTTAATAACAACAATAACAATTAAGTCTTTGTTTCACTAGGTGGAGTTAGCTACATAAATTCTCTATTTTTATTGCACGACTCTATTAATTAATAAATTCAAATTTAGCTCTAAAAGTATGTAAGGTTATTCCTTGTAATTTTTTGTGATATCTTTTTTGGTCTTCCTAGTTTTCCTCTTTTTACATGAGCAAGAAGATCCAATAATTCAACTTTTCTTATTAGAGCTTCAATTAGTTTACAATTTATATATCCAAATTATCTAAGCTGACTTTTTTTTTGAATTTATCCTCAATTAATACTACTCAAACTTTCTTGCACACATATATATACTTATTTCGCATTTTATTGTTTCACATTTTTTCTAATCTCATCACAATTCAGCTCTAGAAGTCGAGGTGTATGTTGTTCAGTATTGTTTGAGAGAAAACTCCAAACAAGGGATTAAAGATAATAAGGGGGAATATAGAATTGGTTGAGAGGTGTAAGGATTTTAGTAGCAAGAGAGAAAGAGAAGAAGCATCCCTTAAGGTCCCTTGCTAGGAGGGGAGGAGAATTCGAGCAAGCTGCTGATTGCCTCAGAGATGCTCTATTGAAGGGAGAGAGCTAGCCGAACAGAACCAGAAGATCACGGATGAATAATAGATTAACAGTGCCTGATTAACACTTAGTATAGGCTAGAGAGTCAGAACTTGAAACCTTTTTCTCACCATAAATGAAGATATTTATAGTGAGAAGTTGGTGGATGAGATTTGATGAGAATATGCGGCATTTATTAATGATGTAACGGCTAGGCAGTGTGGGAGGGGACAAAGCTTATTAGCACCACCTATCTTAGCGTCGACTAGTTTCCCGACGCCAAGCCGACGCTGAACGTATCAGCATCGGCTGATCATTTTTTTAGCGTCAGGGCCGCCCGACGCTGATGTGTAATATTGTTGTAGTGTTCTAGGCTATTCAACTGCTGAACATAGCCCAAGAGAGTCCTTCGAATTTTTTAAAGAACATACTTTGAGTGACCTGCCATAAGCCTAAGTTGGATCTATGATGTGTCGAGGCATAGCGATGTTACAGATTTTTCCCTAAATAAGTACTTTAGTCGTAGCAATACGGCTTTGTCCCTCGAAAGATCTCTTATATAAATTTCAGAAAATAATTCCCTCCATTTTTCAATGACATGGGACAATATTTTATCCCACAAAACAACAATAATAATAATAAATAAAATTTTTAAATCATTCTACACAAATTTAAATATAAAAAATATTATTTTACTTTACATACTCAACAATTTAAAATAAAAATATCAACTTTATTTACATTCTAGACCAAAATATTCAAATCGAGTATTTTGATCTAAGATGTGAAATAAAGTTTATATTTTTATTAAAAATTATTGAGTATGTGAAGTAAAATATTATTTTTTATATTTAAATTTATGTAGAATAATTAAAATAATTTATTAATTATTATTATTATTATTATTATTTAAACTAGTATTATTTTGGTCCTCGCGCCAAACAGGGCCTTAATTTCACAGTTTTTTTTTGTAGAAAATGTCGAGAAAAAAAGGCCAACATGATTTGGATCAGTAATTAACTTTAAAGCTCAAGGTGTGTTGGCCGGTTATATGTGGATCAATTAATGGCGTTATTAGATTTTCAGATTAAATTTAAACTTAATGGTTTAATTCATTAAGTTGATCTTAAGTGAAAAAACATTTGCCCATAAGTAAAACTTAATTTCTTTGGTGAAGTATAGGAATTAATGTTGGAATATTAAAAAAACCAAACTCATGATGTATATAGAAACACATTTGATTTGTGAGTATATAATAATAATAAGGGATAATTACACTCAGGTTTCTGAGTTTAAGGCTTATTATTATACAGATTCACGTTTTTAAAATTATAACATCGGGGTCACTAATTTTTTAAACAATTATCATACGGTCCTTTTTTATTTTTTATTATTAAAAAAATTATAAAATTACCATTATACCCTTACCTCTCTCTCATCGCCCGATCTGGCGGCTGTGACACCGCCGGCAATTGCGCGCAGTTGCCGTGCCACCCCGTGCGGCCGCCGGCGGTGCGCGACCGTTGGCAGTGTCGAGCGGCAGTGGCTTCGCGCGGCCGCGCGACACCGCCAAAGGCCTCGCAAGGTTGCACGGCCGCCGGATCAGGAGGAGAGAGAGAGGGAGTCACCTCCCGATCCGGCAGCCACGCCACCCCGCGTGGCCTTCGGCGGCTTTGCGCGCCTGTGCGTAGTCGCCGCCCGGCTGCACGACGATGGGGAGGAGAGAGAGGAGGACTCTCTCCTCCCGATCGCGCGGCCGCGCGAAGCCTCTGAAGGTCGCCTCTACCACCAATGATTGCTTTGACTGCCTTTTCGCAAGCATCCAAAGCTTTCATGTAACTAATTTTGATATTATACTTTGCATTAATATGTGTCATGATGTCACTTGGTCGCACATTTGTTTGAGTTCACATTGCAAGGTCCATCAAATGAGCAATAAATCCAGACATGCACTCACGGTGGTCGTCATCAGGTTTTCGGTTAGAGTAAATATGCGACTCACCAATAGTAAATATTTATCTTCTATGTACCATCAAATCTTTTAGCAGCATTCGCATGTAGAAGTCATTTACATAGGCTGGCTTATTTGCAACATATGTACAAACTCATGTGATTTTCTACCCTCTCTCTCCTCTCGATCCGGCGGCCGCGCAACCCAGCGCGGCCGCCGGCTGCTTCGCGGGGCCGGGCAGCGACTGCGTGCGGCCGTGCGAAGCTGCAAGAGGCTGCGCGAAGCTATCGGAGGCCGTGCAGGATGGCGCAGCCGCCGGATCGGGAGGAGAAAGAAAAGTAAGGGTATAATAATAATTTTTTTATTTTTTAATAATAAAAAAATAAAAAAGAACCCGATAATTTTTTAAAAATTAGGGACCCGATGTTTAATTTTAAAAAATTGGACCTATATGATATAAGCTTTAAACTCAGGGACCTGAATGTAATTATCCCTAATAATAATAATAGATGTATTATTGTTGGAATTAGAATAGTACTAATAAGCAGATTTTAATTAATTTATACATGTTCATAATTACAAAGAAAATTCAAATTGTTAACTACCTACCTAAAAGCTTAAAAGACCCAAGAGTAACTTTAAACTATAGCATGCATTGTACACAAATACAACAACAATTGTGATGCCCATGGCTGAAAAGGGCGGGGAGTGATCGTCAGATGATATCCTAAGAGAAAGAAATCACTGAGGTAAAGTACGGCTCCTAGCAGACTTCTAGGCCGAATAATGAGTAGTAAGAGGGGCACATGAATGAATCATCCCACATCGGAAAGGGAGGGAGATCCTGGGCTGAAGTAGCACTGGGATGAGTGACTTCCTGAGAAGTGCTTAAGTCACGTAGTTTTTCTAAAGTCAAAGTGGACAATACCTCTATAATAAGATCACGGTATGTTACAATAATAATAGCCCAAGTCTTTATTAATTCCACTGGTTAGGATCAGTTACATTCTATTAAATAGAAACTTCATATTTAGCTCTAACTATATAGTGCAACTAATTTCTTATAGTTAGTTTCTTGTTATATCTTTGTCTTCCTCTTCCAAGGTCATTTTACATGAGCAAAATATATATCTAATAACTTAACTTTTTTTACTAGAGCCTCTACTGACTTACTATATATATATATATATATATATATATATATATATATATATATATATATATATATATATATACGTCCAAACTATTTAAGGTGAATCTTTCTAAATTTATTCTCAATTAAAGCCACTCTAATATTGTGATGGATGTACAAATTTCTCGTTTTATTCTTTTTTATAATACGGGCCCTTCCACGTTCTAATTAGCATGCAATCTTATTTCTACATTATTTTTATTTTATTTATATATTCCTATTTTGTATAAGCCTACACTCACAAAGCTACATAACAATGTCGGTTTTACTATTATCCTATAAATTTGGTATACATATTATAAATAAAAAAATATTTTGTGTCAATTAACTTGAAGTTTAAACAGTGTTTAATTTAATTCTTCAATCAAAATATATATAGCTAGCTACTATGAATATATATACAAATTCATTATTTTCATGCACATGATTCAATATTTAGTGCTACTCTATAGCATTTCTATATTTATTAATTAATAAATTCATTAGAAAAAGGCTGATCATAACCAAATTAATTAAGAATATCATTAATCAGCCTGATGCTGCAGTATATACTACTCAAACAAAGTATAATTTCAATTTACATATACTATATACACCTGATCATAGCTATATATAATATATATATATATATATATATATATATATATAGCAGATATATGCACATTTTAAACTTAGGCTCTGTTTGGCATTGCTGTGCTGTATAAAAAAGTGTTGTACTGTATAGCGGTATAAAAAAGTGCTGTTGAATAAAGCTGTTTTATACGTTTGGTAAACTATTGTTAAAAGCTGCCATCAAAAGCAGAACTGTTTGGTTAAACTGCTGTGCTGTCTAAAATATTTTTATTTTTGACTAAATTAGACATAATTTAAATACTTTTTATTACATATATTCTATAAATATATAATAATTAACTCATTCTATTAAATAATAAAATTTATGTGCGATTAATTTTATAATATATTTTATATTATTTTATAATTTATTTGCATATTACTTATAAATTTTATTTATTTTATATTATATCTACATAAATATGTATATTTTTATTTTATTATATTAATAATATCATTTAATACATTTTTATAAAAAAATATGAAAATATGAAAATTACGTCAATTGCATATTTGGTTTAATGAAGGGACGTGAGGAAAAAAATGACAGGAAAGATTAAGAAAATGCGTTCGGTTAGAGGAGATAAATAATATTAAAGGCATTTTTGTCTATAATTAATTAGAGCACAATCACTTTTCCAAAAAGCTTTTTTTTTAGCTTTTCTTTACAGCTGTTTTTTAGCTTTTTGATAGCTGAAAACGATTAAATAGCTATTTTACCAAACACAATTTTTATATTTTAGCTATATAAAAAAGTACTTTTTAATACCAAAAAATTTTCCCAAATGCAGCCTTATTCTAATTAATTAATTGTTTCATTGGCATTAATTAAACACAATTATGTAGATGGACAAGGCTTCAGTTCTTGAAGATGCAACAAAGCTCATCAAAGATCTTCAGGAGAAGATCGAAAATCTCTAACGAAAACTCGAAAAGAAGACAGTAGAGCCTGCGGTCGGCATGATGAGAACCCATAATGGCTGCTCCCAAGCTGATCATCATGATCATGAGATAGAGGTGAAGCTTTCAGAGAGAAAACTTCTGCTGAAGATTCAGTGTGAGAATCAGAGAGCGAAGATCTCCAACATCTCAGGCTTGATTATGTTAGTGCTGTCAGCTTCCTTGGTTCTAATTCAATGCTTGATATTACTGTGGCTTCACAGGCAAGTCGTTAATGATATATACATAATTAATTAATGTAGGTACATATATAGATTATAAGTAGATAAAATTAAGTTTAATTAATGCAGTAATATATATATATATATATATATAATTGAGATTAATAATGTTAATTGTTCTACTTACTTTCAGATTGAACAAGGGTTTCCCATGACTGTGGACGAGGTGAGAAAGAAACCTAAGTTCAGTTCTCACAAACTGCACTTTTTAAGTAAAGAGATCATCAGTTTTCCTAGCTCATTGCAAAGAGCCACAAAAATAATTTGGATGTCATATATATAATTTATAAGTATTTGGTGTTTATATAGATAATTGGGTATGTTTACTGGTGACATATATATATATATAATTTAAGATATATATATATATAATATGAAAAATAAAATAAACACGCACGACTGAGCTTTTGGTATAATACTTCGATACTGGGCTTATTTTAAGCCCATTAAGATGATAAGAGGCCCAAGTTTTTACTGGCCCACTTAAATCAACTGGCGGGCCAATTTCTATCTGGCCCACTAAAACTGGTTGGTATAATGGGCCATTATTTCTCAGGCGGCTAAAATTTTGAACCGTCGATCTATTGATGAACGGCCGATCTAAGTTATTCGCATGCGGCGCGGTGTACTGATGGTGGAAAGGCGTTACCGTACCCGCCATTTTTCGATTTTGATGATTAAAAACATTCTTAGTTTTTTCCTCCGCCCCACTCCGCCACGTCTTCCAGAAGTTTTGGCCAATGTAATCCTCCCACGTGTCCAAGATCTTGCTTCTCATTGGTCCTCAATCAAATTTGATTTTTGGTGTAGGTAAATTACTTGGTCCCCTCGTGTTTATGGAAGGTTTTCATTTTAGTCTAACAATCTCCGATCATTCCTGATGTTTTCTATTTTTTTTTTTAAGGTAAATAAAAAATTATTTTCTTTTTTCTAATTGAAAATTATGATAGTGTCATTTGAATCTAAGAACTGTTTTTCTATTGAGCTAAGAAAATACCCAAATTTATTTATTTTCATTTTAAGAAACTTTTAATTTTATTTTGAACAACACTAATATACTTAATCAACACGACAGAAAATAATTTTAAATTTTTATATATCTAGAATTCTTTTGTGTTATTATATCTTTTACAAAATCAATGGAGACCAAAATCGCAATATTCTTCCTTTCAAAAAAAATTTGTAATATCTTATGGTCTAAATAATGTAGTAGTTTTAGAGAGTACGTGATTTGAGTACTTTCCGAAAGATCACTCATCCCAGTAACTTCAGCACAAGTATGTTTAACTACAAAATTTCTCATCATTAGCCTCACAGCTTTGCCCTAAAAAATATCTCTACTATTTAAGTTCACATAATATATTTATAAATCTCAAATCCCTTATCCTTTTTCGATGTAGAATAATTTATTTTTATGTCTCTTTTACTACCATTTATTAGTCTAGAAGCTTGCCAGGAGCCACATTTTGCTTCAGTGATTCTCATCTTTTGAGATACAATCTGGCATTTACTTCCTGCCCTCTTCGACCACGGGCATCACAGCCCCCCCAACTTTCGCCTAGTTCATTCTTGAATCACATTGTACTGTAGGAGGTTAACTTTAGTACCATAATGTAACATCTCATGATTCAAGTATAGAGGCATTGCTCGCTTTAGCTTTAAAGAATTGTATAACTTAAATATTTTTTAGGAGGTTACCCATTCAGGTACTACTTCAGCCTAAACATGGCTAATTTTCTATATTATTAACAAAATTATTTTTTTGTATTTATGAATTCTCTTATATTTACCTCTTTAATTATATTTGTGTGTTTGCAATGTCTAGAGTAAAAATAGAAAGTCTTGAAGTGAATTTAAAATAAAATCTTTAATTTAAAGACCAAAATTAAATAATTTAAAGTATGAAGTAGCATAAGAAAGAACCATTGAACTCTCAGGGACTAATCTGTAATTTATCTTTCTGGAATTCTCGCCCACTATCGAAGAAATAGCGTTGCTAATTTTGATTCTCTTCCCCCTCCCCTTATAATTCAGTTCGATTTATCAGAAATTTGTTTACAAAAGAATCATCTTTCGAGCAAGATTGATCTCCTCATGGCGGCAAGATCTCGGTTTGCCGGATTTCTCATCGTCTTGCTCATCGGAGCCGCGAGCGCACAGATCTCCTCCGAAACCCTAGGGCCGCCGGTGCCCAAAGCTATCTCGGTGAGTAGAAATTTTTCATCGTTAGAAATCGGGTAATTTTATTGCCAGCTTATTCGAAGCCCTAATTTGTTGTTTGGATTCGATTTTAGGACTTGAGGGATGCGATTGTGAAGGGCCTGGGCGTCAACGGTGTGGAGGGTTTGAAGGTGTCGGGCTTCGACGTGAGGGATGCTCTCGTGGGGCAGTCGGTAGCGTACGAGTTCGACATCGAGGTGGACAAGAAGGTGGTGCCGATCAAGCTCTTGGAGGATGTTGACCGGTGGGACTTCGTCGATCTCCCGATCTTCAGGCCAGCGGCGGGGGAAGGGGAGGAGGAAGAGGAGAAGGCATTGACGGAGAGGTTGAGGAGGGAGGAGCGCATGGTCGCCCCGATGCTGCCCCCTTTCCAGCTCGCGGGGCCGATGGAGCTCTGGATACAGGATGCGGACGACATGAGGCTTGCATTGCCGGTAAGGGTTCATGTTTTCTCTTCTGCAGTAAGTTCGAAATTTTGGTTTTTAGAGCATTGTGGTGTTATTCTACGTTCCTTTAGATCTACTGTGATGATATGAACTGCTCCTAATCAGTTTGATTTCTTCTCTACAGTTTGATATGCATTAAACAATCAACAGAGTTGGTTTTTTTCAGAATCACAACTAATGTAAAGAATATTATCCACCTATATGGCTAAATCCGCATATGTCTAGCTAGCTAAAGAGTTAAATTCTTGTGTTTCCTCATATATGTAGCTAGCTAATGATTAACCTTATTTAGTGGAGAAATTAATGTGTTCGGTGAGCAGAATGCATCATCTGCTTGCCCACCAATGATGTCGGGCCATGCTGGCTAGCGGGCTCCATGGAACTAAATAGTGTCAAGACGTCAATCGACGATCGGCTATCCGATCTCTGTAATGAATTGTCCATTCGGGAGAGATTGAACAGTCTAGTAGAAAATCAGACCGTCTAATTCGCCTGGCCGAATGGTATCTTTCAAAGGATCAGGTAGGGATCATTCTAAAAAAATAGGTATTGTTTGAGATTAGGTAGGCATCAATTGAAGATGATGTAAATGCATGTGATATTTACCTGATCTCATGTTATACTTATTTTTTTGGACGAATACTTATTTGAATACTTACTTTTCTGATAGTATACCTGACCATCCAGTAGGTATGACAGGGCGGTTGGTTAGTCAAACGGACCGTCTGGTCATGCCCACTGAATGGCAACTATTTAGTGAAATACTAAAATGCTATTCATCTTCCATACCACTTGATAATGATGAAATAAGTCAAAATTTGAAGCAATGGAGGGTTTCCTTACACTTTAGTTGTATTGATTGTTGATATTTTATGTTCTTAGGCCTTAGCTGGTCAAATAGCTATTGTCTCCTTTCATTTACTCAACCTGCAAATTAACAAGATAAAGTGGATCCTAGTTTTTATCTCCTTGGCTTTATGTTGTCAAACAGAACCTTAGTGAACCTAACAAACCTTGACATCGTCCTTAGTAGCTTTATATATCCTTCTTACTTCTTAGTATTGAATAATATCATCCTTAATTAATAGCTTTAGTATTACATGAAAGTTTGAGATTATAGTCAAAAAGAGCTTTTTTTTTTATAGTTTTTGATTTTTTTTTATATAAATTAAATTCCAATGGGTTCTTAGAATAATTGGAACTCCTAGCTTGGAAACATTTTCTATATAACCTGCAATGTGATTTTTCTAAGGTGTGAACTTCATTTTGCCTAATTGTATAAGCCAAAATTTGTTACTTTGTTAAAATACGCACAACTTCAACCTGAAACTCTCCCCTATTTCTTTGTTCACCATCACAGCACGATGTTGATGCCGGAACTCTGAGGAAGGTCATCCTCTCCGACGGCGCTGCCGTAACCGTAAAAGGTGCTCGCTCTGTCAGCCTGCGGCACCCTTTGGAGCTCCCTCTTCCCCTGAATCGCTCCAATCTCTTCAACAACGGCCGCCCAATTGCCTCCAGCCTCCTCAACATCGCTGATGCCCTCCGCAGTGCCGCCCGCTCCTCATCCCACCCTCTTCTCTCCCTCCGCATTGTTGGCCCCTCCTCTCTCTCGTCTTCCACTTCCTCCTCCCCCAAGAACAAGCTCAAGCTCAAACGCCTCTCCCCCGGCCTCGTCGAACTCTCCTCGCCCTCCATCCCCACGGCCTCTGGCCGAACACTCTGGCCTCTCACCTCTATGAATGGCTCCGACTCCAACCTCAGAGGCTTCGAGGAACTTCTGGTTTCCTTCCTCGGGAAGAAAGGCTTGGAGAAGGGTAGTTTCCGACTGCTGAAGGCCGAGGTGTCAGCCCGGACCTACATCAAGATGGGATTCTCCATGGAGAAGAAGCTGAAGGAGGGAGATGTGGATTGGTCCAAGTTCTCGTCATGGAAGACTAAGCCGGAGAAGGCGATGGCGCACTTCGAGGTGCTGGCCAGAGTGGAGGAAGGGGGGAAGGTGGTGGCGGAGAGGATTCAGGAGGTGCTGCCATTCCAGGCGGTGGACAGCGTGACGGAAAGCGTTCACACGGGCAATGTTTCAATGTCCCAGCAGCCAATCATCTATCCTCCCCACAGCTACTTTGCCCTGTGATCTATCTTCAATTTTCTTGCCCTCTGTTTTAGAGGATGAAAACAGCAGATGTGAGAATCTATGAAAAAAGATTTGGAGGAAGAAGAAGGAACATTTTTTTATGTACATTTTAGTGATATATATTGCATACTTGTTACAGTGGTGTAATGCATCAGCATATTGAATTCATCAGAAATAATTGATTGAAAAGAATTTGCAAAGTTGGAGGCTTATTACTGATTATAGTGAGTGTTTTTGTTTAAAAAAATTAATTTATGATCTGAAGATCATGGAGGAGCCTTAATGTTTATTAGTTTTGTGTACTTATTGTGCAAAATGCAAATTATTAGTAGGATTGTTGATGATTTGATTTGTTCTTTCATGCAGTTTTTCTCTTGAAAATTATGAAGATCACAATTTCAGAACCCATGGATTTGAACTACAATTCAGCTACGGAGGTGATTTAAAAAAAAAAAATTGTGATTTTGCCTGAAATTTTAATTAATAGAAGAATCATTTAAGCTCAAATCAAAATACAATAAGAAATGATTGAATCATATTAATTTCGTGCACATGAATTGGAAGTCTGCATAATGTGCTCTTGTTTTATGTGATTTATTGAAATTCGTTAATAAATGCCCCTTAGGATTAATATCTAACTATTATCAGTTTTAAATTTTTTTAATGGATTTAATATAGTTATGGCTAATTATATCTGTAATATAAGTACATTAGAATATTTATTTTATTTAGCTTCATTAAGGTATTTGATTTATCTAGCAAAGTATAGTGCATACACAGCTAAATTACAAGTTGAATTGACTTTTTTTTATTTGACAAACTAATTTTGAGTCATAAATCTAAGTCGAGTTTGAATTAAATTTCACAAATTTTGCTCGCCTTTAATTGTGATATATATATAACAAAAAATATAATTTTTTATATAATTTTAATAGCTAATATATAATATTAAAAATTTTAAACTTTATTTGATTCGAGATATTTTTTTGCCAAACACAAATTTTAATTATAAAAATTAACTCTATTTCACAACTAACACAAATATGAATATTAGGATTAAAAATATTTTATATTTTACACACTTTTTAATATTAAAATAAATTTCTCTCATTAAACTTAAAAAAATAAAATAAAATATTTTTTTGAAGTTTTTACATACAGGACATGAAATTTATATAAAATTACGCATTTCACCATCAATTCGTAAATATTACCACTATCACACCATATTCATTTAAATTTTACGCATTTCACATATTTCACATATTTCATATACTTTGTAATATTATATGTAAATTAAAATATATAAATTCATTAATATTTAAATTCTAATATATATTTTTATTTTTTACTATAAACACATCAATTTTCTGGATTTAAATTTGACACCCTAATTGAAAATTTTAAATAGAATAAATAAATTAAAATACATAAATTCATAAATATTTAAATTATTATTTATATAAATTAATTTATTTATAGTATTTAATTAATATATTAATAATATAGGTAAGATCAAGTCTAATTTAGAAATGTGAAATTCACCGTCAAAAAATATGATGTGAAATATGTGAAATGCGTAAAATATAAATGAATATGATGTGATAATGGTAATATTTATAAATTGATGGTAAAATACGTAATTTCATATAAATTTCATGTCCTGTATGTAAAAATTCCTATTTTTTTATTAAAAAAAAATCAAACCAAACAAGGCCTTAATGTACATAAAATAATTAAATTTTAATGACACATTCGTGATTTCTCCTAAAAATAGATACACCAAACCAAAAAAGAATTCCTAATATGACCCAGGCTCCAACTTATAATGCGTAATATTTGCATAATTCAATCATATATTTAACATCAATTGAATAATAAGATAGGGCATTTAGTACAATGCTATCTTGATGTCATGTAATTATGTCGTGTTATATGTGTGAATAATCTTACAAAAAAAAACAAAAATTAATTATCGCTCAAAAACTAAATTCTAAATAAGATAGCATTACATTCAAACTAGTATTGAACCAAATGCCCACTTCAACTTGTTCACTTCCTCAACTGAGCTAATATTGGAGGGAGTCGAGAAGAAACCACAAAGAAAGATCTTATCGAAATTTAGTGTTGAGTTAAAACCCTGGGCAAGAATGAACAAAGAGGTCTACAGTTTGGATATGGAAACCTCGAGAAGAAGGAAAACCTCAACCAAATTGAGGATTTGGCTCTTCATGAGAAACAAAACATCGAGCAAGAATAACCTCAACCAGACTAAGATTTTGGCAAACTTTGCCTGAATGTGACTCCAATTTACATGGAGTTCACCATGTCCAAAGGAGTTGCTTTATCGCATATCAAAAGAGAACTTTCTTCTGTTGAATTGGTCACTTACGTTTAGAAGATTAGAGATTTGGCCGCATCTAACTACCAAAGAGGAATAACTACAGTTTGAAACTAATATGCGAAAGCAATCTTGGGAATTTGCACTTTGAAATTATAACCCTAATTTTCATCTGTACCGTTGATGCAAAAAATGCATCATCACAGAGAAATGAGACGACATTTTTTACGTGGAAATCCGAGTGTCCGGGGGAAAAACCACGACGCCGTCCAGGCGATTTGAATCCACTAATTGAATCTCCTCTTACAAAACTTGATCTCTAAATGGAGACCGAATGAGTACAAGTGGGATAAAGAGAGGGGCAGTTCAGCCCGAGAAAGAGAGATGAAGAAAGAGTTCTTAGAGAGAGCAATCCCCCCCTTATTTATAGCTTGGAGAGGATGGGACATAGTAGGTTTAGTCTGCCACATCTGACACCTACTCCTGCAAAGGACGATTAGGGAGTCGGCTCACATGCTATCTTAAATGCTGAGTTGATACAGCAGTACGGAGGGTACGATCTTGTGATATCTCTTTGAGCTGCTGTTCGGCAAGGGGCTGCTGTTGAGCAGCTGTTCAACAAGGGGTGTTAGAGAAGGTTCTAACATATACAATAGAGAAGTGATGGGTTGAACATACGAGTTATGAGATAAAATTCTGCATGAGTAAGTTCAAAGAGCATTAAGGAGATCTTCATTGAGAGGTTAAGACTAGTGATGCCGATTTGAATCAAGGGTGATCTAGTCTCCAAAGATCTATCATCGCCATGATTATCATTAGAGAAAGAGAACAAGTGGAGATCTATTTTTCATCAAGTGTGATTTAGTCGAAAACATTATACCTCTTCAACGACTCACCAAAGAAAACCACCAAAATCCAAATCCTATAATAAAAAAGTTGCCTAGCTCGTAGCAATCTTAAGTCATCTAATTCCCACATAAAATCCTTAAATGTTTATTTAATTATATACACAAGATTCTACAAGAGTATTTTCAACTTAAATTTAAGCATTTGGTTCAGTACTATCTAGATATTCATATTAATTCTAAATTACTATTTATTTGATTTCATGTCATTGAATTAAAGCAAGAAAACAAAAAATAAATTCAATCACACATCCATCCATTACAATTAAAGCGACATCTAGATGTCATTTTAGAACAAAATATTTATAATTTTTTACAATATTATCTAAATATATTATTAAACCAAACAATAAATATCTCTAAATAATTGAATATAACATCACAATAAAATCTAACGTCCCCTCAGCTCTATTACAAGTTTAGACTAAGTAACAAAAATATGCGGGGAGAAAACAATTTAGTTGGAACAATTTTTAGACTTCAAATATAAAATTTCAGGATAGAGCTTATAACAGAGAATAATCACAGTAATTTCCAGAGAAGTAAAGTAAAGAAATCATGTACGCTCAGTCGTATGCTTTGCAATCTTACCCAAAGAGTATTTTGTCAATATAAACTTTTATCTTTACCTACTCAGCCTCAAGTAATGAACAAATTTGAAGAATGTAATCACAATCAAAGGTTTTTAATTCCTGGAAGCCTTTAAATAAGAAGATAAGGAGAGTATCAAAATTGCATGATTCATTCATACCATGTTTAATCTTTTCTTAATCTCTTCGGTAAAATGTTCCCTACGAATCTCGTCCTCTTGGTGGGATTCAATATTCTTCAATTTGAAAGTACCACTAATTAGTTCCGACTCACCGATGAAAACTACCAAAGGGATGCCAGATTCCACAGCTCGATCAATATGATTCCTGATTCTCTTGTTGAGTGAAAAATCTGCTTTGATTTTGGCATCCCACAGTTCTCGCACTAGTTCAGCAGCCAACGAGAGATCTTCCCCAAGTATAGCCACCAAGACTTGTGTCTCGGTTGCACGAATAACCTGAACAAAGCAAACAAATAGAGATTGGAGTGATCTTACATTTTTCTTGAGTTCCTGATTATTATCCATTTTTAACCAGGGTTCTACTATACAGTGTGAGTCATCCAAATAATATGACTTTTACAGCTTGCAGTTGTCTTGCACAAAATTTAACGCAAGTGTTACTTTGATCATTAAAGGAATAGTTTGGATCATAGCGTTAAAACTTGGTTTTGGTTTCAATCTTGGTAGCAAGTTGGAAGTATTGATTTCAGAAGTTTTGGTAGTTTCGTTTCAATATTTTTGGCATACATGTTTGCCAACAACTTTGAGTATAAACCCAAAATCCTGATTTCAAGGAATTTTATTCTAAAAATATGAGTTTCAACCAAAATTAGGCCAAAAATTTTGGCTGAAACTGATAAAACAATCCAAAACAACCAAAATAAACCGGTTTTGACTAAGACTTAAAACAATGGTTTGGATTACCAAATGCAAGTAAAACTGGGTATCTAGCATGACATCAATATGTACTCCATCTCATTTCACAATGTTGCTCAATAAATAGCCAAATAACATAAAGAATAACATACTACAAAACTATTGGTAGCTTATATTTCAAGTGCCAAAAATGGAATATGGATAGTCCAAATTTAGACAATTACACTAAATGATCAAGGTCATGTACTCTGATAGAGATTGTGAGTAGTGTTACGATAAAAAATCAGGGATAAAAGTTTGAAGTGATCTGCTAAAGCTACAGGATAAGATAAAAGAATAACATCTATATAGTTATAAGATAAGCCCTAAATCATAAATCAAGGACAAATGTTTGAAGTGATTTTTGCTAAAGCTACAGGATAAGATAAATGAATAAGATTTATATATTTAAATGTTTCAGTAAGTTCATAAACATTAACATACAATGTGCGTACATATGTATAACCTGTAACCAATAAAACATCAGTTTCAATTAAAAACTCAGACTGACTAGTCTAGATATTTTTTGAAGGTTATAATAGGTTAAAATGTATCTTGCAAACAAAATTAATATATGTAATGCGCAAGAGTAAAATCAAAACCTTGTTCTCCTTTTCAAGCTGCTCCAAAATTGTGAATACTCTTTCAATTCCAAGGCTGACACCAACTGCAGGAACTTGCTTTCCACTAAACATCCCCACAAGATTATCATAACGTCCCCCAGCAGCTATGGAGCCAACCTAAAACCATTAAAATTGAATGTTATCTGATCTTAAAAGGAAAACCTTCACCTAATATCTTTGACAAGATGGAAAGGCCTTAGAAAAAACTGCACCTGTGCAGCACCTTTAAAAACCGCTTCAAATATCACTCCAGTGTAATAATCAAGGCCCCTTGCAAGGCTTAAATCAAAAACTATCTTTTTCAAACACTTGGATTTTTCAAGAGCTTTAAACAGAATTTCTAACTCGTTTAGTGCAAGAAGAGAGCCATTGTTTCCCAAAAATGGGCTATCCTTGCCCTTTAAATCAGACAAAATTTCTAGTGGCGGCCCTCGTTTCTTCACCAATTGACCTATTTTATCAGCAGTCTCAATACCTAAGCCTTTCTCCTCCACCTGAAACAGTAACAGGATATCCAATCAGAAAGAGGAATGAACCTATACCAACATGTGGAGAAAAAAAAGATCAAAAATACACCCATTTCAGTAAATTAAACTTATATTGAGTAATGCAGCTAAACTAATTCTATGAAGTCAACATGTCACGACAATTGCTCCTTTTCCCTTTCAGTGTAGACCCACCATATCCCTAAAGAATTTCGGAACTGGATTAAGAAATGAAACATAAACAGAAGAAACATCTGGCAAGTACAATAATCCAAAAAGTAATTAGACGATTCAATTCTTCCATAAAAATAATCAAAGAATCAAAAGGGTTTCCTTTAAATAGATGAAACAACTTATGGTCATTAAAAATAGATGAGCAGCACTGAATAAAGTTCACTGACAACATGCTGCAGCATTACACCAAATAAATTGAAAGGTTCAAAGATAACCCACAAAGAAAACATCAGGAGCAAGATTTAAAAATCCAATGTGTGTGTGTATAATGTTACAAAAGTAAGCGGGATGGCAAGTTCACAAAAGTAAAGTTCAAGCAAATCAGTCAACTCGACTAGACTGGAAAGATTTAAGCTCAACTCACGTTCGTCTTGAATGCAGATACTTTTGAACTTGTTGACTTCAAATTAAAATTAGAAGCTTTCTGAAATAACAAAATTAGAAATATTAAATAAAACTGTCACCATCTCCCCTTGCTCAATCCTCTCTTGCCTTCTAGTGCAATTTGAGAAATAACTATCATATATGAAAAGAAAACAAGAGATGAACTGACAGAATGTGTGAGAGAAAGGAAGAGAGGAAGGGAAAGATGCAGAAGGATAAAGAGGCAGTGAAGAGGAAAGAGACAACACACATTACAAAAAATCATGAAGAAGAGAAACAGCAGTCTTCAAGACTTTCTTTTTTTAAAAAAAAGGATTTAGGTCCTAAACGAATCTTGAACCTCAACATATCCGCACAAGAGAAAACGCTTCACTAACTTTTCCACAAGCTTACCTCTGTTCAAATCATTTCATAACTCGGAGTTGACTTTGCTGGAATAAAAGCAAAAATAATTTTGACATCAAAGATATGACATAAAACTCTACCAAAGTAGTCACATGGAATCAATAAATGAGTGACTTTAAAGTTACAATTATATTAGGAAGCCTAAAACAACAATAAAGCAGTTAATTGAAGTTCTATAAATATGTAGCCCACTTCATAAGTCTAAGAGGTCATTTAGGTTGTGGTTTGTATTTGCTGCAACCTGCAATAAAAATTTCCTCACCAGTTCTTTTTTGACTTGTTCGAAGGACTGCTTATCCAGTTTGTCAATACTTGAACAAACTGTTCTAAACTTGTCAGAGGAGACACCACAGATTTCAAGCATCCCATCCAATAGTTTTCTATGATTCAGTTTTATCTGCAATAACAGCACATCTTTCCTGAGTATCCAGAATGTAAAATCTATATAGAGTTGACAAAAAAAAAGGAACTTAAAATCCAGTTGAACAAAACCTTCAAAAAGGCTGGAATGTGATTTTTATGAACAAGGAAAATATATAAGCAAGAACTCTTGGCTTAATTTTAAATAAAAAATAATCGATGAAAATACTACCTCATAATCACCAATATTAAGTTCGTCCAGTAGATCGGTCAAGACATTGATAACCTCAAAGTCAGGTTCCATCACTTTATACTGGCCAGCTATGTCAAGATCACATTGATAGAATTCACGATATCTTCCTTTCGATGGGTTGTCTCGTCTATATACTTTGGCTATTTGGTACCTTTTCAATGAATTGATATTGTTCATGGCAAGGTACCGTGCAAATGGAACAGTTAGGTCATAACGCAGTGAACAAAGCTCACCACCCTGCAGAAAGTAAGAAAAACATACCATGCAGCTTTCTATAAAGTTCATTACAATACAATAAAAACAAAAAAGAAAAATCCTTACTATGTTCCGTTAACATGTAATTTCTTATATTCAACAAACAAAAAATTCCATAAAACAACACTTCACTAAAAAACAGGAAATCTAAATGCAAATAAAACCCATCTGCAAAATAAGACTAGAATGTGCCTCACTACATCCACTATTTAGATATGGAATGAACTGGAGTACAAATAATTTCAAATAAAGGAGATACGGGTAGTTCAAATCTAAAAAAATTATGTCTTCATAGAAAGTAATGGCATGTAACTATGCATTAAACCATTGAAATTTGGTAAGACAACTTAATATTTGGTTGCATTACGAACCCAATTTCATCTAAATGGAGACATCGCCGAAATGTGAAGTCACCACTTAAGTCTGCGCTTCTAGCTCAGCCACAGTTAATTCCGTTTCCATTCTATAACTTGAAAACTCATGCTCAAACGGAAATGAATTTTGTGTTAGTTGTATCATCATAAATATCAATAAATTACAGGTGATAATAACTTCTTGTAGTGAACATAAGTTGATATTTGTAACATAAGCATAACATAACCTATTTACAAGATTCATCATGCCTTAAGTATCCAGTTCTTAACGTATCCAAACCAATTTATGCCTCATAGTCTTTCAATCTAATATCAGCAATTTTTGCACTACAAACAAACATTGTATTTTATAAGCATATATTTATATATTACACTGTAGGCAATTTGTCAAAAACAACAGCAAACAAATTAACAACAATAAGCCTTAATCAAACAATAGTTAAGATAGGCTGCATCATTTTGTACAGCAATGCTCTCCACATACCAAGTGTCGAAATCATTTTGTTAAAAAAATAAATAAATTAAGGAGTATGAATAAGGTAATATAATCAGTAGATCAATAAATGTGACACCGTTATGAATACCAGTGTACTAGAATATTTATTCATACTAAATATATTTTAAAAGTAAACATGCTCCAAAGAGATAATGAGTCAGCAAAACTTGTCTAGTACCTGGTCAGCAAGATCATATATCAACTTTGAATCTTCTCCATATTTTCCCATGAGAGTTTCTCTTAATTCAAAAACCGGAGTATCAAGGGCCACAGCTCCATGCCTCTTGAAAACATTTGTAATAATGGAAAATGCATGTTCTCTTATGGCCATTTGCTCTTTCCCAAAATCACGAGTTCCCTGTAGGAAACATAAATGTGTTAAGCAGTCGAAATCTTATATTTGTGAAGTCAAGCATTGATCATCTATGAAGCTTGTCAAGCAATGTATAGAAACTAGGAAGAATGAACCGATAAAAGGTCACCATAAAACCTTACACAAAAAGTAACTTCAGAATAGCTATAGCTAGTAATCAAAGGACTGATATGCCTCCTACCGCAAGTTTTAGTATAAAAGGCATGTTCTGGATTATGAGCCTGTGTCATTTTGTTTAAACTGGGTAAAAATGAAAGAGAGAGATCCCTGAAGATGGAACAGTTGTAACAACTACAAATTGGTATTTTGAATCCACATGACAGTGACAAAAAAGCAGAAAAAGATGTCATTAATTTACAAAAAGATTCCTGAATTTTACTGTCTACAAGCAAAATATGTTAGCTGTAAGTAAATCTTGTACCTAGCTAAGCTGAATCTTTGCATCAAGATTATCAAGATTGAAACCCAGAGCCGAGTACTTGGACCAAAATTCCATAGTTGCTGCTTCTCAAACTTTAGCTTACAATGCTAAAAGTTATGTAGAACAATATTAAAAAACAATGGTTCTGAGATCTCAGATTCATGCTACGACTAGCAAACAAATAGAATTCAATTGAGTGACTAAGATAATAGAAAGAGAAAAGATTTTTAAGATTTCAACATGAAAGTTCTTAATTTTTAAGATTTTAACATGAAATACAGTTCTTACTTTAGGAATTTTTGGCAGCCTTCTGATTTCATTGCTCTCAACTATCTCCTTGATTTTCCCCAAAAGAGTATTAAGCCCAGTGTCTGCGGGATCAAACATCAGTGCAAGCTGTTGTGCCCAGTGAGCCAAGGAAGCAACATTGTCGACAGACACCTTATTTTCAGAACATAACTTATCTATCATAATCTGCCTCAAAACAAGTGTTCCCCTTCCTAAAGTCTTTTTTTTCTTCTTCTTCTTCTCACTCTTCTGGTCAACACTTGCCTTTCCACCACTGACATTATTGCCTACTGGATGCTCTACCTCAGTTTTATTGTTATCATCCAAATCAAGTGCATACAAAGCTAGTGCTGCCTCCCAGGCAAGTATCTCTCTAAATTTCAACAACAGCCCGTATACACCTTGCAGAAACTCTACAGTATCTTTCCAGGGAGCAGCTTTCTCTAAAACCAAATGGAATAGCTTCCTCATCTCATCAAAACCAGAGCATCCCTTTACAAATTCTTCTGTAACCTTTGCTTTTCTTTCTGAATCACTCATTGATTCAACAATTGCATTGGCTCGACCGAAGCTTATCTCAATCATGGATTGAATTGAGTGCGCCATAAGTAAAATTGCACCCTTCAAACCCGTTTTCTCATTGCTTGTCACTCCAGTATAACCCTTCTTCAACTTGGTAGAAGAATTCAAATAAACTCTGATCCTTCCATGCAAAAGCCTTACAGCTTCTCTAAAACTTCCATGAACATCAGGGATCTCACTAAAGTGTTTCAAAATTACCTGACTCGCAAATTTCGATCCAAATAGAAAAGCTCTAATATCAGCGGCTACATCTGTCTCATCCTTAATCGAGAATTCATCTCCAGAAGATGGTAAATCAAACAGGGAAGCATCAGTTCTCGTTGCTTCGCAGGAAAAGGCCGCAACAGCATCAGATAGCTTCAACAAGGCAGAAGAACACGAGTGCAACAAAGCACAAATTCCAACAGAGGCGGCTGAAGAGCTCTCTATTACGCTAACCACATCCCTGCTGGCGCAGCAGCTGAAATCAGTCAGGCCTTTCCTACTCAACTTATAAAGCGACGTAAGAAGCCCTAACGTCGAACCAAAATCGAGGGAATTGTGGCCTGACTGAAGGCCCAGGATTTCTTCGATTAAAGCCGGAAGAGAGTAGCTTACAGCAGCGTCAGAGACGACAAGCTTGTTCAGCAGGACCACCAGAGCGGCCCTTGCTTCTTCACTCGTAAGGAACTTCGAAGACTGCTCTCCCGGAGGTGGAAGAGAAGGAAGGGTAGGGGATGGGGAATGGGAGAGTCTATCAAGCGCAGCGGAGTCGATTTTTACCTTACGAAGGCCCCGAGCTATTCCATAGACGTCTGAAGAGGAGAGGGAAGAACCCTTTCCGCCTATAATGATAGAAGATCCCTCGCCAATCGCCATGAAAGAAATGCAGCTAGGGTTCCGCTTCTGTAGAAGAGAAGAATAATATAGAAATACTAAAATTTATTTTTTTTAAATTTTAATATCTGATATTTAATTTTAAAATTTAATATCTACATCTTTTTTAAGCTTTTTATTATTAAATTTTTAAAATACCAAATATACCCTCTTCTCTCTTCCCGGCACACAAAAAGAAAATAGGCTACAACATGAATTTTTTAAAAATTTAATAATAAAATATTCAAAAACTTATATATTAAATTTTAAAATTCAGAAGTATAGATATTAAATTTTTAAAAATATGAACCTGAATGTTATTATACTCAAAACTCATAGACTCAAATGTAATTTACCTTTATTTTTATTTTTCTCAAATACCACATTTTTTTCATCACAATTAAAATTATATTAATATAAACTCTAACATGAAATCAAAAAGTAAAAATAATCCCAATACATTTGGTCGACGAATCGGTCCCCTTCCTAAGTCATGTATTTACATAGGTAGCGAGTTTATTTTATATTAATACACATTCAACTAATAATTTATATCAAAAAGAACCTAAAAATAAAAAAGAAGTAATCCTCTTAGTAAATAAGTCAAATTCAAATTTAGTTTGCAGGTTGATTCAAAATTTGTCACTCCTAAATGTGACGGACATTTGCAAATTTACAAAAGTAAAAATTTATGCATATGATTCATATATTTAATCCTATGATGCCTGTAATTGAAGAGGGTGAAAAGTGATCGTCAATTGATGTTTCAAGATAAGGAAATCATAAGAACAAAGCGCAGTACTTAGTAAGTTTTTAGACTGAAAAAATGAGTAGTGAGAGGAGCAACAGAATACATCGACCTATATCAAAAAGAAATGAGAGTTCCTAATTTGTATAAGTAAATATTATGGTTATAAATTGTAGAGATATTTTTTAAGATAAAACTATGAGACTAATGATAAAAAACTCTATTTTTAAGCATGCTTGAGTTGAAATAATACTAAAATGAGTAATCTTCTAGGAAGTACTAAAATTACGTAATTCAGTAAAATTAAAATAAATAATATTTAAATCACTAGATATTATAAAACTGATCTACACAAAACCCTTATTTGAAAATCACATAAAGTGAGCTCCAAATAATATTGGCACTAGTATTAGATTAGAGTTCCTGTTAAATTTTCTATAAAAAAAGGAGTTCCTTTTAATTCACTTTTATGCTGTTAATTAGATATTTAAATGTATTTAGTATGCATTTATAAAATTAAATGATGAAATTATTTTATACTATAATTACAATGTGCGGTTCATGTATTTAAATTTGATTTTAATCACTTTTTATTTGATATTAATAGAAATATAATCAGTGTAGATAAAAAAATGTCATCAGTGTATATAACGTAATTTTTATTCATAATTTCTTTGAAAGAATTTTCATTAATAATTATTCCGCATATATATAAGAAAAAAATGAAATATATATATATATAGGGGTGTGCATTCGGTTTGAGTGGTTGGTTTGGTGACCAAACAAAAAAAAAGATTGGATTCGGTTTTAACCAAATTATATTATAAACCAAACCAAACCAACCAAATAAATATCGATTCGGTTTGGTTTGGTTAAAACCATATTTTTGGTCTGCAATCCTTTGATCTACAGCGCAAGCCGCGTAAGTCGCGCAACCCTAAATAATCTGAAACTTCTCGGTCGGTCAAATCAGCCTTCTTTCTCGCGAACTCATCGAACCCAAATCGGCAAATTGCCAACTGAACCGGTCCAATATAAATGCGTGGGTTATTCAGTTAATTCGGTCGGTTTGGTTTCCAAACATATGAAACCGAACCCAAACCAATTAACCAAAATATTCAAAATATCAAACCATCACCAAACCAATTAACCAAAATATTCAAAATATCAAACCATCACCAAACCGCTAGATTCTAAACCAAACCAAACCGTTAAATTTAAACGGTTCGGTTCGATTTTTCGGTTTAAACCATAGTTTGCACACACCTCTATATATATATATATATATATATATTAAACAGTTTCAAATACATTATATTTTGCATTATTATCGAACACTAATTCCTTTAAATATTTGTATGACATATGTTTGCATTAATCAAACAATGTTTTTATATTTATAGTAAAGCATTAAATACTATATAATAGGTTAAATTGCATAATAAAATTATGGGATAATTACATAATTATCATTAAAATAAAGTTATTTTATAAAATTAATATTAAATTTTTTAATATTAATCACAAAAATTATATGAAAATTATAAATCATACATAACTCATCTCACAAAGTTATATGTGCATATAACAAATATTATAATTTTTATAATCAATATATAATATTTAAAATTTAGATATTTAAAATTAATTTTTAACAGCACGTTTGTAATTAGGGGTAAAGGTTTGGCTAAAAAATTAAAAATCGTCCGATATTCGAATTAATATTTAGTTTGAATTGAACTCGACTCAAATTTTTTAAGTAGAGTCATGAGCAGTCAGATTAGATTGACTTGGCTTGATCTCTATTTTTTTAAAATATAAATATTATATTTATTTATTGTAATTATTTATCATTTGTACATAAATTTGAAGATATAATTAACTCAATTTCAAGTCGTAGCAAAAATTATTTTTCTAACAATCAAATTTTATTTTATTTTTTTATAAGGAAAATTTTATTATTTTAACTGCATAACTTTTCATTTTTGTTTTTTTTATCTTTAAATTTTTTCATTTTTTGTTAATATTTTGTATAAGCGAGTCGCTCGGTCTTATTATAACCGCCTTCCAATATTGCCGTATGGCTCGCTGCGAGTTGGCCAGTTGGGTGAAATGTCAGATCTCCTTGCACACACTTTTACACCAACCGTCAACGTGGCAGCAATATACACTGCCACGTGGAAATTCATTTTTTGATAATCACTGAAATGAGGAATAGAGAGTTGCCCTTCACGCTTCTAGATATCTCTTTTTTTTCAAAATACATAATGTACATAAATTAAGGATAAATTGCATCTTGACACTTATAATTCAAAGGATATATCAAATTAGCCTCAATTGTTAAAAACTTTTATTTCAATTCCTAAAATTATAAGTATGCTATTATATGATCTCAATTAAAATATAATTGTTAATTTTTTATTATTATAATGTATGATTATTTTTAATAAATAAGTTTTTAAATATTTTAAAATTTTTTATTAGAAAAAAATCAGCTAAAATGAGAGATTTTGAAAATTAATTTTGTAACACTTTTACAATTTTAAAAACGAAAATTGAGTTTTTTTTTTTAATTTGAGATCAATTTATAACACTTTCAGAACCTCTGGGGCCAGGTGCAATTTGCCCTATGCTCAAATTTCACATATCTGATAACTGGTTTTTGAAAAGAAGCCGTTGCGGCAGGCTGAAGGCCCAGTATTTTCGATCACCAAAAGGAAATTAGCGTCCGTCAGATGAAGATCCGACGGTTCAGAATTCTTAGCAATTTTTGTAATTAAAGTCAAATACAAGCCTTATTTGTTTGAAATTGAAATCGGGCGGCAAAAAATGGACCGTTGCACTAACCACGATTTATTGAGGGTTAATCATTTCCAGACTGGCAAGCGTCACACCTTCGATAGCTGCCGTCCATCTGACCGCGGTTTACTAACTATGGTTAAAGGGCAAGGGTCAAGAATCGCTTCTCCTCTCTTTAAAATGGCCGGCGGGGCAGGGAGCGAAGGGCATCGGTAGGCGTCATTGTAAACGCCGAACCCTAATTTCGCTCTCGCTCTCCTCCTTCTCTCTTCTTCAGATAGCTTCTCTCCCTTTCGAAAATGAGAGAGTGCATCTCGATCCACATCGGCCAGGCCGGTATTCAAGTCGGCAATGCCTGCTGGGAGCTTTACTGCCTTGAGCATGGCATTAAGGTATAATTCTTTTCTTAGATCTCTGTTTATTTCCTTGTTTTCTTTGAATTTTTGTGAAGTCTAGGCGCCTTTGATTTCCGATTTGTCAGATCTGTAAAAATGGAACGCGGATGTTTCATTTGGTCCTTGATCTTGCAGAAGAGCAAACATTTCTGTTGGATTTTGCTAGATTTTGTCTATATGAATGTGTAGATGCAAACAGGTTAATACCGATTTACGGAATTAAATTCTCTAAAGATTTTTTGGTTGGTTGCAGTGTTTTTTTTTGTTTTATGTTGCAGATCGTCTGGTATTTTATTAGCTATATGCATTTAGCATCTGCCGTTTTCTGTTGTATATTGTTTCATTGTTCCATTGCTGCCTGATTTGCCTTTGCTTAAATGTTACTTTTTCTTTGGTACATTGCTTATCTTACTTGATCTGCTTTTAATGGAAGAAATATTTCTTCTTCTCTGAAGCGTTCATTCGATAGATATATGAATGGCGACTCAGCGTTTCCGAAGAATATACAATTGCAATCCTTGATCGAATGAACATACTGTTTAAGAAAATCGATTTGAATGTTGTGCAATTAGTAGTACTTTGGTCTTTGATCATTTAGATATGATTTATGACAGTTCTTAGATGAAATATGAACGTTATGGCATTTTTGGTCCATTTGCAGCCTGATGGCCAGATGCCGAGCGACAAGACCGTTGGCGGAGGAGACGATGCTTTCAACACCTTCTTCAGTGAGACTGGTGCCGGGAAGCATGTCCCTCGTGCTATTTTCGTTGATCTTGAGCCCACCGTTATTGATGAAGTGCGAACAGGCACCTACCGCCAGCTCTTCCACCCTGAGCAGCTCATCAGCGGCAAGGAGGATGCTGCAAACAATTTTGCTCGTGGCCATTATACCAGTAATTTCCCCTCATCCCTTTTCCCTTTCTCTGTTATTTTCACTATTTGGGATCGCTCACATTTCTATCATTTATCTCTGCAGTTGGCAAAGAGATCGTTGATCTCTGTCTCGACCGCATCCGTAAGCTCGCGGATAATTGTACTGGTCTTCAAGGATTCCTTGTCTTCAACGCCGTTGGCGGAGGAACTGGATCAGGACTTGCTTCCCTGCTCCTCGAGCGGCTCTCAGTTGACTACGGCAAGAAGTCCAAGCTTGGGTTCACCGTCTACCCTTCGCCTCAAGTCTCCACCTCTGTCGTCGAGCCTTACAACAGCGTCCTCTCTACGCACTCACTTCTGGAGCACACTGACGTCGCCGTCCTTCTCGACAATGAAGCCATCTATGACATCTGCCGCCGCTCCCTCGACATCGAGCGCCCCACCTACACCAATCTTAACCGCCTCGTGTCGCAGGTCATCTCCTCCCTGACAGCCTCCCTCCGGTTCGACGGCGCTCTGAACGTGGACGTGACTGAGTTCCAAACCAACCTGGTCCCCTACCCAAGGATCCACTTCATGCTCTCATCCTACGCTCCGGTGATCTCCGCCGAGAAAGCCTATCACGAGCAACTATCCGTCGCCGAGATCACCAACAGCGCGTTCGAACCCTCTTCCATGATGGCCAAGTGTGACCCTCGCCATGGTAAATACATGGCCTGCTGCCTGATGTACCGCGGCGACGTAGTGCCCAAGGACGTCAACGCCGCCGTCGCCACCATCAAGACCAAGCGCACCATCCAGTTCGTCGACTGGTGCCCGACCGGCTTCAAGTGCGGTATCAACTACCAGCCGCCAACTGTGGTTCCCGGCGGCGATCTGGCCAAGGTGCAGAGGGCTGTCTGCATGATCTCCAACTCTACCAGTGTTGCCGAGGTGTTCTCCAGGATCGATCACAAGTTCGATCTGATGTACGCGAAGAGGGCCTTTGTGCACTGGTACGTTGGGGAGGGAATGGAGGAAGGGGAGTTCTCTGAGGCTCGCGAGGATCTCGCTGCTCTGGAGAAGGATTATGAGGAAGTTGGTGCTGAATCCCCTGAAGGTGAGGAAGGCGAGGAGGGTGATGATTACTGATTCAAAAGTTTGTGAAGGCTCCGTAGTTTTCGATCTTTTTGTTTGGCGTTTTGCTTGCAATGTTATGGTGTTCCGTCGTTTCTATTGGACTTCCGTTTGTGCTGTTTGTCTGTACTGTTCTCTTTTGAAGCTTATAGAAGACTATATATATATATATCAGCTTTGATTCAATGCTAGTATTTTGTTTTTCTGTGTGTATGCTTTTTGCTGCTTTATTCAGCTAAAGTTTCCCTTATGACGAAGTAATTCAATTAATCATTTTAGTAGTTTTTATTTTGATATTATAACATTTATCTACAAAACATTTGCTTCAATGTTATTTTGTTGGTGTTTTAGAAAAAAATAATTATTTAATTTAATAATATTTCAAATATTTTTTATAAAATAATATTTAAATATTACAATAATTAAATTATATGATATATATTAAGATAACAAAAAACTACTTTTATATACTATTAGGTTCTATTTATTTTGAAGTTAAATTTATTTAATTTTAATCTTATACATTACTAAAATAATAATTAATTTATATATTTCTTACATTTCTTGTATCTCAATAAAAAAATATCTCAATTTAAGTTTAATTTTTAACTTGTTAATTACAATTTGTAAAAATTAATTTTACATATTTCTGTTGTCAATTTTAAGTTTTATTTGAAATGGCTAATGTTTTTTCAAATAGTATTATATTTTATAGTTTGAAATAAAATGAAGTAGAAGAATAAAAAAATTTATTTTATTTTTATATTATTTTGAAGAATAAGAATATAAAAATTATTTTTTTCATATAATAAATTCAAAAAGTCAAATCCATCCCTAATTAATTCATGTGATCTATGTTTCAAAAAGATGACATGGAGAAAATACGAAAGAAAAGTTGTTAACTTATAGTGGATAAAGTTGATTTATATCATTGCTTTTACTGAATCTACCAAATTATATCTCTACTTAATATATGATATATAGGATAACATGATTGAGAAGTAAAGAATATTATTTATAACCACGAAGAAAAAGAGGGTAATGAAAATCAAATTTTTTTAATGTTATTTATGATATTTTCATTCAACGTTAGATTAAAAGCAACGCTCCTCTCCACTGTTTGACACATTCCTTGAATCCAAGGTAATCAATAAAATATTTATTTAGTATTCATATATGTTAGATTGCTTAAGTTTTTCAAAGGGTTAATTTCACTTAAGCCTCTGAGGTTTACTCAATTTACCATGCCAATCCACAATTTTGAAAACATGTCAAACAGATCCCAAAAACTTACTGCATAGGTCATTATAATCCTTAATATTTATAAAAAAACTTCAATAATGTCCTATTAAACATCTTCCCTTAAACATTGCGTTAAATCAAAAATTTTAAGGGATTGCACCTAGGTCCCTGATTTTAATGCTTAATAACATACAGTCCATGTTTTTAAAATTATAATATTGGGGTCCCTGAGTTTTAATAAATTATCAAATGGATCTTACTTTTAATTTTTCATTATTAAATTTTTTAAAATTACCATTATACCCCTAGGCCTCTCTCTCACCTCCCCGGATCTCTCTCTCTCCTCCCGATCGGCGCACACAGGTGACGCCGCGAGGACGCCAGCGAGCCCGGCGGCCGTGCGGCATGTGCGGCCCACTGGCCGCCGCGCCGCAGCCGCCGGCGGGTCGCACAGCCGTCAACCTTCTCTCCTCCGGATCTGCGGCGGTCTCGCGGCGTCGCCCGTGCGCGCCGATTGGGAGGAGAGAGAGGGGTATAATGACAATTTTAAAAATTTTAAAAATAAAAATTTAAAAAGGACCCATTTGATAATTTATTAAACTCAGGGACCTCGATGTTATAATTTTAAAAACGTGAACCTGTGCGTTATTAAGCATTAAATTCAGGGACCTGAGTGTAACTCAAATTTTAATTAAGAAACCATAAATTTTTTTAATGCGAAATTACAATTGTACCCCTGATGCTGGCAGCGCACGGACACAGTTGCCACATCGCTCGGCCACACGCGCCGGCAACGCTGCGACGATCCGCGCGCCTGCACTCTGCACGCGGGCATCCACACGCTGTGGCGACCTGCGCGCGGCCTCGCACGCCGACTACTCTTGCTGGCCTGCATGCCGGCGCCTTGCGCGTGGGCATCCGCTCTCGGGGACGCCGGTGCGACGACCCGTTGGACGCCGGTGCAACGGGCAGCCGGAGATCGAAAATATGGAAGGGTAAAAAAGGGTATTTTTGTAATTTTAACAACGTTTAACGGATACCGTCACAGAAGAACCACTATGACCTATACAGTAAGTTTTGGAGAATTGTCTGGCATGTTTTCAAAATTATGGACTTGCGTGGCAAGTCGAGCAAACCTCAAGAGCCTAAGTGGAATTACCCCTTCTTCAAATGTAATATACATAATTGCATATTTTTATTATAGATTTTATAACAAAGAATAGTTTTTCGAAGGTTCAAATAGTGTTGCTCCTAATAATGATGAAGAAGTACAATTTGAAATAATGAAATATGTGAGGAGGCTATTTCTTGATAGTGGGCACAAGAAAAAAGTTAACGAAGAGTTCGAAAAGATTTTTTTTAAGCCTTGGTAGTCCGTGTTGTCTTCTTGCTAGCTAAGACTCTTGGCTGCACTGCATTCACCAATGACTGTGTTTGCGAGCCAAGCTTCTAAGAACTACTACTATATCATTTTATTTTTTTTGAGGCCCTTTCTTTTTGATATGTTCAAAGTTGCAGCTATCTTGCTGATCAATGATGATAGTGAGCTAACTTCTTCCAAGTGGTGTCAGGCTTGGTAAAATTGCAGTTTCTTTTTCATCAAAATCTTTTTCATCTTCATCTATCATGTTTGAAGGTATTTCTCCAAGACCAGAACCACAACAAAGATCACTAGAAGTAGTAACTCTCAAGAACATAGTGTCCAACATCAATTCCAACTCCGAGTCAATGCCATTATTGGTAAATATTTTTTGCTTTGGGGAACACCTACAAGTATTATGAGAGATAACATTCAAAGCATGCAATAAAAAAATCACACAAGATAAAATCTAATTACATTAAAACCTTATTAGGGTCACGCCATAACTTCCAATCTCTTTACGAGGTCCCATTTATTCTTAAATTGAATACAATCATACTGCTTCCCAGTCTTTTTCGAAAAGGCGGCGCTCACGTTATTCCAACCAACTTTATTCAGATGAGCACTTGGCCGATTTCTTGCTTTCACCTCTTTAACATAGAGATCACAGAAGATAACAATGTAATCGTTTATCCAAGTAGCAGTCAGGACATTATCTTTAGTTTTTCCCATTTTCACACCGGTTCACATCGCATTTCAAATTAAGCAATCAGATCAAATTAGAAGAAAAAAAATTCTATCAAATGAAAGAGAACAACAGAATTACATTCTACAATATATGATAGTGAATTATAAAACAAAGAAAAAAAGTTATTGTTAGAAGTGTGTGTTTTATAGTGTACACTTTGCAGATCTGTTGAAAATAGCATTAAAATGAAAGTAAGCAATTTTTGGTTAAGATAGCATCACTTATTGAATTTTACACAAACACAGTCTAGAGCCTACAAGCATGAATGCCCTTAAACTGGACAATTGTGTCCAAATAGCAAGCATAGCATCAACAAAATTGCTTTTATGTGGTACTTTCTTAGCTTAATAGAAAAAGAATTTGTCTAGGTATCAGGGGATCTCAGGTTCGAACCACACTTCTATTATAAGTTTAAATGAGTAAAGGAAATTGTGATGTTCAGAAGTAAAATTAAAAAAAAACTTTTATAGAAATTTGAAATGCGGCATCTTAAAGAACCTCATACTGGAACTTCCACAACTATGTCCAAATATCAAACATAACTTTAACTGTATACTAGAGTTTACAAGCATCCACTTTAGCATTCTTATTTCTGCAATATTTATTTTATTTGTATATTTTCTCTTTGCAGGCCAACATTAAGCATCATATATCATCACTGATCTTATTACAGTTTCATAAAATTTACCCCTAATTCTGAATGAGATTTTTCTATCGCACAATCATTTTATATTATATATTTTCATAATATTTTAATTAAACTAATTTGTATAATGTGTATTTTCATAGATTAATTTCTTCAATATATACCCTCTAAAGTATATGTTTATATGTAAAAATATCTTAAATTCATATTAAAAAAATATAAATGCATATCAAAATAAAAATATCAAGTTGATTATGAATTAAATCAATTTTTTTTCGAACAAGTTGATATCTAGTCGACTAAAAATTGAGTTTTGAACAAAATTAACAGCCATAAGCCCAGGAATGGACTTTCACAGCCCTTGATTCTTGTAAAAAATGCCTGACTGAGCTAGTGAACCTTTACTAATCTCCAAAGTCAACGCTTAGCTTGAGATTGTCTTGGTCAGATACTTACGGCTACTAGATCATTCTTCGAAGTCGTGTTCACTGGTTTTCCAAGCTTGGTCAAATCATAGAGATTTGTTCAACTAGTACAGATGACCTTCCCAAAGAATCCTTCTTTGAGATTGGCTCATTTGTATATGCTTCTTCAACAAGCCTTCCTCTACTTCCTCCTCTTTATCAAGGACACTCAACAGAGAATTCATAAAGTGCATCGCAATTGGTTGTAAGGATTTTGATGATGATAGTATCAGAAATAGAAATTAACACAAAGGTTAACGAGACAACATGAATGGCAGAACTGCCACAACACAACCTAAAGAGCAGTCATTATCCTTGAAAATCTCAAATCCAGAACTTCGCAGATAATTCTACCATGAAAGAAGAGAATCTTAGATTAACCCCAAACCCTAAAATGCAAAACAATGCTTACAAAGCAGGGCCGCCGAAGCCCAGGAAAAGGGAATGTACCCGCAGATGAAGTCCATTTCCGCCTCCTAGATCCAATCTGCAAGTATCTCACGGAATCATTAACGAAAAAGGCGATCATTCAATCTAATCTAAAGGAGAGAAGGCGTGCAACGATTATTAAACAGAAATAAAAGCACCGGTTACCCTCGCCAAATCCGGTGCACCGCATCTCCTCCATTACACCGGAGGGACGACACCGGTCGGAGAGCCACACCGGCCGGAGAGCGACAGGAATTGCAGCAGTCGACGAACTCGTTCTATTTCTCCCGCAGGCGGCCTCCCAGCCTCGCCGCCTTCCCTGCATTTTAAGTTCGCATGCGGATTCACGGCCCGGAATTGGTTACGGTTAACGGATCCATAACTCGAACTCGAAATCGAAATTGATGGTTTTCTAAATTAAAAATTGAAATCGCATCCGCTAAACCGATTTAACCTAAAATTTTATTCAGCGTGAAATAAATTGGAGAAAATGTGCAATAAATATTTTAGTAAAAATAAAATGAAAGTTTCATACTTGACACATTATTAATAATTTATTTTAAATAAAAATAATTAAATAATACCTATAAATATTTTAATCTTAAAATTATATAATTTTATTTAATTATTAATAAGTTACAAATCTGATAGATATAATTTTGTTATACCTGAATGTAACCTATTCCATAATCAGTTAAGGCGAGTGGTTGGTCATGATTACAATTTTGCGGCTCATATTATCCCATTAAAGAAGAGTTGAGACAGATTAAACGAGTTTGAGTAAAAATTGACATTCCTATTTATTATATTAGGTGAGATCAACTATATAAATAGTTTATTTTTATTATTCTCTGTCAAATCAAAGTTGCTTATTTAATTTCAAGAATGTAAAATTATATTTTTATAGTGTTTTATTATATTTTTTATCTTTTTTTTCTTATATGAGAATATTTAATAATTTAATTTTTCTTATTAATATTTTAATCGACCTACTATATATGTCCAAACTATGTAACCTAACTCTCTCTGAATTTATCTTCGATTAAAATTACTCTAATTTTTTTAATTCTTATGAAAATACTTATTTTTTATTTTGTTATTTTATATATGTTTATTTATTTTTATTTCTGCTATATTTATTTTATTTATATATTTTTATTTTATAAGTTAATATTCAATATCATATAATATTATTAGTCTTATTATTATTATATAAAATTTACTTTTAAATTTGAGAGAAAATATTTTATTATACAAATCATTAAACGTATTCATTTATTTAGCACTTTCTACTAGGGTTATACCAACAATATTACTATATGAGAATTAAAAAATAATAATATTATTTATTTTATTATTATTTGATAAAATTAACATGAAAGTATTTAAATTATTAACTTTTTATGATGACTTGATTACCGGTAAAACTTTCATAAAATTTAGAACATCAATTCAACAAATCTTTATTTTTTAATAATGAAAAAAATTATTAAAAAAAGAGGTATGCCTTTTGATGTCAAATGAAGAATTGCAGGTGATCATGGCAGCCTCGATTCGACTTGGAGGAAAAATTCTTCATGGTCCAACCCATTGTGAACCGTACGATCCACAAATAAGATCCAGCGTAAGCATATCCGCCCTCCGTTTTTCTATACCACAAACGATTAGGTTGAAACCAAGAGATTCCTTCCGTGTCAAAACAAAAAAATAAAGGGATAATTACCTAATTGCCTCACAATTTAATTTTATTTATATCTTACTCATTTATTTTTAGTTAATTACGATATACACATTCAAAATATTATAAAATCTTATATACACATATTCGAGTTAAAACTTAATTAAAATCTATTTAAAAAAATATTCTGCTAGTAAATCATTAAAATTATATTTTTATTTTTAATAGTATATATTTTTCTCTTCTTCAATACCATACTAAAGCACTGATTTGTCCTAAAATCAATTCACGTCGCAGATGTCTCCTTTCTTTGTCGTCACCTAAATATTAAAATTTTAGGATTTTCACTTAAAATATATTTAAATATCTTTAAAATAATATGATGAACTACTCAGATTTTTTGTAATCTAACTATAATTAAGTTATTGAAAAATTATGATTACTCGTTATAATAGAAATAAGTTAAAATATGTGTACGTAAGATTTTATAATATTTTGAATGTGCAAAGCGTAATTAACTAAGAATAGATGAGTAAAGCATGTAGTTAATTATCCCAAAAATAAAATGTCAAATTATTATTTCTTAAAAAAAAAGGGCAATTACATACTAAAAAAATAATTATTTTACACATACAACACCTAAATATATATAACAAAATTTAGATGCATATAGAATTATAATATATATATATATAGCAAAAATTATAATTTTTATATAATTTTTTTAGTGAATATATAATATTAAGTATCCTCAAATATATATAATATTAAAATTTTGAGTATAAAATATATAAATAATTGAATTTTAATTGCACGCATATAATTTTCTTTTCTTAAAATTGCTGATAGATTTCTGGCAAATTTTTAGAAGTTATTGGGTATTTACACTGAATAAATTATTCAAATCTTATATTAAATTTATTCAGAAGCATTCACGTGCATGTCACGTGAAAGATAGTTATATTCTCTTTTAAATATATATTTATATCCTAAAATAGAAGATAGTGATAAACAAGTAACATTCAATTTTTTTGTTGTGCATATATAAATGTCTATTTATTTATTGAGATAATTACATATACAACACCATTATCAAAAATTATAAAGGGCAAATACACTTAAGTCCCTAAGTTTAACAATCAATA
Source organism: Apostasia shenzhenica (assembly GCA_002786265.1). Lineage (NCBI taxonomy): Eukaryota > Viridiplantae > Streptophyta > Magnoliopsida > Asparagales > Orchidaceae > Apostasia > Apostasia shenzhenica. The sequence continues at coordinate 1,739,271 of KZ451888.1, read as the reverse complement.
ATAGATCCATATTTTTTAAATTATAATTGAATTTTAATAAATGTATTTTTTTTAATTTTTTTATAATTAATTTTTTTAAAATTACTATTTTACTCATGCCACTCTCTCTCTTCCCGATTCTGCGCTGCCCGCGCGCGTGCGCGGGATCGGGACGAAAGAGAAAGGTCGCCTCTCCCGCTCTCTCCCCTCCCGATCTCGCCCAAGTGCGCGGGCCGTGCGGCCCCCGACGGGTCGTGCGACCGCCAGCAAGTCAAGCGAACGCCTGCGGGTCACGCGGCCAACGTGCATGCGCGGGATTGGGAGGCTCTCTCTCTCCTCCCGATCCTGCGCACGCGCGGGCGCTGCGCTGCCAACAGCGGGTCACATAGCCACAGGTGGACACGCCGAGCGGCCGCTAGGCCCACCGGCGGCCGCGCGGCCCACCCGCGTGCACGAAATCTACAGGAGAGAGAGGGGCAGGGGGTAAATTGATAATTCTAAAAAAATTTAACAATAAAAAAATAAAAAAAATCTCATTTAATAATTTATTAAAATACAGGGACCCGATATTATAATTTAAAAAATGTGGACCTGCACATTATTAAATATTAAACTCTGAGACTTAAGTATGATTTGCCCAATTATAAATTACACATTATTTTTGAATAAAATTTCACTATACTCCAAATTTCAAGCCCTAAATTATAAAATAAAATCTAAATTAAACACTATGTTTTTAATTGCTTTGATACTATAAAAATTAAACTCTAACCCTAAAACACAAATCATAAATTCCAAATTTTACCTTTATGAATTAGTTTTATATATAACTTACTTTAAACTCAATCAAATAGAAAAAAAATTCTTATTATGAATTTGTGAAGTATATATATAATATAGTAAGATTTATAAAAATAATTTAAATAATACAATATACATACACCACATATTATCAAGAATTTCAATAAGTTCAAGCCTATCTCGATTTGAATTAATGCATATATATTTTTAATAATAATATAATATAATATGCATATACCATTTTAAGCTGCCTTTAAAGCGGCTTACATTTTAAAACGTTCAAAGAATTTTTTTTATTTTTGTGTGTAAAATATTGTTTAATTGTACGGTTTAAGTATAGGTAATTTAAAATTTTAAAACGATATAAACACAATAATATTATTTAGAAGCGATTTAAATTTAAGTTTAAGCGATCGTCGAAAACACTCAAAGATATTAAGCATGTATAATTTGTCTTTAATTAAGTAAAAGAATGACTCAAAATAGATCATTTGTCCCTCAACTCAGCCAAAAACAAGCTTGAAATCAGAACCTATAATTTTGAGGTTAAATTAAATTCGTTTTAAATTAATTGTAGAAAATGAAATACAATAAAATTGCTGAAAGAAATAGAAAGTAGATTCCTTTTTAATGTTTGGGACCAGGCCGACCTTCGTTGATCAGCTAATGAAAGCTTTTTTGGGTAGAGGACAAATAGATGAATAAAAGAAAACAAAAAATCTTTTTTTTTTTTTTCAAATTCTCGATTGGTGAGGGGTAGAAACGTAATATAGAGACAGAGCAGGGGTAGAAGTTTAACTGAAAAATGCCGTATTAAAACGTAGAGAAACCAATTTCGTGTGATATAAAAATTAGGGTAAATTACACTCAAGTCCCTGAGTTTAAAGCTTAATATTGCACAGGTCCACATTATATCTTTGAGGTCCTTGAGTTTTAATAAATTATAAAATAAGTCCCTTTTATTTTTTTTATTATTACTTTTTTAAAATTACCATTATACCCCTCCCCCTCTCTCCTTCCGATCCCCACCATGCGCGAGGCCGTGCGGCTGGCAGGTTCGGCGGGTCCGACGGCAACGCGGCATGTACGACTCACTGGCGACAGGCGGGTAGCGCGGCCTTGTGCGTGTGCGGAGATCGGGAGGAGAGAGAGGAGGAGGGATATAATTGTAATTTTTAAAATAATTTAATAATAAAAATAAAAAAAATTTATTTAATAATTTATTAAGACTCAGGATCTCGATGTTATAATTATAAAAACTTAGACTATTCAGTCTTACACTCAAGAATTTAGGTGTAATTTACTCTAAAAAATTAATTCAATAAAATTCTTAAAAAATATAGCTAAATAACTCTAGTTAAAATTAGGTTAAGTCCAGGGGCATAGCAAATTAGTGGTAATTTTTTAAAATCTTAATTTTAATTTTTAAAATTGTCAAAATGCTATCATTTAGTATAATATTATATTATAACTTATTTTATAAAAATAATTTTATAAAACGTATATCGTATAATAAATCACAATTTAACACAAAAATGTACTCATTAAAAAATTTTAATAGATTTAAATCAAACTTAACTCAAAATTAAAAATTTTAATCGCCAATTATGCTTAGATACAAAAGTTATATTTAGATTCGATCATAATCCAATTTAAAATATAAATAAGAAATATTGATCCAATCTTAATTCAAAGTAGAATTGGCTTATTTATTAGTCAAATGTAATTTGATTTTTAATTAATTTTTAATTTTTTAATCAGAATCGAAAATATAAATGTATTTGTTCGTTCAATTAGTTTAATCATAGCCAACCATCTTAATTTAATTATTATAAAAAATAATAAAACAATAATGAATAGACAATAGAATTAAATAAAAATTATAGAGTAAATTGTAATATAGCAAGCTATTATTAAAAAAACTAACACATTAATACTGATGTAACATCTTTTATATTTTATAATCAATTCAATTTTGAGCGCACACGATTTAATTTTATATTAGCTAAAAATAAAACGATTCATTAGTTAGCTCACTTCGATCGAATCAATCCTGATTCAATTCAAAATTTAATTCAATTTTTAATCGTTCTTTGATATTTGATAAAAGCTAATGGCCTTGAAAATCACTTGTATTTTGCTAGATTTAAAATTAACACAATTTTGTTTCTAGCTTGACGATGACTCACTTTAAATGTAATAAATTTAATTTATAATTAATTGAAAATGTATATAAATGTACAAATTTAAAATTGTTTAAAATATATTTGATAACTTTTATATATAAATATATCACAATAATTTGCGTTAAGAAGATGAGATAAAAAAAACCACATAAATTTTAAAATTGAATTAATAATATTATATTTTAATATATTTATATGTATTATAAATATTTAATAAAAGTTATAATTTATAATTAAGTTGAGATTTAACTTAAAAATTGATTCATTATTAAAAAATTCCCAACAGATTCAAATTAAACTCAAATTAAAATTAAAAATTTTATTTTATTTTAATTAAAAATAATAATTCTGAGCTCGCTCCAAATCGGCTTGAAGCCGCCCAGAATCTCAAAAAGGGGTTGGCTGCTCTGTAGATGGTTCAGTGAATGACTCGAACTCAGTGCAGCCATTAATAACCCCATCCCCATCCCCATCCCGCACTGCCATAGACAAAGAAGGAGGAGAATGGCAGAAGAAGAGCAGAGAAAGGTGGAAGAGGAAGCCGGAGAGTTCGAGATCGCCGGAATCCGGCAGGATATCGACGACGACGGCCGACCCAAAAGAACAGGTCGATTTCTCCCCCCCCTCCTCTGTCTCTCTCTCTCTCTCTCTCTAATGGAAGGGTCTGCGGTCGGCAGGGACTTTGGTAACGGCGAGCGCTCACATCATAACGGCGGTGATCGGTTCCGGTGTGCTGTCGCTTTCCTGGGCCATTGCGCAGCTCGGCTGGGTCGCCGGGCCGGCGGCGCTCGTCGCCTTCTCTCTCATCACCTGCTTCTGCTCCTCTCTCCTCGCCAACAGCTACCGCTCCCCGGACCCCCTCCATGGGAAGAGGAACTACACCTACATGAATGCAGTGAGAACAAACCTCGGTAAATGAGAAGATGAGATTTTCACCCCACTCTTTTTTTGTGCAAATTACTGATTGGTTCCCACAGTTAATCCATAACTATATTTTAGTTTATATTTTTTGAACTCTTTCACTTAGCTCCTAAACTAAAGTCATAAGGATCTATTGGGCCATTGGCCCATTGGTTTTTATTTTGAATTCTAAAGACTTAAATAAAATATTTTAAAAAATTTAAGACTAAAATATAATTATAAATAAATTATAAAAATCTATCATTAATTTGCCTTTTCTACTCTTTTTTTTAAGTTAATTTTAGTATTCAAGAGCTCTGCTTTAGGGAGAAGATTTATATATTTTTGTTCAAAAAATTATTCATGTCATCCCTAAAAAGAGATTTTTATTCAATTTATTTCCAAAATTAGATACTTATATATATATATATATATCACTTTTTACTTTGAATACAAAATTACAAAATATATATTTTTATATTAATAAATGATTAGATCTTCTTCAACTATCTTTAATCATTATTAGTGATAATTAGATGAAAAATATTACAAATATCACGAGCATACAATCTAGATAATTCATGTAATTGGGAGGTTACAACACGCAAGTAATGTGATCCTCTTGACTCACAAATAGAGTAATGTTATAACGTAGCAGTCTATAGTTTTGTAAGTCATGAGTGTCAAATAATTTATGCAAAGTCGTATATTTTTACGAATCATAACATTTTTTTTTTATCCAGACATCAATGATATGTAAGATGGGACACCAATCATGAAGTATTTTTTTGTTAGTTCTTTGAAGAAAAAAAATAGCATTTTAAAAATTAAACCTTTGTGTTGTATTTTGATTGAATTTTTTTTCTCTTTGTCTAAGGGGGTGTGAAGTTCAAGCTATGCGGCTTGGCACAATATGTGAATTTGGTAGGGGTGACCATTGGCTACACGATCACTGCAGCCATCAGCATGGCGTTCGTATCAACTCTAAACCATAAACTGCCATGTTTTTATAATAAGGAACAGATGAACAACATGAATTCAAGCATAATTTGGTACTAATTGGGCAATCGTGTCAACAAAAAATATCGAGTGTGCAGAGCATAGAGCGTAAGTTTGTGAATATTTTCATAACCGCACTTCGTGTGACCCGCGCACAACGTTTCTTGCTGGCGTAGTTGCCCGACCAACAACAAATCAAGGCATTTTTAAAATTATATTTGAATCTAATGTATAAGTATTTGTCATTTTGCCTGCTCACATGCCGATTTGCTTCTTCGTCAGGGCGGTGAAGAGATCGAATTGCTTCCACCGACACGGTCACCACCGGGCGTTATGCCGAGTGTCAAACACACCGTACGTGATCGTGTATGCATGTATACAGATAATACTGTCTCAGATACCCAACTTCCACAAGCTCTCCTGGCTCTCGATTGTCGCTGCGGCCATGTCCTTCGCCTACTCCTCCGTTGGACTCGGCCTCTCAATTGCTAAGATTGCAGGTGTGTCAGATTTATAATTACTATATTTGGAAGGTTTTATCAAAATAAATAATAATATGCAGAAGGGGAGAGGGGGAGGACCAGCTTAACAGGAGTAACAGTTGGAGCAGATGTCTCTGGAATTGAGAAAGTGTGGAGGAGCTTTCAAGCCCTGGGAGACATAGCCTTTGCCTACACTTTCTCGAATGTCCTTGTTGAGATCCAAGTATTAATTGATGAAAAATTCTTAGATCCAGAAGGTACGATTTCATAAATTTGCATAACTCGTGTGGATAAAGTTCCGCTATCGAAGCAGGTAAGCACCGCACGGGCGATAAAAGTTTGTAAGAAATCTACTAAAAATCTTATTTGAATATGAAAATCACTTCAAAAAGATGAGAAATGACTAACTGTTTATTAGTCTTTTGTATTTCCATATTCCTATACATTTATACCTTTAATAATCTTAATATAAAAATTATATTATTTAGTATGAAAGTTCTAATGCATATCTATAGATGGATTTGTGCATTTCTAGGTGAATCGTATATATTTTATGGCCATTGTTTTTATGAATTTCATGAGCAAACAATATCAATGCGAGCAGGATACGTTGAAATCAACTCCTCCAGAAAACCAAGTGATGAAGAAAGCCTCCCTAGTAGGAGTCACTACTACCACCACCTTCTACGTGCTCTGTGGTGTTTTAGGGTACGCCGCATTCGGTAACGATGCACCGGGAAACTTCCTCACCGGGTTCGGGTTCTACGACCCATTTTGGCTGGTTGATATCGGAAATATATGCATAGCCATTCATTTGATCGGCGCATATCAGGTAGGACCCAAGGATTTAGCTTTCACCGATTCATTTTTAATAGTTCTATTAGTGCTGTAACTGCAGGTGTTCAGCCAACCAATCTTCCAGTTTGTGGAGAGCCGGAGCCAAAGCGGGTGGCCTCACAATAGTTTCGTGTCGGCTGAGCATGTGATTAGGCTTCCTCTAATAGGTGATTACCCATTCAGCTTCTTCCGACTGGCGTGGAGAACGGCCTACGTGATGGTGACGGCAGTGGCGGCGATGATCTTTCCCTTCTTCAACGACTTTCTCGGGTTGATCGGAGCCCTTGCCTTTTGGCCACTGACTGTATATTTTCCTATCGAGATGCATATTAAACAAGCCGAGATGCAAAGGGGGTCTAGAACATGGTTCTGGCTGCAGGTCTTGAGCGTGGCATGCCTCATTGTCTCTATTGCTGCTGCTTGTGGGTCTGTTCAGGGGCTCATTCATGCATTAGGAGGCTACAAGCCCTTCAAGAATACTTGATGGCAAATATTTGCATATCCTATAATAAGGTAAGAGTGTCGGGGAGGGAGTTAATTTATGGAAAAATTATTGAGTGCGGACTGTGCGCCTTTCGGCACCTCATATTGGATGCATGTAGGACCCACTACACACGTGATAGATGCCTATTGGATGCCGAATGGTATGCTATCTACCCAATAATTTTTTTTGTGACGTGTCTTTCATCGAATGTAACACCAAGCTAATTGCCAAAACTCAATATATATGCCCCGTTTGTTTGGCCGTTGAAAATTAACCTGATTTAATTTTATAATTTATTGAGTGCGGACTGTGCGCCTTTCGGCATCCCATATTGGATGCATGTAGGACCCACTACACACGTGACAGATGCCTATTGGATGCCGAATGGTATGCTATCTACCCAATAATTTTTTTTGTGACATGTCTTTCATCGAATGTAACACCGAGCTAATTCAGAGTGAATTGATATTGTTGCTTTCATTGCTGCTAGTAGGACGAATTAATGCAATAGTGCATTATTTATTTATTTATCAAGAAATGATCTGCAAGTTGTTACAAAAACCTCGTGTTGTAAAACCGGATCAGTCTGCGAATCGATACATCATTTAGTTTAATTTACCGCTAAAATCAGATTGCATATTAGACTACCAAACCATAAAGAATTAATATATTTCTATGACATTTATGGCATAAAGATGACAAGAGAATTTATATAATGAATATTTCATTATTTTGAATATGCTTTGCTATTTTCTATAAATTGTATAGTCGTAAATCCGTATTTTCAAAATTTTAGCATCGGAGTTTTTAATTTTTAATATAATTATTAAATGAATTTTTTTAACTTTTTATTATTAAATTTTTTTAAAAATTCAATTCAACCCCTCTCCCTCGAGCAACCATAAGTACAAAGTGGCTGGAGACTTCACGCCAATGAAGGGGTCCTCCCTCCCTCCCTGCCTCCCACTAGTGGAGCAATCGTTCGGTAACGAAGGGGGTAGAGGGACCTTGGAGCCTCCTGCCCCCTCCTATCTCTCTCTTTTATATATCTCTATGCATTGCAAAGATCAAAAGAGAGGGGAGGGGGCAAAGAGCTACTTCGTTGGTGGGTAGTGCCTTTGCTCCTTTGTCGGAGAGAGACAGAGAGGGAAAGAGAGAGAGCAAATGGTCCCCTTAGCCAATGGGTAATCCCCGATCCTCCGATGCTGCCACAGCCCCAATCCCACTCCATTCGCTGCCAACCCTATGCATGCCTGAGAGAGCGCCAACACAAAAAGTGATGAAACGAAAGAGAGGGAGCGTGTGGAATTAAAATTTTAAAAAATTTTAATAATAAAAAAATTAAAAAAACCCATATAATGACTACATTAAAAATTAGAGATCTGAATATTAAAAATTTAAAAATATAGACTTATATGATACAATGTCCTAAACTCTGAGACCTATGCATAATTCACCCTAATTTTTTGAAATAAAAAAATACCACTCTGATGATCAATTTGCCTGATCCAACCATGAATAGAATAGATGACAGATGTTTTCAGGACATTTACATAAATACGTAAAAAATGACACGAAATTACGGCATTTCACAAACATTTTTAAAAAAATAAATTTAACAAACAAATTAATTAAATATTATATATTTAATATTTTTGTCAACTTCCTTCTAATTATAATTGATTCAACCATTAACTATAATTTAATCGATCCCCATTCACCGTCAATAGACGTTCGCCGGACGCCAAGCCACTGCTCGCCGGCAGTAACTCGCCGGCTATAGGGCACCGGCGGGCGTTGGAGAAAAAGAATAAAAAATTTTCAATTTAAGAAAAAATATTTAATATTTAAATAATTATACATACTTTTTTAAAAATTTTGGCGACTACATAATTTTATATAATTTATATTTGAAAGCATTTTTTAGAAATATTTAATGAAAATAAAGTAATGTAAAGCTTAGCTGCACAACTTTAAACTAAAACAACAAAAGTATTTGAATTATCTATTATCTCTTTTAATTGACATTTAATTCAATGTTATCTGAATATTATTATAATATATTACTTAAAAAATAATTATTATTAATTTAATAATATTTTTAAATAATTTTAAAAAAATTAATATTTAAATAACAAAATATAACATCAAAATAATATAAAATCAAAAGCCCACTTGAAAATATTATAAAAATCAATAAAAAATATCATTCTTCCAACAATAATCACAATTATAATATAATACATCAATAAATCAACTATAACTTTACAAATCTAAAATGAAACAAATATCTATAATATGAATATATATATATATATATATATATATATATATATATATCTGTAATATGCTCATGCACGTGATCTACATGCAAGAAAACAAACTTCTCAATGAACTTTTACCACAAGTTTTTCATATAAATTCCTCAGTTTTTGCATAGGCATCATGCAACTAATGATAATTACCAAAAAGAGAACGAAAAGAAGGGGATCACAAAAAAAATAGGCGAGGAACGACGTCAAGAGAAAAATAAAACAGAGCACAAAAATTGAATGGAATTAAAATAAATATTAAAGTACCAATGGATTAAAACCCACGTAATATGACTTTATGGATTAATAGCAATAGTCAATGAACTGTATTGTCCAAAGAAAGCAAATTAATCGGAATAATATGAACCCATATAAAACATACCAAGTAACTAAAGGAACCACAAGTAATTTAGCCATCCATGAACCCATCTTCTCTGTCAAGGTTTTCTTTCCAAAACAAAAAAAAATAAAAAAATTGCAATGCCGGAAAATAATATTCCCCTTATAATTAATACGAAAATCCCATTTATTTAGCTATTAAAAATTAACTTAATTTAATTTTAATCAGATACATCACAACATATATAAAATTTAACAATCAACTCTTAACTCCAAAGCTTCAAATATATATTAAAAACAAAATTATTATTAATTAATCTTAAAGTAATTCACTGCATTCATGTCAAAAAACTATTATAAATCATTCATAATTAGACAAAAATTATTTAACAAATTTTAATAAAATTTTTACTAATTTTTAAAAAAATTAGTATGTATTCATAAGTAATAAAATGCAACAAACTTAATCAAAGACAATGACACGGAATCAACATCAATCCCCAAAAATATAAATGCTATCACCAAATCACCAATTTAATTCAACAAATTAACTTCTAGCATGGAATAATCTCCAAACTGATGACTCAACAAGCATGGGCTCCAAATAACAAAAAAGAAATATTGTGGATTCAGTATATATATGACGCTATACATTAAGTATATATATATATATATATATTCACCCAACCTGCTAAGTCTAACCTAAGGTCAAGAGTAGCCCAATTCGGTGCAGTATAGCTATATGCTGAACTCGAGTCAGATTGTGTCATCAATAGTCGATACTGTTAATATTATAACATCCTCTCAGGCATATAAATAACTCGACTTTGAGATAAAATTGATTCAATGAACCGGATAAACACGAACTAATGCAGAACTAAATGTGGGATGGTGTCAAAACCTTGAAATCACATGCATAGTTATTTATCATGAGGCAAAAGAGGCAATGCAAAACCCTTTTTTACTTGAAATTCAAGTAAAAAAAAGTAAAATCACAAAGACTAAAGTGCCGTTTCATTCAATGTTATCCTAATCTTCTAAAAACTTATAAAAATATCACTCAAAAGATTACATCTAGATATCACTACATCTAGATAATGTAACATCAAGATGACAACGAACAAATGCCTCCTAAATAAAAAATATAAAAGTTAGAACATAAAATTAGTTTTGAGTTATAACCTACAAGCTTAAGCTTTTGATCAGTTGGTAAACCAGAGATAGAGATTTAATATAGTATTAGAGCTAAGTCTCAAGTTCAAAGTCTGACTATCATTTACCTCTAGCATAAAATTTTAAAAAAATATCTATGTTGAACTCTATGTTACAAAGCAAATAAACTTACACATAAAGAACATAATAGAATATAAAATTATTCTTGAATCATAACCTACTAGCTTTACCAGCTTTAAGATTTTATGTCAATTGGTAACCAGAGATTTAACCAATGCTATTTAATAATATCATTTTTTTTTGTAGGGAGAAGTATTGGTGATTTGGAGGAGTATTTATATGCAAATTATTTAAAAAGTGCATTAATAACAAAATGGGCCAAGCTTAATTAGAGAACATGACACGCAACCAACATCATTCCCAAAAGTTATAAATGCTATCACCAAATGACTAATTGATTCTACTAGAAAACAAGGAGTAATCTCCAAACCAATGACTCAACATACACATAGGCACCATATAATAATAAAAAAAATTTGTGGGATCAGCATATATGATTCATGTTCATCCTGAACCTCAGCCAACCAGCTAAACTCTAACCTAAGGTCAAGTATTGTAAGCTTGTAGCCGTAAAGAATAGCAACATGCTGAACTTGAGTCAGATTTTAGACTCATTGATACTGTTCATAGTATAACATCCTCTCAAGCATATAAAAAACTAAGATTCAGTGAACCAAATAAACAAGTACTACAGTGTAAATAAATGTGGGATGGTGTCAAAATCTTCAAATCACATGCATAGTTATTATCACTTCCCCGTGAGGCAAAGAAGGCACTGCACACCTCCTCGAGCTGCTGACATAAAATAACAGCCCAGGAATTTAAGGGGAATAATTCACAAGTGTCCCTTGTTCAGGATGGGCCTGCACCTAATCATCAGATACTCTATATAACATTCTTTCCGGCCCAAAGAGGGAGGCCACTACTAAGCCAATGGCAGCAACACATCATCACAAAATGTGTCATCAGGGAAAACTTAATTGTGGTCCTGAGAACCAACAACTCTAACAATTCTAACTGGGCTAGTGGTAGTGTCAGAGCTAGCATTATTTAACCTGTGCTCGTGAGGACCAACATCCCCAGGTATTCTAACTAGGCTATAAAGAGCAACCACCTATAGTGGTTGTATAGTGCGATCCTGAGAAAGGCACATACGAAGGATAGTAACAGTGAGCGATGTTTATGGTGGTTAGGTTATATCTCTCATCACTTTTTATGTGAAGGGATACATCATCAAATTAAAAAGGGAAGAACGAATGGCAAGGAATGATTGGAGGTATGGTCATAACACAATTTTGAATCACTTGTGCTCATGGAGAGTATTACTTTAAGTAGCTGATTGCAACTTGCTTAAGATTAAGGTTTTGTTGATGTTGTTGCTGCTGTTAAGAGTGATTTATTTAGCTAAAAGTTGCAGTTCATTGTACACTAAACCTTCATTTCTCTTGAAAAGGTAGGTTCCAATTAGTTTACCAAATATGAGGAAATCAATTTCACAACACTAATTCAGTGAAACGATGAATGGAAAAATCAACCAACCGCCCTTGAACTTATGGAACCAGAAGCCAAAAACACTTGATCTTAAAAGTTCTAATAAACTAAATTAGAAGCTGATCTAAATTACTTGAAGCAATCAGTGGTATAGAAGATGGAAGGAATATTATAAATGGAGGCATTTTCTTCTTTTTTTGAAAGTTTAAGATGGAGGCATTTTCAGTTGGCAATGAGTGAGCGTATGCCAAGTAGAAAGCAGAAATCAATACAAGCAGGGACGAACGCTTGTACATTTAAACACAAGCAGAACAAAGAAAAGCATAGCAAGCCCCTAATGAAGCTACATATTACTAATACAAATGAAGGACTGAAATCACTATTTAACCAAACAAAAAATGCTTACGAGAGTAAAACAAAGGCAACGAGGTCAACAAAAGGATGAATATAAGCGCAGCCTCAAATAATGTGACACATTTGTAAAATATGAGCTACAGAATGAGCAAAAAAGGGAATATGAAACGAGCATAAAAAATTTGCTTTGGAAAACAACAATAAGCATGCCACAAGCCTCATGTACAGACATTAATTCTTCTTCGCAATAGATTTATTTCTAAAGGACCAGGTAAAAGATTCTTGAAATGCAGTCGAAATACATGATTTCTGTGACCATACACAAGCTAACAGCAAATTTGGTAGCAAGTGCGTATCCTGACATGTTCAGTTTCTATACCTTATGTAACAGTGCAAAAATGTTTCTAAATTCACCACATTAAGAATGTTAGATGTGTTCTGTATTCCTAACATAAAAACAGCTTCCAAGTCTGTTGGTGGCATCTAATAATATCACATTCTTCTCATTTTAGATTTTCGAGTTTTACTATAGTTATGTTTTTACAAGTCAACGGTGCAGGAAAATAATCATGACTGTACCATAATTCAAATCATAAGAATATCAGTTATAGCCAAACGGTCTCGCCATTTTTTTCTTTAATCTTCTTCCAAGTTGCAAATCAACTATAAAAAAATATAAAAACGAATAATTAAGCATCCAATTACCAAGTGAAGACTACAGTTGCCATACATACACATACAAACATATACATATATACATATATATAAATATGCATATATAAGCTTTCCATGATGTCTTCAACCTAACTCAAAATAATTTCTTTACGCTAAGGTTATTCCTTGATAAAAAGATCTGAACCGAAAAATGTCATGTCAATAACTATTTGAAAGGTAAAAATTACCACTTCAATGGCGATAGGCCAATGTATGTTCTACGTGGAAAAGACTAAAAACAGCAGAACATTATGGTGAAGCTCCTCAGAAAACTTTTCTGAGTATTTTCAATAGCCAAAAAATGGAACTCCATAAGCATGTTACAAGATATTATGAGCACAAAAATTGCTATTAAAACATATTGAAAAAGGCTACTATTGTCTCTAACCACTGCCAGAATGACATTTCAGTAAGCTACTATTGTCTATAACCATTGCAAAAATGACACTTCAGTAACCTTCGCTTCACATATCTACAATTCTGAACTACTGACTACATATTGGAGTCAAATCATTGCCATGAAAAAGATGTGGCTAATAGCCTAATACATCACACCACTACCTTCCAAACTAAATGCTCGAAGACACCCATTGTTTTTGCAGTTTTAAAGTTAACAAGGCTTAGATTTGGACCCTAAGTTCTGATATATATAATCCTTAAAACATTCCTCATAATAAAGGAAATGAGAGCTTATTGATCTTGTTTTGAAGTGTTAAATCCTAGAAACTAACAAGATAGTAGCTGGTGAGTTTTTTTTTTTAAGCAATTCAGTATCTTGCTAAAGGAAATGAGAGATTATTGATCTTGTTTTGAAGTGTTAAATCCTAGAAACTAACCTGATAGTAGCTGGTGAGGTTTTTTTTAAGCAATTCAGTATCTTGCTACCATATTGTCCTTTGAGCAACGATAGTAAACCGTAGTGAAATAATAATAAATTAAAAAATTTACCATAACCAAGATGATTTAGATAGCCAAACCTGATAAAAACCGGAATAAAAGTAGATCAATTAGTAAATAATGACTGTTGATGCTTAAATAGCCAAACCCTGAATAGTCAATCACCAAATGTTGACTTTGCCACCACTATATGCTCCATTTGCCTCTAGAAAAAAATGCAGGACGAGGATAAATTAATGTTAAATATGTGTTTTATCACATGAATTAATGTTAAAAATACTATCGTCCAAGGAGTTCAAAAAATATCACAAAAACAAGCCAAAGATGCCTATGGAATTCAATATCATTTCTATTTGTGTAAATATTACACGGGTCTTTGATTTCTGAGACTAGGCCATTGTTTCACAGACCAAGAATTGAATTTCTTTCTGTTACATCTCTCAGGTATAAAGTTAATTTCACTAGTTGATCCTCCTTAATCAAGAATAAAAGATTTCATGAATAAGATATCATTTAACTTCAGCTTCACCAGATGCTCCGGTATATGCAACCAAATTCCACTTAAGACTGCTAATTTCACCGAAGATCGTAAATTGCGCGAAGGTTGAATCAGATTTTAAATTGAATTGAGCTCGACTCAATCTAAACAAGCCGACTAACAAGTCATTTTCATGGCCCAAGATTTTTATTAAGTCTACATAGGATCAGATCAAAAAGGCTCGAAATTAGATCGAGTCTACATAGTATCTAAACAAGCTGACTAACGAGTCATTCCTCTTTCACTTCTATGTTGTTGAAACTTGTTTTGGATTGCTGAACCACTAGATTAATTGAATTTGAGTCAAAACTGCTTCTATTTGTTTCTTAACTATTCTTGTTATTAACGTGAACTTTGCTTATTATGTCCACTGAAGTATGTTTTGGAATGCTACCACATCAAAAGATTTTTAAAGCTATTCTTAATGTTTCCATGGTTTGGATATAAAATAATTATTCCTTGAGTTTGATAGATTTTGACAAAAAAATTTAAGCCAACTGTTTAAATCTAACGCCCTATATTATCCGATAATAGTTGAAGATCTTAAAAATATTGATTGATATCTTGACATTTTGAAGCTTCAAAGTCGTGACAGTTAACTTTTTCAGGACATTATATTCTATCTTAAGTACATGAAACTATTGGAATTACTTATAATATCTTCAAATTCCTTAGAGACTTCATGAAATTATATGTGAATTGCAAATTAGTACAATAAGAGGAAAAATTAATTAAATCTCCTCCAGCATCGCATATTAGTTTGTAGTGTTGAGCCCATCGAGTTAGGACAGTTGTGCAATTTTTGATCGTTTAGTATGTTAGAATCCCTCCATATAGACCTGGTCTCAGATCCCTCTTTTGGTTCACACTCAATATCAAAGTTGAACATATAAATCACTTAGTTATCTCATCGCATCAGCTTCCTATGGCCATAGGACTCATTCATTCCAAGTACATTTCAAGTCAAATCAATTTCTTGAGATTGCGTTTAAATCTAACATACATAAACCAGGCTTGCTCAAGTTGGTCTTACGTAAAAATCAACAACTCTTTGAGCACTAAGAAAAAATCTAAGTCTAAAACAACAACCAAACCTTTATCCCACTAGGTGGGGTCAACTACATGAATCCTTTATTTCTATTGCGCTCTATCAAATAACAAGTTCTAAATTAAAATCCAAGTTTAAAAACTGCTACAAAAATCAGCATATTAACTTTGGAAAGGGCTTAGACTTGAACTCATTTGTGGATTACAAATTAAGCCCATTAAAGCAATAACTCATTCTAGTGTTTACGGTGGCAATGGGTCTAAATCTATCCTGAATGATTTTAAATTGAACCAAATGAAGACTCCATTAATAGAAATCATACTATGGGAGCATGCCACTAATTATGCTCAAATTTTTCACTCATTATCTTCATTACCTAAAATAAATCAAAGTCTAGTTTCTTAAAGGTGAACGTTGTCCCACAATTCAAAATGCAGGTTGTATTATTGAATTCCAAAAACTACACGTTCCACTAATCCAAAATTTGTAAAATTAATATGCATTTAAAAAATTAAAATGCCATGTAAAAAATTAATTACATGGATTAAACCCATGTATATACTGTTTTATCATTTGCAATCAGGAAAGCAAGAAAATGCATCGACTTACGGTTCCTGAGAACTCATAAAGCCCTCATCATGGTTTACAAGTAAATATTGTTCTCCTGCACATAAAAGCTACATGAGAGTTACGAGCATAACAAATCTGGCATAGGATTCAAATGCTAATTTATTGGTGCCAATTACATGTAGTGCATAATCCCAGGTGAAGAACGTTTTGTGAGATAAGCAAGAATTAGGAGGAAGGCTTAACCATGTTCAATTCTATTGTAAGAGCTACAGGGTTTATTCTATGAAAATATACATAAAGTTCTGACTAACTATTCCCAAATGTAAAGTGACAACATACGCAACCGAATAAAAAATGGTATAACACTTGAGACCCTTGTTGCATTCTTTCAGCTTCTATTGTTGACTTCGCACCTTGTTCTTCATGCTACTTAATCCAGATATGGCTATGATCCAAAGACACTGTTAAACTAAATGACAACTGTAATATCACATATAAATGTTGTCTTTAGATCAAAAAACATGTCAATTGACAAGACGTGACCTAGAATGGCATCATAGAACCCCCCCAAAAAAATTTGAGTACACCGGTCCATGTGTCATTACCAAGTGGAGCTAACATAGCTAAGAATTTAACGTTTCTAATGTCCACCCAAGCAAACGGCAATACATAATTCTATAAATAAAAAAAACCACTGAATGTCCCTCCATAATCAAACAAACTACATTAACAATTAGAAAAAACTGAAAGAAACAATTGACACATGTATAAGTAGTGTTCTCCATCGAAGTTTTTTATGCAAACAATCGTCCAAAGAGCAAATTTGCAACATTGTTCAATTATGTTTCTACATGCAAAAGGTTGTAACATGTTTCCTCAAAGATAAACATCTGCAGTTTGGGAAAATTTTCCTAGAACTGATAACTGAACGTAAAAATCAATTTAGCAGATCATATCCTCAGCCAGTCAACCTTTGCCTTCAACTGAAAGATATCAACATGGGGAAGGATTAGCAATTAACATCAAAGAGCTTATGGAAAATAATATACAGTATCATTAGAAGAATCAAGTTCATGTAACATCACAAAGAACCACAGCAATCATCTGCATGAACATTTGGCTCAGCACAAATTAAAAAAAAATCTTTCGAAAATTGACAGAAAATGACCTTTCATGAAGGATAAATCAAGGGGCAGTCGTTTCACTTAGTACAAATGCTTGAATAAGACTCTGTGCAGCATGAGTTTGCTCAGGAGTACCAGATATTATTATCGCTGTCTCCTTTGCTTCAGGTCTAGGTTCAGTAATGACTATGTCTGCATCTGATATCTGCAAAGCAACTTATTGTAGAAATACTCAAGACTGACTATATTCTACAGTTAGAAGTTTCCAAATATGCACACCTCACGAATTCGCCTCAAGCAGTCTCCATCCTCTCCATATATAGAAGGCACAACTGATCTAGGAACAACAACATCTACAGTAGTACGAGTAATAACAGCAGGCTGGTTTCCACTGGCAAGATGTTAAAAGAAGAAATGATGGGCAATACTTAGCGAAAAAACAATCCCTTAAAAAGCAGGCAATAAAATGAATAAGGTGGATATCTAACCCAGGGAATCCACCAATTCTTCTGGGTGGGGCTTTTCCAAAGTCGGGATCAGGTAATGGTACAACACCTTCCGTCATGCCCTTTGGAAAGTAAAAAAAAATGTCATGATTCTAATGAATCATGTAAAACTGGGAAAAAGACATCCATCATCAATGGCTCATCATACATGAAAAAAAACCAACTGCAACAGAAAATACATTCGCTCAAATAACAAAAAGAGCAACTTGAAATAAAAGAAAGACGCAGATTTAAGCAATTACCGAACAAGGAATTTATCGGATTATACCAGTAAATATGTGACGAACCTACAGCAGGGCAGATGACATTACTATTCACTATAATGTCATACAGGCCAAGAAAAAAACCAAAAAAAGGGAATCAGAGATGGTTGCTATTTATGGATATGGTGCACTTACTGTTCAACAATTGTTCTGAAGAAGGAAACAAGAACCAACGATCCTAGAACTCGACAACAGAGACGGAAAAGATATAGTCCGTACAGGGTAAGCAATACATGTATGTCCGACTCGAAAGATCTTTCCGTGTGGGGACCCTTGTCATCACCAGAACAATAGCTCCTCTGCAACATCGAAAAAATGGTTCCATCCTTTCATTTTCTCGATCTTATCTCAATTACAGTTCTCTCTTAGCCATTGCATGTCAAAGCATTGTTGTTTTTTTGCAGATTTTGGCAAAAAAACAACAGCAAATGTTTATGCTCATTGCTCACCATCAGCATTATTTTGAATCCTCAATCCTTTTCTAGCAATAAAATATAATAATTGCAAAAAATATCCACAGCTCGACTTCCATCTTGATATAAATTTTTGCACATCGAAGTAAAGTTATCAAGAAGAGTGAAGAAGAGTGAGCAATCTAGATATATTGAATCAACAATACAAAATGATGATGAAAAAGATCATGAAGTCATTAGCAGGATCTAAGTAGGATAGGTAAC
Organism: Apostasia shenzhenica; assembly: GCA_002786265.1. Classification (NCBI taxonomy): domain Eukaryota; kingdom Viridiplantae; phylum Streptophyta; class Magnoliopsida; order Asparagales; family Orchidaceae; genus Apostasia; species Apostasia shenzhenica. The sequence continues at coordinate 1,720,537 of KZ451888.1, read as the reverse complement.
GTGAAGAAAAATATCTGGTGTATTGTATAATTAAAAAAGTTCACTTATACTTAAAGGTAAATTTCATAAAATAACAATAAAAACCAACAAAGTATGATGCTGAATGTTGGCCAAAAAAGCAGAACTATATAAACAAAATAAGTGTCGCAGAAATAAGGTTGCTAAGGTGGATGAGTAGGTTTACATAAAAGTACATGATTAGAACTGAGTATATCCATAAGAAGGTTAGAATAACCTCAACTAAGAATAAGATCAAAGAAAGTCAACTTAAATAATTTAAACATATAAATCATAAGAAAAAAAGTTGAACTATCAGATCTTTCACATGTATAAGAGGAAGAAGATGAAAAAAAAACATGACAAGAAATTATAAAGAATGACCTTACATATTTGGATCTACATAAAGAATTGTTATTTTATAGAGTGCAATAAAAATAGAGATTCATATAGCTGACCGCATCTAATGGGATAAAAGTTTGATTGTTATTGTTGAAGTAATGTTGTCATTCACTGGCTAAACTCTCCATAAAATACATGACCACATGAATCAAAACCGTGATGAAGTTTTCCAAATTCTCAATCAAGTTTGAACTACAATCTAGAAATCATATGTTATATTTATGACTGTGACAACAAACCATAGGAACCTGCTTGCACAACTATGCTAAACAAAGGGAATATGTTATGTCATCATTAGTAGAATGTAATCAAACCATTCATTTATAAAGAGGTTTAGAAGTTCAAACATAATAAAAAAAAGGGCAATTACACCCAGGGCCCTGAGTTTAACGCTTAATATCTCGTAGGTCCACGTTTTTAAAATTAAACATCGGGTCCTTTTTTAAAATTAAATATCTCTGAGGTTTAATAAATTATCAAATGGGTTCTTTTTTATTTTTTTATTATTTAATTTTTTTTAAAATTACCATTTTACCCCTATCATCTCTCTCCTCCCAATCCGACGCTTGCGCGGCCGCGCGACCAGCCAGCAGCTGCCCGGCCCGCGCACGTGGGACTGATCTGGAGGGGAGAGAGAGAGAGGCCGCCTCTCTCTCCTCCCGATCCGACGCACCCGCGCGGCGCCAGCGCAACCCGCCGGCGGCCGTGCGGCGTGCGCCGGATCGAGAGGAGAGAAAGAGAATGGCAAGAGTAAAACGGTAATTTTAAAAATTTTAATTATAAAAAAATTAAAAAATGACCCATTTGATAACTTATTAAAACTCAGGGACCCTGATGTTAAATTTTAAAAACGTGGACCTGCGCGATATTAAGCGTTAAACTCAGGAACCTGAGCGTAATTTGCCCATAAAAAATTTAGTCAAACTATAAGAGAAAGCCTAATAACAACCCCATCAAGGAACCATCATTCATCTGAAGTTAATATACAATAGCTCCAGAGTGTAAGACCAAAAAGATGTCGAGTGAAAATAGACAACTTAAAATTTAAAATCTTTCACACAAGTGAAAATATTAGTAATAACATGGTAAATAATATGTGAAGCAATAAAGGAAATTACTCAGAAGAACACACAAAATATGTGGTACAATCACTCTCTATGCCTAAACCCAACTAACTGCAATCTCCTTTCACACAAGGGCAATGGAAAAAACTCTACACCACAACAAAACATTCCTCCCTTCATGCAAAATAAAGAATTAATGATCTCCCTTGTTCCCTGAACACAACTACAAGATCCCTTCAAAAATCGCAAAACAATTGTCAACAAAAAACGCCAAAAGATCACAAAGAAGACAAGCACATTTCAAAACCACTTTTAAAGGACTTGAGGAATTTTCTAAGATCAAACTTTTGTCCCTCTAATAAGCCCACAAAGGCTTTAAATCGACTCAAAACTGCTTGAAAAAATTAGAAGGAATTGGCCAAAAAAGGAATGAACAGTCACAAAAATATGTCAGGATGGAGACTAGTCAACCATATGGTACCCACAAGAAAATCAGCTCCATCCAAATCTATAGCAACTGACCACCACCAATCAACCACTTAAAACAGTGCTCCCTGCCACCAACTAGTCAACCATCAGAATGCTTAGGTTCGACCATTGGTCAATCACTCAAAATGGTTGACTAGTTGGTTAACCAAACCATGTCAAAAACAATATCAAGTCAAATTCAAATTTGGCTGATCAACTGGCTGATCAAAACATGCCAAATCATTTTATTAAGCCAAAAACAAGTATAGTCAACCAAATGGTTGACCAAATCTCGCCATAACCAAATCGATCTAAAATCGAACCAACTCAACTCAAAACACGACATTAGTAAAATCATCAAATCTTAATCCATTTACTGTTTAATTTTGTTTTTTTTATGAAACTTTGATTTTAGTTTTGGCTCTTTAAGCTTTGTATGATTATTTCTTGCTTCTTTTAACTCAATATTACTTATTCATTTATTTCTTCATCACATTCATTTGTTTGCTTGTTTATTTTCAATCAAGCTTTTTTTATCTAATATTATTTCTACAACGACAACACTAACAAGCCTGTTAGTAATACACTAACTTAAATTATTGATCAAACATCCAAACATATTATCACAAAAAAGGAAATAATATAAAGGACTTGTCTTCATTATGTCTCTTACAAGAAATATCTATGCAGCGATGCTTAGTAAATATACACAATTAAAGGAAAGATGCATGCAGAAAGGTCTCAAGTTTTCAAGAAAATCACGTAATACCAAGGTTATGACTAACAAGTTTTATTTGGCTGCCATCAAGTAAAATGATCTCAGTAAATTGGCAAGAAAATACGCAATACCCTAGGATGTAATTCTAAAACAAATGTTTATTTGACTTCCATTAAGGAAGCAAAAAGAGTGTCCATCTAATCTAGTCATACTTTCAAAATTTGTTAAATCTTACTTTAAGATATGCATAACTCCAAGGCAAATGAAACATGCTAGCCAAGTATGACGATTAATTGATCTGAAGCTTCAAAGTGTTTGTCATATCAACTACATTACTGAATCAAAAGCAATCACAAAAACTCAAGTACCTGTGGTGCCCATGGTACTGGAGGTAATCTTTCCATATCAATAGGATTATCAAATGACCTGTTAATTGAGTGCACAAAAATTTCGTCATGTGCAAGAGTTACAGCATTTTTCTAAAACGGAGGAAAATTGAGGTAAGACCTCTGAGGCGAAGGTTCCATTCTCCCCATGTATGGTCCAAAGGCAGGAATCTTATCAAGAATAACGGGATGTGGAGGATGGTTCAAAGCAGGAGCTTTATCCCGAAACAGATGACCTCTCAGCCTTGCAGTTATTTGCAGAAGTGCTTCTTGAACTGCTCCAAATTCACCTGTTACCTATAAATGTGAGAAAAATGTGCTAAGCTGCATCTCATAGTATAGTATGAATAGATGAGTGAATTGAGCAGACTGGATCGTATCCTCAAAAAATATGCTGAATACATAAGATATATCATACTTGAATTATTTCATTATTTTCTTCCAAACCCTTTGGTGTTTGATCTTTACTCAATACACGAATATTAGCACCAGAAAGCCTTCTCATTTCTGCTATCACTGAACCACCTTTTCCAAGAAGGCATCCCGTTTGATTGGAATAGACAAGAACTCTAGATAAGACAACACTGTCTTTATTCTCAGGAACTGCCATAACAATTCTATGCTGAACACGAAGGACTGCATCTTGGGGTGGAGATATTCTATCACCTGGGAGCTACAAAAACAAAAAGAGTAAGGTTAAAAAACTAGCCACCAAACAGTACCCAGGCAAGAAAAAGAAATGGACCACAACTTCACAATAAAACCAAAGAATCAACAAGTGTAACATTAGATGGAGAAATCTGTATAATGCATATTACCTTATGTGGGAACACTCTCCACTAACCTAAAATATAAGATACCCCAGGACTTTAACACAATGGAAGCCTCATGAGGGACAAGAAAATACACCACAATCATGGGATAACCATCCAGTTTTTCAAAATGCTGACAACACTTTAATACTAGACCACCAAAGAAATTTATAGAGTAATGCAAACAATGCCTTCCAAGAGTATTAGAATGAGAAACTCAAAAAAGGACTATTGAAAAGAGGCACATCTCCGTATATATATGGAAACATCAACAAGGGAAAAGAAAACAGAACAAATACAAAAGAAAGGAAAGGGAAAGTACTACCGATGGACCAGAAATAACTATAATGCGATCATGCGTCTCCAAAGAAGATTCCAGAACTTTAATTTCACAGCCGGTTTCATGCTCGATAGTTCTTACAATGCTCCCTCCCTTTCCAATCACACTTCCAACTTTATCATTGGAACATAGCAATCGAAACACGAGCACTTCTGGTGCTAACGGCATAGGGCCTGGTGCAAGACCTTCATGAAACTTGGGAAAAGATGGAGAGATATCAGCAGCATCATACAGTGGTCTGTCAAGAAAAGGGGGTCCTTTGACAGGCATATGTAATTTTGCTGGACTAAAAGCCTCTTGTCTAGGAATAGGAGGAAATGGATGTGATGATGAGCTGTGAGAATTGACTGCAGCAAAATCACGATCTCGAGGTGGATTCTCCATAAGATGCTGAGAAACAGAACGGAGAGCTTTTCTCATAGAATCCACCCCTCCACTAATCTGTACAAAAACAATGTGCAAAAAAAATCACTAGCATAATTAATATGCAAAAATGCAATATGTATATTTGCGATAAATCAAAAGTTGAAGATGGAGAATAAACAGGGAAGAAGGATGAATATGAAACCAAGTAGCATCATAACATAAGGCTACGATGGCCAAGGCCAAACCAAGGTTAAGGTGCACACCATTTACGCAACTTTATGTTAGAAAATCTTCAGATACAGCTTACATGGGATGATTTCCTATTTTACAGAAAAAAGTACATCTTACTCTTTAAGTTTCCTAGGATTATGCAATTTCAATGAAAGAAAAATCTGTCACCTGGACAATTTCATCATTAAAAGAGGCACACAATGGAAGTTTGTCCCTGGGAAGCACTCGGATCTGGGCCCCACTGTCAGCTGACATTTGTTTGACCACGTGTCCACCCTTTCCAAGAAGAGGGCCTACTTGACTGGACAGAACTAACAATCTAACAGAAAGAGGGGTTTTATTCTTTCCTTCATCCACATCATCGCTCTCTAATTCACCTTCGAAAATCCTCTCAAAAACAAGCATGAGAGCCTTTTGAGCACATGATGTTGCCTTCACTAATTTTGACCCTGCAAAATTGTCAGAATCCTCCTTTTTTGCATCATCCACTGCACTAGCATCATCTTCCTCGCCTCCAACAACAGGACTGTCACCTTCATCTTGCCTAGTTTGTTCATTTTTAAACTCAGAATCTTTCTCAGAACCAGTTATGATGACAACTCTCTCTTCGCAACCAGGAACAGATTCTTCAAGCTTTATCTTTGCACCAGTCTCCTGACGAATTTTCGCTATGATGCCACCACCTTTACCAATCACACTTCCAGACTTTGAAGCAGGACATAGCACACGAAAAACTACAAAACCTGGAGGCATTTTAAATTGGCTTGCTGGTGAGATTGGGGAAGAGGTTTTCTGCCACTTTCGTGTTCCATCTGGTTCCATAGGATACCGTTCAAACGGCCTCTTGGCAGGAGTAAATGAGAAAGCCATATAATTTCACACAGCTTTTAGCAATATTATCTGAAAAGAACAGTGACATAATGAGTATGAAACAGCAAAAGCAAATATAAGTTCAACATCATGATGGAAGAAACACCTCAATACACTGATGGGGACAAGGACGACTTGTCTTTGATTGTTTCTAGATTTCCTCGATCTTGATCACATATTCAAATTTGGGTTGATTTAGAATAATATGAGGCTGATTTGGCTGATTGGATTTGATTGAAGATTCCTGTTTGGTTCATGCCCAAGTTGGGCAAAACTATTTTTTTTTAAGAAGCCCCTAGAGAAGTGTACTCCGATGTTTGCGAAATTAGAAAAAACATCTTTTGGTGGAGCCTTATACTTCATCATGTTTGTTGACGACTACTCCAAGAACATTTGAGCATGTACCCCTTAAAAGAACATTTGAGCATGTTGGTGGAAGGGAAATAGGGAAATCTCTAAAATACGTGTACAGACAAAAAAAAATACATGGGCGTTTTCAACAAGCATTGTCAAACTCAAGGTATAGTGCATGAGAGGACTATGCGAGGAGTTTGCCTTGGAATGGCATTGCATAGAGGATGATTGAACACTAATCAAGGGTTTAGAGTTTACTGTTGCATGCCAAGTTACCAAAGACATTTTGGGCTAAGGTATTTATAACAGCATGTCTCATCAAGCGATCACCTAGTGTGCCACTAGGCACGAAGGTTCCAAAGAAGTCTAGAGCGAGAAAGACTATCCTTAAAACACCTACAAGTGTTAGGGTGTAGAGCCTTCGTCCATGAGCTGAAAAATGAAGAACAAAGCTAGATGCCAAGAAAAGGGAGTGTATCTTAGCTACAAACACAAGTTCAAACATAAAGTTGTGAGACCCAGTGGAGGAGATCATCTGCAACCATGACGTGGTCTTCGGAGGCACTTCCCTCTCTAGTTGTCATCAAAGGAAGAGATGATCAAGTTGAAGAGGAGACAGCCTTCGAGGATGCATCTTCAACAATGCCAAATGAAGAAGCTCCAAGAAGATCTTCGAGGATATGTCCTTTGACGAAGCACCCCACTAACAAATATATGCCCTAACAAATGCAAGTGAACCAGAAAACTTCGAAGAAGCGTTCAAAGGCGAGAATGACGATAAATGACGAAGGTGTATGACAGGAGAGATGGATTCCCTACATAAGAACAACACTTACGAGCTAATGAAGATGCCCAAAAGCCGAAAAGCACTGTGTTGAACATTGAGAATTCACGGCCTAAGTACAAGGCAAGGATCGCATGAAGAGCTTCGAATAAAAGTGAGGGATCAACTTTGAAGAAATCTTTTCACCAATAGTGAAATTATTGTCGATTTGCATCATTCTTGACTTGCAACAAACCTCAATCTCAAGGTTGAACGGTTGGAATTGAAGATAACTTTCCACCACAAAGATTTGGAGGAGATCTACAAGATGCAACCCTGAGACTTTGAAATAGAAAGAAAGAAGCATCAGGTCTGTCAACAGAAGAACTTGCATGGATTAAAGCAAGCTCCCCAACAATGGTATAAAAAAGTTTGATTTGTTCATGGTCGGACAAAAATACTAGTGAATTACTTCAAATCATTATGTTTGTGTCAAGAACAATGTTAAAGGAGACTTATTGGTCTCATTGTCATTGTTATACGCTAATGTCAAGAGATCAAGAAGCTAAAGGGTGAGCTCATTGGATATGAAGAAATTGAATCAAAAAAAGCAAATCTTAAGCAATCCTCCGATGAGAAAGTTCTCCGAAGATTTAACATGGACAAGGCAAATCCCATTGCAACCCCTTAGGGAATCACTTTTGACTATCCGCCAAGCAATGTCCATCTATTGATAAAGAGAAGGCAATGTCGAAGATCCCCATTAGTGGTTGGAATTCCAATGTATTCCACGATGTGTACAAAACCAAACATAACTCATATTATCGGGGTCAATAGCAGGTTTCTTTCCAATTTGGGAAAAGAACACTGTGAAGTGTTCAAATTGATCCTCTTATATCTTCTAGGCAACCCGTACATGGCATCTTGGATGGGCTTTCATCGATGTCTTCAAATTTTCTACAGCATAGATGTCATCTTAAAGTGGTAGATTTCTTTTTTGGGTCATTAAACCAAACAATTAATTTTTTTAAATAACATAACATAATATCATAAAAGCATTTAGAAAAACATCACAAAAGCATTAAACCAAACACCCCTTAGAGTTAATTGGACAAAGTACATGTAATATCCAGTAAATCGTGAAATATTAATAATTAATCAACAAATAAAGAATGTGATCAATGATGTGGCCGGTAAACTTATAAATTATGAACTTATTACAAAAAGAAAATAGCAAAAAAATCAAATCAAACCAATATCATAGATGAGGATATGTAATAATCAAGACAGAGGGATGACCAGGTCTCCGATATAAAAACATCCATGTAAATTGTCATTTCAAAAAGGGTATTATAGACTCAGACAAGAAAAGGAAATGAAAATTTCCAGTAATTTTTGATGAGTTTGAGTGTTGAGCAATAAAGACATCATTAATATAAAGTAGGGTTCTAGAGAAATAAGAATGTTTGAAATGGATGTGCAATACCAAGAAGCATGAAGTGAAAGTAACTATATTATCAACTGTGGGAATAACACATATCACTTGCAACTTACAGACCGTAGTTATAAGTGGAACAACAAAAGTTGAAGATGCACTATAAACACAAAAAATATAGAACATGTTCAAACATTGCACAGATAAAGAAGTTTAAACTACTTGATAACAGATTGATAATTAATTAAGAATGAATTCATGAAGTTGACCCCAAGTAAGACAAGATTAGTAAGAACATGAATGTTGGTACAGAGGGGCCCTATATCCATTATAAGAAAAACAAAAAAATATATACCATAGTACGATCTACTTAAACCAACTCATGTTCAATTATTTTCGAAGTTGGAAGAGGTGATGTAATAGGCTGTTACACAATATTTTTCATGATTGTCAAAAGCATGATCCATAACGTACACAAATTACTAATGAATGTTGAAACTGGCATAATTTCATCACAGAAATAATTGTTTTTCTAACAAACAACTGGATAAGAATTCATAAACACGTGGAATGGCTGTGAACAGAAACAAATTCAAAATTGTACTAATTATTAGGCATAAATTCAAACTTTTATTGACGTTCTTGGAAACTACAAGATTTACCCTCGAATTCTCGGCGGAACTGAGGCCAAGTAGAAATATGCCAAACAGGAGAAAAAACCTCACCTAGGAGCACCGAAAATTTGAACAATGCACCAGCACGAGTAAGTAGAAGCTGAAAAAGGAAGAGAACAGGGGACCTTAATCGTCACCAAGATTCAGTCGTCATCAGCGACAAATCCACCGAAAGATAGAACACATAAACCGTAATCGTCCACCAACGAAACAAGTAATCGGAGGGGAAAAAACAATGGCCGAAAAACTCGAACCAAATCGATAGAAAACGCTGCAAAATGTTGTGAGGGAACTATGAATGTTTACCTGTAGAAGGGAAGGAGAAAGGATGGACTTCGCCGACGGGAAGGAGACGCCGGTAGAGCAGGCAGAACAGCAGTTCTTCCGCGTATATATATATATACACAAGAGCTAGGGTTTGATACGCGGATTCGGGGAAGTGCGAAGTTCCGATCTTACCCCTCCGAAGCTCGTAGCTGGAAGTAGACCTGGGGCAGTGGCGCCTTGGCATGGGCCGGGCTTAGCCCGATTTACGGCCCACTTCTATGATTAAATCCGTTAAATGTGCGGGCCGGCCTATCAATGGGCTCAAAAGGCCCAAAATTTATATCTAAAAATAAATTTAAATTGCGAACATTTTGGAATACTACATTTCTAATTTGCTATATATGTCTTTTATAATTGCATACTCAATAATTTTTAATAAAAATATATACTTTATTTCACATCCTAAATTAAAATATTCAAATCGAGTATTTTGGTCTAGGATGTAAAATAAAATTAATTTTTTTATTGAAAATTATTGAGTATATGAAGTAAAATAATGTTCTTTTTATATTAGAATTTGTGTAGAATGATTAAAAAATTTTACTTATTATTATTATTATTGTTTTTTAAATTAGTATCATTTTGGTCATGATTTAGTCCTCGCGCCAAACAGGGCCTTAATATTAATATAAGCTCATGTTTGTATAATTATACAATATTGATTTAAAGTACACGAATCCTTCAATGATGTAGAAGCATTATGAATTATAAAAGTAAAATTTTAGAGGAGCTATAGTTAAAGATTTAGAAAAAGGGATCTAAAATTTGACAAATTGTATGAGCCGCAATCACTTTGAGAGCTTTTTGTCGCGCACAAACCATTCCTCGACGACCTACACTTTAAATTGAAAGTAAAAAAATCATATTTCCAATTCTTTGCTCAAAAAAAGCTCATACTTTGATGAAAATCTACAGAATAAGAGCGAGTTTTGAATTTTAAGTGTTCTACTCATCTAAATGCGAAAACTATTACTCATTTGATACGTTAATCTTAAGTAACTCATTTGTATAAAAAAAATTAAATAATTTTATATTCTAGATAAATTTTAACATTAATATATATATATATATATTTTTAAGTGAGCATATATTTTTTTCTAATTTTAAAATAATCTCCTAACAAAACAAAAACCAATTCCAAATATTAATGATTATTAACTTCTTTTATATTATATCTAAATTGTAGAAGGCGTCTAAAGAGGAGGTAAATACAAGTTAATTAAAAACTTTAAAATTTATTTACTTCAATATTTATGGAGATAAATACAAAAAATAAATAAATAAAGTGCATAAAAAATCACACACAAAAAAATACAAGATGTAATTACTCGAATAGAAAAAAAAAGTAATATAACATAGTTTAAGACCCAAAGTGCCTACATCCATCTCGTATGTGAAATGAATATCAAAAATAAAAAATAAGATTAAAAATTAAAGACAATTTAATTCGAAATTAAATAATTTTATTTTATATTAAATAAATTTTAGATAACTCAAATTTGAAATCTTTGAGTTTTGAGTTTTAAAGAAACTCGCTGGAGCTCGACCCGTTATCAGCCCTGCCTACCTGTAATATTACTGAGAACTTAAACAATTCATAAAGTTTGGTAGTTTATACGAAATTCTCATTTATTATTTTAATTATTATTTTTTGAACCTAACATTAATGGACCTAGCTGACCTCACTGCAGGTACAGCCCGTTACCGATCCGAATTCGAGCCGAGCCAATACCGGCTCAAAATTAGATTGATTATATTTTGATCAACTCGAAATTTACTTGAGCTCGATTGGATTTGACTTCGAGCAGGCTCGAGTCGATTCCAATCAACTTCGAGCCGATTTCGATTCATTTTTGAGCCAACTCGAAAATGAATCAAATCTCAATTTTTTTTGAGCCGATCTCAAGCCGGCTAAGCTCGACCCGATCCAACTCTAGATCGGCTCAATTTATAATATTATATATATATATTATAATACAAAATGTATTTTAATTCAAGCTGGATCGAGCCGAGCCTACCTCAGCGCAAAATCGGCTCGAAATTATTACCGAGCTGAACTTCTGGCTCATTAGTCGGCTCATTTAGATCGACTCGATTTCAATTCGATCTAAAATCAATTCAATTTTCGATCGATTTTCTATCTTCGATCCATATTAACACCCCTGCAAGTACTTTATAAAGTAATTACATACGGTACTAAAGCTTCGTTTCATTTGTGATAATTTTTTTATAACACAAATTTCAACTAAAAATTTTAACTTAATTTTTCATCCAACATAAATACATATATTAGTATTTAAAATATTTCATATTTTACACAATTTTTTAAATATTAAAATAAATTTTTTTCATTAAATTTTTTAAAAAAAATTCGAACGAGGCCTAAATCTCACCATTTTTTTCTCAATCAGAGAGCATGAAAAACATTTAATCCAGAAAAAGAGCTTTGAATAATAATTGATAATAAAACTGCAACGGTACAACATATATGTAAAATAGGATAATTCCATCGAGGCACCTCAGGCTGGAGAAATTTTTATGTACACCGATGCACGGTACATTAGGCCAATTAGCACACGATACATCAACACGTCTGACCATTTTTATCCACGTGTCGTGTGCTCATTGGCCTGATGTACCGTGCACCGATGCACGCAAAAATTTCTCCTCAAATTGACCTCAATTTTAGGTACATGCATAAAAATAAAACCGTGTCGCCTAAATTTCTCTTATTTAAAATTTTTTCATATAATGAGTATCTTTCAATGAATTTCACTAAATTTAACTATTAAATTACTATTTAAATTTTTTTAAAAAAACATACTTAAATATTTAAAATATAATTAAATATTTTTAACTGTTATTATATCATTAATTTTTTTTCTTTTGTATATACCAACCCACAACAGTAAAATATAATAATTAAATATACACTTTTAATTTTTTTTTTAAATAACAACTTCAACGGTGATACTTACAAAATTTATTTTAAAAAAAACTCAGGTGGAATAAAATTTGAATAAAAAAATGGGCATTTAGTTCAATATTATGATAATAGTGTTATGTAATTTAAATGTCATGACATCTAGATGTCATCTTTTGAATAATAATTTTATAATCTAATAGAAGATTTTTTATAAATATCATTAAATCAAACAATTACTTTCTCTAAATAACATAACATAACATCAAGATACCCCTAAATGTAGGTCATAAAATAGAGAATCTTACACAGAACTCGAGGGATGAAATTACCCTGTATGTTATACTAGATGTCATCTTTTGACTAATAATTTTATAATCTAATAGAAGATTTTTTATAGATGTCATTAAACCAAACAATTACTTTCTCTAGATAACATAACATAACATCAAGATAACATTGAACCAAACCCCCCCCCCCTAAATGTAGGTCATAAAATAGAGAATCTAACAGAGAACTCGAGGGATGGAATTACCCTGTATGTTATACTAAAAAGTACATAACAGGATAAATAATGAAATTTCTGTAACTCCAACAAAACATTCAAATACCATCTAATCCAAAGTCCCAAACCGTATTAACATGAAAACCATCATAAAGAATACTTAATTTGGTAATTTTTAAGCCCAGATTCTCCCTTATCATAATAGTCTTGAATGCTGAATGTCTGAGTAGAGAACTGCAGAGAAGCTGCATATGCTGCTGCACCTCTCCAGGCATCTAAAACTGGATCCAGAGCTCTCACCACCCTCAATGGTGAAAGGTAGGGCCGGATCTGCCGGATTCCTGCTTCCAATCGTGAGTCGAGACCGGGGAAAAGAGAGCTTCCACCGAGAACAAGAATAGAACTGCAAATCTTATTCTTGACATCATCATCCGCGCAGGTGAGCCTCCTGAGGGAGACCCCAGCCATCTCGTCTAGACCAGCCTGATCGATTCCAACCATGTTGGGCTGGAACAGAATTTCAGGGCAGCGAAAGCGCTCAATTCCAATGGATATCTGAAAATCCTCGATGGTCCGTGGCCGGAACCAGGGGAGCTCCGAGGTGATTCCTTGAATTGGCACCATATCAGACTTTGCGACAAAGGTGGGATCTATGTCCTGCGACAATGTTTAAAGGGTTGAAAGGCCAAAGAGATCACCAACAAATGGGCAATGAAAATATGGCATACAGCAGATATGTCTACAGTAGTAGAGTAATTAAAAAAAAAGAAACCTTATTAGAAACGTCTTATCACCAGATTCCTAAGGGGAAGACGCACATTAAAAAGTTTCAGCATGACATCAAATCCAAAACATGGAAGGTGCGGGATTCAACCACCTCATTTTGACCAAAAAAGTCACCAAGTCGAAATCAAGAAACATATAGACTGAAAGTCTGAACACGACGCCTTCGATAGCAACAGGCGAAACGCCCTACTCTCTGGTTTTTGGTGGGAAAGCAGTTATACTTGCTTTCCCAGGGTGGAATTGGTAACGTCATACAAACAAGAGGACTTCGACAAATAAAACGAGCAAAACGACACGTAGAAAAGGCTAGACCTGGATCTGCTTGAAGGTACCAGAGAGATTGCAGTCATAAAGCAGGCCAAACATAGAAAGGATCCGTAGGCTCTACAACAAGCACGTTTAGCCACGAAAACTTCACAAGGGTGATCTCGTCCTCAAACTCTGTAACACAGTAGGAAGGGCATAACACTTGGCAAATTGGAGCCCAACGAGGAAGGACTTTTCATTGTTGATGAAGCTATCGATGAAAACACTTATAAACTCATAGACTAAGATGACATCCTGCTGCCGCGAATATCGAGCAACAACGAGCTCAAATGCTTCTATGCCTAACAGGTAGGAACTCTTTCTATTGAGGACTTATATAAATTTCATGACATCAATAAAAGCAAGTCTTCATTCTCTTCTAGTATCGCAAAAACGAACCTTCGGTCAAAAGGGAAATAGGATTTGACTCACGATTTCCAATTGGCACTTTTCATGATAAGACTCCCAGAATATGACACGGACTGGCATGTTTTCGCCCTTTTCCTTTGAGAACTTGCTCAATGCCTTTTACGGTCTGACTTGACTTCTCGAATAGGATACGGTCTGGCTCTGCTCCCCTATCCCTATGAGAACTAGTCTTAACATCGATGATGGGTCAGCTCACCTTCTCGAACGAAAGACGACCCGACTCCCGCCTCGTGTTCTTAGGGGACTACATCAATTCCCAAGGACTCCTGAACACTCACAATCTGTGACTAGACGATGCACTAGTTTGCCTTAGCCTCTTAACCTCTACGATAGACAGTTGGTATCTGCGCATCGCAAACCCAAACGCTAAAGGGGGTGGAGTCGCCAAGACACTGCTAAACCGCCTGTTCGCCTACTTGCCATGGCAATTCTCTATAAGCCTAATTTAGCTACCTAGGGCATCCCGATACCCTCATAGCCGATACCTAGCAATAACACGTGGATCGGTTTGGCCTAACCTCCCTTGACAGGTCTCCTCGAATAAGGTTCCTCGAACTAACAAGTTCGAGGGAGCCACTTGGGTAAGGCTTAGTAGTCGAATAGACCAGAGCTAGTCGAACAGACAAATAGCCAGCAAGCTCTTGTTACATCATAGCCCTACCTATGATATGAAAACCCCATGAGAATAAGAGGGAGGTGTTTGTCATTAATATCTAGGCTATCAAATGGCGTGGATATGTTTCTGCCAACGCCGCTTAGCCCTTATCTCATTAATGAGAGTCACTTAACCCAACAAATCTCACCCACTATCTTTTCACTATGGTGAGGAAGGGGTTCAGACTCCCCTGGGCTACAAACACCATACGTACTCAGTTTTGTTCGTCCCCTATTCGCCTAAGACCCTCCTATCTTGTTCAACTAGCTCTTCTAAACTAGGGCTCCCATATAAAAAATTGGATACTAAATAATGAGAAAGACGCATATATAGGCTTGCCACGATAAGTCGAGTCTAGTATTTGCTTGTATATGGCTGACCACCTAACTTCGAGTCACTAAAAGTCTTGACATATTCGACCCCCAGGCCGTAAGCGAAGCGGAGATCGTCGATGAGATACTCGACCTGCTTGTCCGTGGCAGGGAAGTCAAGCCAAACCACCTTATAAAGCTTGACCCCTTTCGAACTGGTAAGGAAGATGTCGATTCCCTTAGATTCCTTTCCGGAAGCACTGTCGACGAAGAGAGTCCACAGGAGAGATGGTCCTCTGGGTACTGTGGACAGTTCAATAAACTTAAGTGCAATGGCATGTTTTGACTTAGGGAACCATAAACAATTTACACGAAAAGGGAAAAAAAAACTCACTAGGTCCTAAATGTTAGAGCCACATGCAATAGTAGATATTATAATATTCATTTCTTCCACTCAATTGCAGCAAATCAATGTCATATAGTCCTATTGTGCAACTGCTCTATGCTATTAATGATTTTTTTCAACTATAAAAAATGCTCAAAAGACCAAGCATGGCATGTTCTGACCTTTTGTCTTTCTTGTTCAAGCATTAAAAGGCAAACTAGTAAACCCAAAATAGAATATACTGCCAATAATTGGAATTTTAAAAGTTTCGCTAGTAAACACACCTGGAGCCTAGTGGCAATGCGTGTTAGCTCTGCATGATCCTCCTCAAAACTGTCATTCTCATCATCATTGTCCCTGCTTATCAGTTTGTACAGCTGCCAGTCTTCATCCCTGGCTCCAAAAGTGTCCTCACCTTTTCCTCGATCAAATGCTGCAGTGGTTAGAAGTCGCATCCTCTCCTTTTGAGCAGCATTCAATCGTTCACCTCGGCCAACACCACCAGATGTATTGCCATTACCATTTGAATGGTAACCATTAGTCTTAAGTCGTTTCCTTTGTTCAACTTTCTCACAAAGCTCCCTATATTTAGCCCGCAGTTCTTCAAGATAGAGTTCTGGGTTTTCCCTGCAATGTAAAAGATGGCGAGAACCAGAATTAAAAGACGAGACTGTTTAGCATGTCCACCGTTAAATGAAATGTCTGAGAAAGTCTGCATCAAAATAGCAAATGTCATCCACTCAAAACGCTACTGTTACCACACAGCCCCATCACAAAGGCAAACACACAGCAAAACACATGAGCAGACAGGCACGACCGCCCAGAAAAAACATAATCACTTTTTAGTGGGATTTGGCAATGAATGTAAGCTGCAATGTCGTACAAACACAATTTCAAGCGAAAGAAGATTATCGAGCAAACTGTGCAAAGAAGCAAGTAAATTGTTTGACTTGATAATCTTACAAACGTTTTTCTTCATCTTGTTGGTTTTGCTTCTCACGCCACAATTCTTCTTCATAACGTTTTTGTTTTGCCCTCAGTCTGCCCTCAGATGTGGTCTTCAGAAACACCTGTTTCCTCTTTTCTTTTAGCTGCAATAATGTAAAAGAGCATAAGAAATTATTAGGACAAAATTGCCACGTTACTCAGCCTCAAAGACTGTAAAAACTCTAGCAAACTTGTAAGAAATCATTTATATATCAAAACATTTTTTGTAATTGTACCCTCCTCTCACCTTATATTTGAAAGAAAGGCCTTTTGTAATTATTCAAAGAAAACTATTTTACAAAGTTAAACTATTTGAAATCCTATATGTCACATATATATCATCAAATCATGGAGGAGAAATCGCAGTAACAATTTTGAATATAGAAAATCGTACAAACCAACAAAAGGTGCAGGGACCTAAAATTCAAAAAACCTGCTCAGGGGATAAAATGTCATCAGGCACATCGATCAGAGGATACTTCTCAGCCAGTGAAGAATCTGTCTTTTCCTCACTCTCACAGGATTCACCCTTTGCTTTCCGAAGAGATTGTGTCACTTTATGGATAGCAGACTCAAGCTCTTGCCTGGAATTGAACGTAGTGGTGGATAGAATAGAAAATGCCTCATCTTCATCCACATCCTCAAGCTGCAGTAATAGATCTTCCATAACACGTAATTCATTTTCCAGCTCTGATATTCTAATGGACTTCTTTGCAGCAGCCATGTCCCGCAATCGTTGACCTTGCTTTTCTTTCACAGCTTCCTTTCTTGCAATCTCTTCTACTGACGGCATCTCCTCTTGTGTAGGTGGAATCCACGGAAGCTGCCAGCACCTGGTCTTCTCTTCAGCTTCTTTAGCTCCTTTCTGCAGCAATAGCATATATAAACTTACATATACTAGAATTGCAGGAAATACAAATAGCATAGTTTTAAGGATAAATCAAAGAGGGAAGCAAATTAGTGAATGTAAATTACTCTTTCCGTACAAGTATTTAAATGGTTCCTGTTTTTCAAACAACTCCTAAAAACATCAAAAACTTATGTGAAGTTAAATGTACAAGTAAACTTAATGCTTACAAACGTCCAGCAAGGTAATAAGACTATGTAGCATTAAGCATACATCTTTTTTGAAATTCATTAAGCATACATCTTTTAGCATCGAACTTAAGGCTTAAAAATTAAAGGATTGCAAAAGGTCCCATAAGCTACTGGTAAAAGTGCATCAATATCTACAATCAGTAATCTACTGCCTGTCTCTCTCCTGAAAGTGTTGGTTTTTTCCCTAGGGTTTCGGTCAGAACAAGGAGGCAAGGGACTATTCGGCTGTGGAGGTGAGAAGCAAGTTTCAAGGAAGGGTGTCAAGGCAGCCATCTTTTCCAGCACTGGGAGCAAAGGCATGGCTCTCAGAAACAATAAAGGAAGAAGACGTTAATGAAATCTGGAGGGCACTGAGGATTTTAGAAGCGGTAGAAGAGGAACTGTGGAAATTACTGAAGAGCTCGAGCAAGCAAGAGAGGATTTCAGGCATCGGTCATATAGGTAAGCTCTAATCTATAAGGGCTTTCAATACGGATGCCATGTTTGACACTCTAAAGCACATTTGGAGACCCTCAAAAGGGTTACAGTGCAAATTTTGAGGAATAATTTGTTTTTGTACCGATTCTTCATGCAAAGAGATGTGTTGAGGATCGTTGAAGAAGAACCTTGGTCCTTTGACCAGAACATTATTCTCCTCAAGAGGCTAGAGTGCAATGAGAGACCTATAGAGGTGGAACAGAAAATTTCTCTGTTCTGGATCAGACTGATTGACCTACCACTGGGATTGACAACTAAAGCGCTGGCAAAAAAGATGGGACAGAAGATCGGAAAAGTATTGGAGATTGATGAAGGTAGTGATGACAGCAGCTGGGGTAAAAAGATGAGGATTCGGGTGCAGTTGATGTCACAGAGCCTTTGAAGAAGAAGACTCCTATTCAACTTCCAAGCTCCCATAATCCCTTAGGGTGAATGACTCCCAAATTTTTGCTTTGGATGTGGACTACTGGGCCATATAGCCAAAGATTGTGAAAGAATGAATATCCCACCAACTGAAACCAGGTATTGACCTTGGATGAGAGCTTCCCCACTCAAAAGAAGAGAGAGTAGATTGTTAGGGAAAAATCCTACATTTACTACCACTAACAGCCAACAAAGATCAAACTCTCAGATAAACTCGAGAACCTGCTCTTTCCAATCATCTAATCCAGGCAGCAACACTACTTTTGGAGGATTAGCAAAGAATGATGCAACGGCAAGAGAGTTTATCAATCAAAATGAAACAACAGATTGGGGTATGGCTTGGGAGGATTAAGACATGCCAGCTGGAGGCAGTATCTGGAAGCAAGGACAGAAAAAGGCAAAAGATCAGGAGGCTAAAATTAGTGCGAAAAATACGCCAACCCCTCAACAGTGAAGAAACAAAAGGAAAAGAACTGATAGCGTAAGAAGCAACAACTATGCATAATTGCTCTATCACTCAGCAGAGATGGAAGTCCTTGACCACAAAGAGAATTACCATGAAGAAGAGGAACTTAAACAAAAGCCCAAAGAGCAAAGCATGAGCCGATGTAGATAGTCTGAAACAAATAGGTAGAGCAAGTCCACACAAGACATCGATGGGGCTGGCTTCACCTTTGGGCTTTAAGCACTAGGGTGCTACTTGGTTGGATGCCATTTTGGCTATAGCCATAGCCAAAATGGCCTTCAACTTTTAAAAAAATTAAAATAAAATAAAAATTTATTTTCATACTCAATACACAAATGTTAATATAAAGCAATTCACTTCATATTACATCTTATACAATTTTCAATACATTAATCAATTTTATTTCATATCCTACACAATTTTTAATATAATTTACTAACTTTATTTCCCATCATACACATCTCAAAAAAATTATAATTTTTTCTCATCATAATTAATTTTTTATTATAATTTCTTTAATAAAAATGAAAGCCATTTTGGCCATAGCCATGGTCAAAATGGCCTCTAACCAAACAGAAAAAAAATAGAGAGGAAAAGCAAGAGCTGATGACACGAATACGATAGTGAACAATAGTGTGGAGGAAGAGAAGTTTAGACAGCTCCTTTATGGAGGTAGATGGTGAACTAAATCCTGAGAATGTAAGAAAAAGAATTATTTTTTAGCCACGGGCCCACGACAAATTACTTTCGTCTGAGGTGGCTCCTAGAGTAGACCAGGACCATCGAGATCCATGAAGCTCTTCATTTTGAACTACCAGGGGATGGGAGTACCTCTTGCAATTCGAGCCCTTAAAAACCAGCTGAAGGACCTGCAACATCAATTGGCCTTCCTCTCTAAAAAAAAACTCTATTGCAAGGAAGTGGAGAAGGTGAAGAAACTTTGTGGCTTTGATGCAGCTATTGGGGTTAGTTGTGTTGGCAGGAGTGGAAGACTTGCAATCATATGGAAGAATACAATCTATGTTGAAGTTAAGAGTTTGTCCTAGTATAACATCGATGTGGTGACTAGAAACAGGGAAGATGAAGAGCTGGAGGTTTATCGGATTTTATGGAGAACCAAAGGAAGGCTGAAGATAATTAGTGTGGGATGTTCTTAAAAAGCTGAAGCAAAGCTTAGTGCTACCTTGGTTATGTGCAATGGATTTCAACGAAATCTTATTTCAATCTGAAATTTGGGAGGTGCTATCAAGAGATGGAATTTGATGGAGGCTTTCAAAGACGCCCTGGACAGCTATGGTCTAATGGATTTAGGATTTACTGGGGGGGAGTTCACTTGGTGGAATGGTAGATGTCGGAGTGAGAATTCTTGAACGCCTGAATAGAGGTGTCTATAATATGGAATGGCAAAGCAGGTTCCCCAACACACAGCTTCAACACTTGGAATCTTTCTCAGATCATGTGACTTCATCTATTATGACAAGAACAATTGAGCAGAAGAGGAGACAGTAGAAGACCAGAACTTTTAGATTCGAACTAATGTGGTTTAGAGAAGAGAGCTACTGTGAAAGTGCTCGTGGTGTGGAATACTAGTGTTCATAGCGACAATTTGGAAGCCCAGTTGAAGGAGAAACTACAAAAAACCAATAGAAACCTCATGGTGTGGAATACTAGTGTTCAGCCACCCCCAAAGTAAAATCAGAGAAGCTTATAAGTAGCTGAACTTCAAACTAACCCACCTAATGCTGTGATGATGGAAAGAAAGAGGAAGCTGAGACATAGAATCAGAAAATTACTAGAAAGAGAAGATCTTTTGTGGAAGAAAAGAGCGAGGACTGATTGGATGCATGGGGGAGACGGCAATACTACTTTTTTTCCATACAATGGAGAGTACCAGGAAGAAAATTAACAAAATTTGATTGATGACAATGGAGTCAGGCACAAAGATGAGAAGAAGATGGGCGAAGTTGCTGCAAAAAATTTTAAAGAATTGTTCAAAATCAGCCAGTCTACTGGCATTAACAAGGTAACTGATGCAGCTCAGAAGTAATTAATGGAGTGCAAAAGGACTACTTGGCACAAATGAAGTTGAGCGAGCATAATTCCAAATGCACCCTATAAAATCTCCTGGACCAAACGGCATTCATGCAGTTTTCTATCAAAAGTCTTGGAACACAATTAAAAAGGATATTCTCTCTTTCTACCTGGATTTCCTCAATGGCTCCACCAACTTGAAGGAGTATAACAAAACAACTATTGTTCTCATCTCGAAGACGAAGAAAGCTGAGAGTCTAACAAAGTTTAGACCAATAAGTCCTTGCAACATTCTTTATAAGATCATAGCCAAAACACTGGCAAATAAAACAAAGTTGATATTACCAGAGATACATTTCAATGAAGCAAAATGCCTTCGTTCCATGCCGACTTATCTCCAATAATATTATCATGGCCAATGAAATATTGCACTCTATGACTAAAAGGGAAAAAGGAAGGAATGAGATATGTGCTTTAAAGCTTAAATGTGTAAAGCATATGACAGAATGGAATGGCCTTTCATAAAAGAGATGATAGTGACGCTTGGCTTTCCTAATAGGATAAACAACAAAGTTACGGAGTGTGTTAGCTTGGTCACCTACATGGTCAAGGTAAATGGTTATTGCTATGGAGACATTGTTCCCCAACGGGGCATTCATCAAGGGAATCCCATTTCATCGTACATCTTCCTCTTATGTGCAGAGGGGCTTTCTGTTTTGCTAGATGTTGCTAAAAAGAAGAAGCTTATACATGAGAGAACGCACTAATTGAAGAGGTCCTAATATTTCTCACCTTCTATTTGCTAATGACAGCCTACTTTTCTTTAATGTAAGTAAATACAAAGGGGATGCGGTGAAAAATATATTAAAAAATATGAGATGACATTTAGTCTAAAAATAAGTTTCAATAAATCAAGCTTATCCTTTAGCAAAAATGTGCCTATAAGGGATAGAGAGGTATTATTAGAGTTCACGGGTGTGGAAACAGCAACTTAGACAAATACTTGGGTTTACCCCCCATGGTTGGAAAGGCCAAAAGAAGAGCC
This sequence comes from Apostasia shenzhenica, assembly GCA_002786265.1. Lineage (NCBI taxonomy): Eukaryota > Viridiplantae > Streptophyta > Magnoliopsida > Asparagales > Orchidaceae > Apostasia > Apostasia shenzhenica. The sequence goes on along the minus strand of KZ451888.1, from coordinate 1,698,503 downwards.
TTCATGAATCTTAAGGAAAGAGTCAACAAACGTATAGGCGGGTGGTAAGAGCATTAGTTCTCCATTGCAGAAAAGGAAATCCTCATCAAAGCTATAATGCAAAAGATTCCAATTTTTGCCATATCAGTGTTCTGCATCCCAACAATTCTCTGTAATGATCTTGAAGGTATTTTGGCATAGTGATGGAGAACATTGGTTAAGAAGAAAGGTATTCACCAGCTCAAATGGAAAGAAATATGCTATCCAAAGAAGCTTGGAGGCCTAGATTTCAGAAGTCTTTAACTCTTTCAATCTAGCTATGGTAAACAACATTGAAGACAAACTCAAAACAATGTTGGAAACCTTAGCAAAATTTAAGGTTTCTAGAAATAAGATCATCGAGATGTACAGCAAAACAACAAACAATGGATTATAAGAAGAAAGCTATAAGAGATATAGTGGCAATAACTTCCACAAGTCAAAGCCAAGTAGGGTAGCTTTGGTCCTTGAGCCAAACAGATACTATTGGTCATAAAAACCTGGTCATTTTGATATTTCTCTGCACCATCTACTTGTTCTCCTTAAAACATTCAAACTTCAAAAAATAAAATAAAAAAAAGTTCAAATGTCTCACATATTGATCTTAAAGTTGAAGAAATTATCATAGGTGTTTCAGGCATGTATAATAAAGAGCACAAGATGCACCTTATAACAAGAAGATATGAAAAACTAGGAAAAAGAAAAAACCAAACACTAACAAGGTCAGAGGTCACAATATGAATTGCAAAAACTGGTAATATCAAACATGCAATACAAATAGAAAGAATTAGCTGAAAAAGCTGCAGTAATAACCTACAACAACTGAGATGACATAATTATAATGAAGAAAATCCAACATACGATGCAAGTTGCAACAGTTTCCCTTGGCTCCAAGATTATGTCATGCAGATCATGGTCAAAGGCATCCTTATGACGTTCCATATAACCAAGAAAAAATGTTGTTAAGGGAAACAATATTGTTGTGTCCAAAATGAGAGTGCTGGGACAGTACCAAAATGAAGCGTCGACAAAAGTATAGTGAGGGTAGAAATTAAGTAGAAAATATTAAAACTACATAGATGTTGAAAAGTGAACAAAAGCTAATCACATTTACAATTTAGAGAGCAAGTGAAAAGACAATACAAAGCTAATGACCAAGATTATTTAAAGAGCATCGAAAAATATGAGATCACCTGAAACAACTGCAACTCTGCTGCATAATCAGAAGCAACATGGCAGTGTTCTAGCTTAAGGTCCTCAGCCTTCTCCCATGAAATGCTAGAACTTTTTCACGTACAATTAAACAATTAAATTTTGCTAGTCCAATTTGATGATGACAAATTGAACTCAAGATTCAACGATTTACGTACACATGATAGGGGTACTTCAGGGAAATAAGCTGCTTTAAATTATCTGTAACATGATATCCACCAACATTTGTCCTACAACATGCCTCCCAAACAGGTTCCCCTTTCGCAAACTGCAAAAAAATCTATATTGGGTTAACACCACATAAAGCAAACTGAGGAAAGAAATTAGAAATTTGGATGCAATAACAATGAACTTATATGTGTTTGAGATAGAATACCAGCAAAGAAAAAAAAAACAAAAAAAGAAAGAAAATATGACAAGAATCCTACATAGATGAGAAAATAATGGTACTGGTAGAAACAAAAATCAAGTAAATCCAAAGATAGAGCATTCAACTAACAAGTAGAATTGAACTATCCAGAAGAAACTCTTCCCGTATCTAGTAAAATTTTATATCATGACAACAGTAATTAATTGTTATTTCTTGCTTGAGCTGAATGGCACAGAAACAGCAAGCCAATGACATCGATTACAGAACTTAAACTTCGCCAATTTAAGCATGATGAAGTGCATGTTAACTGTGGTGCAGACCATATTAAAAATAAGGAATAAACAGAAAAAAAAATTTTGAAAGCAAAAATGGTTAAATAAGGCAGGAGAAGGAAAATTAAGATATTTTTAAAAAGCCATCAATCTTCCCAGTCCATACAATTATACAACTACATCAACACAAAAGAGGGAGACAAAAAGTATGCACTGACTTTATCTAGGCCAAAAAATATGAAAAATCAATCAATCCCAGTGAAAAACATGTAGCCGAAGTGTTTTTAGATTTCGGAAATCTTCAAAACCAAGTAAAAGACTAAATAACGGCAATTAAACTCAATATGAGCACAAAAATAATCATAACTGTAGAGATGCCACCATCGTTTCTTCCTAAAAGTGAATGGATTTCTGTTTCAAAAAAAGAAGTGAATGGATTTAGTTTGATTTTCAAAGAACATATTTGAAGGAAAATGCTTCCACATGCAAAAGTGGAACAGTTATAGAAACAAGTCAAAGTGATCTTTCTAAAAAGTCTAGGTGCTAAATGAAATTTAACTTTGTTATATTACCAAGAACAAATGCTTACTATTTAAGGTTTTACTGCCGAAGAGAACAGATAACTATAGCTTGATCATCCATCTACTTCACTTCAAAAAGTAAGTACAAAGGTAAATGATGGGCTCATAGCTGTGTTTTCAGGCTATATGAACCATGCCATAGCACATTAACAAAAACATCTTACTAGCTACCTCATTGTTTACCAGATTATGAAAGCCCGATGCAAGAATGACTTTACAATGCCGTTTGAACTAGTACAACAACTTACAGGAACAACATGGCTTGTCGAAAATCCTGAACAAATAGCAAGACCATCTTCATCGCAAATTCCATGTAGCTGATTCATCTTGTAACTAAATGCTGCATCCACACCAAAAGCTACAGAGCACAACAGTCCAAAATAAGAAACAAATTATACTTTTAACAAAAGTAAACTATAAAGGTAAACTACAAAGGAAACAACAACAACAGCAAACCCCTAATCAACAACACACACACACCAAAGGAAGAAAATATAAAAAAAGGAAATAAATGAAAGAGATAAACAAAGTGGAATAAAAATTTTTACACAAGAAATTCACCTATGCATGGCACCCCATAAATTTCAAAAAGAAGCTCTGCCATTTTGCTCCGGGATGAAACTGGATTGCATATGCATTCTGTTATCAAAATGGGATGATCCACCTGTTCTCCATCAAGTTTAGCAATTATAAAGATTTAAGTAAAGTTGCAAACAAAAAATAACAGTAATTTGTAGCTTTCAAAGTAGTCACAAGTTGGAAGATGCTAGGCGAAAAAACAGGTTAATCACATTCATAGATAATAATGTTATCAAAACAGAGTTGACACAATCATCCCACCGACTGCAGCTAAAAAGGCCCGCACATACAACTCTCTTATATTTTAAAGAAAAAAGAAGAAGAAGAAACAAAAACATAACCAGGGAATGGTTGTACACATTTCATCAACACAGCTCAACCAAACCTGTAAAAATTACCACAATAACGGCTTAAATGATAAAATAATGCTGCAAGTATCATGCAATTTCATAAAACATTTTTTTTGAAAAAACTAAATGGATGTCAGATTGCAAAAATAGAAAAATGTATTGCCCTGTGCATGTATAACACATGTGATTATAAGTATCATCCCAATGTAGAACCATATTTCATTTAATGATATAGAAATCAAAGTTTTTTAGTATTTCAAAAATAAGAAAAACGAACTATAGATAATCTAAAAAATTCTCACTGACCAGTCATTTTTTAAAGTGTAATTCCATAAGATATAACGCCCCTGTGAAATGCATCCAACAGTGCTCACTTCATTTATATAATTGAACATGATAAGGAACCACAATGAATCCAAATAGGGAAAATACTTTTCTGGTTAGTTTTACAAGTTTGTAGGCTTGAGCAAATTAACATTAAGGTAACGATTACTGAGAAGAATAAGCCTAACTTGGCTAAGCATAGCTAATAAAGATTGCTAATAGAAGTACATGACATGTACAGCCCTTAATAGGAATTAACATCCAAGAAGAATGCATAGACATGACATAAAGCTATTGTAGAAACTCAGCTGCAGATGATGTTTATTGATTATCATTGTAGAAATTGATCAAAAACAAGAACAGTGTCATCACTACCTGCGGACCTTCTGCCCCCAACCGTTCAAAACCATAGTCAAGGACCTAAAAGTATTAAATAAGTTAGTTGCAGGAAAACAAGGTACCTATGGTACAATAACCAGTAGAGTAACATTTCAGCTAGGCATCAGCTGATAAACGGTTTCACAAGGCAATGTACTAGAAACTAGAAGAAATTTCATCTTTCATACATTAAGGGCTTGTTTGGTTGGAGGATGAATTTGGGTAAGGAAAGAGAAAATAATTTATTTTATAGAGTTGATGGGAAAGAAATTTATTTTAATATTGGGAGGTGTGTAGGATGTGAAATAAAGTTGATTTTAAGGTTGGAATTTGTGTTGGATGTGAAATAAAGTTGATTTTTAAGGTTGGAATTTGTGTTGGATGTGAAATAAAGTTATTAAAATTTATAATAAATTTAAAATATTATTAAAATATTTTTTTGCCCATTTTTGGGCTCATGCCAAACAAGGCCTAAAGATTCACCTAAGATCGTGAGAAGAACATTGATGGCTTAACTCTTTTGAAATTGGTACCATTAAAAAAAAAAAATGAAATTGGACATATGGCCTTGAGTTGACACTAAGGAGATGCCAGCACAAGCATTACAAAAGTATCACACTTTCATAAGAGAAACTTTGGTAATGGCCACCAGTATCTAAAAATGTTTTCATACTTGCAGCTCAATTGAATTGTTTCCATTACACTGCTTGACCACTCCAAATCTTATATTGAGGATATGGAAAGGTTTCAAAACACCAGTTGATTATTACTAAATACATAACTACAGATTCTATGCACTGTAAACAATTCAAAAATAAGAGGCTGAGGTGGGAATGTCTTATATGGGTTGAATTGTAATTGTAAACCAGTCAACATAAGTAATGTTATTTTTGTTGCAAAAAGGCATGTATTTATTGCTTACATATTCCATAATTTCAAATTGATAAACAACATTGTTGTCAAAGGCTGAACGGTAGGATGAGCGTGTGCAATCAAAGTACTTCATCAGAGCAGGATCATGATCACCAACAATGGTCACAGTTTCACCTGCATTGCTTACAATAGACACAGCTCAATGCAGCGCTGACCAAAGAAATAAGAACAACATTGACTGAATAATTACACAAAGGATGCAGGGGGCATTTTGTTAGAAAAATAATTTTTAAAGGAACAAGAAACTCCAGTGCGTCAAACTATGATTGTAAAAGAAAAAAAGTTAATAGGCAACCAAGCATGAAGTTTAAAAAACAAAAATTGCAAATAATTGTTCCAAACTCTAAGATTCCTTCAAACTCAAAGATGAAACATTAAGAGCACGAAATGACTCATTACTCAGCAACTGTACATGTAATGGAAGAACACAAGACAAACACTATTACACATCACTCATTAATACAGGAAAATCAACTTGATTTTCAGTGTGGCAGTGCATATTTAGCCTGCCTGTAATGAACTCATGGTCACATATTACAATCCTTCATAAGGATCATAATTTCTTAAGTTTGCTGAATGAGAAACTCATCTTAGCATCACTCCTAAAAACCCTCCTCCAAAAACAAATAATTGCAAACTAAAAAATTATGAATGAATAATAGTTCAACAAGATACAATAAACAATTTTCACCAAAATGGGTCAAAAACATCATACCGGTTGCCCTATGGCGAGGCCTTTGGACGAGGTTACGGAAAGTGACGCGGGGATCAGATTCTCCTGCCCATCTAAGAGAAAAAAACAGAGGGCCAGTGAGAAGAGAATAAAGACACGTGAATTGGGACAATAATAGGGTTAAGGTTTCAAGCATTACCCAATGCGGAAGTTGAAGCCACCGTTATCGATGACAATTGGGATAGCTGAAGAGAAACAGCGGTAATCTAATTGTCGTTGTGGCCTCGTTACAAAAGAAGGCATGGCTGCCTCTGCAAAGGGCCCCTTTAGCATCTGGGGCCTGAAATTTAAGTGGCAGAATCCGATTCTGTATAACAGTATCTTTGAGTAAGCAGAAGGCTTAAGAAGTCAGAAATATGAATTTAAACATAATTTAGTAGGATGGGGCGTTAATTGAGAGCTGAGAGGGCAAATTTTTTAAAATAATCACAATTAATTAATTAATTAACAGTTTGATCAGCCTGAACTTCCACCGGCACATAGAATTTGCTTACCAACAAGAAAGTGAATAAGTTCTATATGGTCTAGGAAATGTGCATACCTCATCAGCAATCATACCTATAATAGCTGAACTTTTGGTAGGCATTTTAGTTCTCCCAGCCATTGCATGCAATTAAACAAAACCTGAAAATTTAGATCAAATAAAAATCCTGAAACAATGATGATCTAATCTGAAGAACAATCACCCAAAACTTATCATAATCATCCATAGCCTTGTACAATATAGAGTAGAAAATGTATCATTAAAGCGAGAAGATAAATTTTGTTGTAAAATATAAAAGGACCAATTCAAAAAAAAAATCTAGTTAAAGAATATACAAAGAAAATAAATCAAACATAACCCATGTCGCATCACCAAAACTAATCAAGCAAATGACTTGTTTGCAGCAAACTCAAATTGAGAGGATATTCATTTTCTGAACAGATCTAAGTAGCATTAAAGTATATCAGGATTTTTAAAGAAAAATGAAGTATAGAACAAAAGCTTCAAGCAAGAAAACTGAGGGAAGAGAAATTGGAGAAGCAGATTCCGTGTAAGTGGCAGTCGTGACGTCCATAGCTAGCATGAGTGCTGAAACAACAAAGAAAGTTTTGTAGGAATATGCTTACTGGTCTTCTTCATTAAGGAAATCAAATATAGTTCAAGAGAGGCAATAATCATCTACATCAAATCTCTATACACTTAATCGAATTTTGGCAAATCTCTAAACCCAAGGGCCTGTTTGTTTGCAAAGGTTAATTTTAACAAAGTTAAAGTTAAACTTACATAAATATATTTTTTATTAAAAATTTTGAATGATGTGAAATAATATTAATTATTATGTTGAAATGTGTGAGGGATGTAATATAAGTTGATTACAATTTTGGAATGTTTTGTGTGTAGGATATGAAATAAAGTTAATTTTTTATTTTGAATTATGTATACGATGTGAAGTGTAATTAAATTTTAATATTAAATTTTATGCATGATTTAACATACTTGATTAAAACTAACTAAATTAATTTTAATCTAGCTAAACAAACAAGCCCTAAGATGGCTGCATTATGCATCTTCAGTTCCATCACCATTCACTATAAGCCTATAGCTAGGACAGATGTTAGCTTATGCATCATGCTTCACAGTAAATTAAAGCTACCTAAGCTCTTACAAGCAACTTCAAACCATGATACTTCAACGCCCACAACTTTCCGCAAAACTTTTATGTCTAGTTGTGAAAAAACAAAAGAACTAACTTGGAATACCTAAGGTCCTAAATTGAGATACAATACCCATATGAGGGCAGTTGTTTTCTTACATTTTTGATAGGAGGAGTTTACAGCATGAAAGCAGTTTATGTATCATCAAACATATAATACAATTGACACTAAAACAAAGTATAGATTTAACGAAAGAAGATTTGGTCGATAAAAGTGTTAACATGATTATTTGGTGCCATGAGGTTTAAGTCAGATAAATATCAGAAGCTACTAAAAATTTATAAGAATAAGTAGTCAGAAATAATATATAATTTTAATAATCTTATAAACCTAAAGAAAAATTACAACAAACACTGATGTAACTCAATCCTTATAGACAAGAGCAACAGCTCCTATCACAATCTTATTTTCTCAAAATATTCTTATCAAAATCAAATATCAATTACAAAACCTGGGCTGGAATAAAAGAGTTATCCACACATTACCTTCATTTTCTAATTTTAAACCTATAATTTTTTGACCTTTTGAGAAACATTTCAAAACTAACCCTTGCCGTAATCCAGATAAAATTGATTTGAAAAACTCAAAGTTAAACAAAAGCTGATTAGTGAATAAATCCATAATTGTGAGATGAATCTATCCTAAATAAAAGAGTATATATACATTTCAAAAAAAGAGAAGAAAATAGATAGTGCATACCTATGAGAATGAGGCAGCGGTTTCGAGACGTAGTCGAGTTGCCTTTAGTTTGCAGATGCCTTCGTCTAGAGAGTTAGTGTCGTTAGTCAGAGTCGCACGAGAATCCAACCATAGAAGTATATGGATCTGGGATGCTGAACTCCAGTATGTTTGCACGTTTGAGGAGTCATGCTAGATTATCTAAACACTTAAATTGAAACTACTAAAGTTTAGTTTTATTAAAAAATTACTTATTCATACTTTAAATCATGAGCAATAATGAGTATTTACTTTTGTTAGTTAAAATGCAAGTTCTTGTAGCATATATGTGCTTAATTTTTCAAAAATATTGAACATATTACATATATATACATGTCACGAACAGTTATATAATTATATATATGTTACAATATACAAATATATATATATACAATTAGGCGTAACAGACACATAATATATAAACTCAATTTATAATATTACATTAAAATATTTAATGTGGCGCGGTAAATATATACAATAACAACAACAATAACTAAGCCTTAATCCCACTAACTTGGGTCGGTGGCACGGTAAATATATATATATATATATATGAATATTTAAGCTAAAAATAACATTGATAATTAAGTCTACTTTAATTAAAAAAAATTGACTCAGAATAGAATAAAATTTATTCAACGAGAACTAAATATGGCTAAACTTGAAAAAAATCAGAGTTTTAAATTATGATATACTTGTTCAGATTGGAATCAATAACAACTACTTAAATAACACATTTGACGATAATCTATAATTTTAAATATAAGTAAAATTGTCTGTAATTTAGAAAATGTGCATGTTGCATTTATATAATTTATGAAGATTTATCATTTAGGTAATTAATTATTATTTAATGAATAATTGCATTTTAAAGTAATGCATGCAGATAAACGAAGGGCCCTATATGATCTAAACATGATCAACTCTGATATCAAGCTAATGCAATGTGGATCTCGCTAATGCGGCTCTCAATGTATTTAAAATTCCCAAACTTTATGTATGTGTCATATGATGCTAGTAATCTAAATAGAGTTTCAAATTCAGATTTTAAATTTAGATTCTAGATAACTAAACTAAGATTTCTAATATAAAGAGCCTAAAATGTTTTAACTTAATTAATCTATATGTTCAAAATCAAATAAGCATAAAATAAATATTATGCGACCATTAGGAGACTAAGCTAGGACTCACCCTTAATCATGCCAAGCTTGCAAGATTTGCAAGGTATTCATGGAAATTGTCAAAAATTTAGAATGTTCCAAACAAATACAATAAGCCATACAAATCAAGAGAAAATTATCCAAGTTCTATAGGAAATTGTCTACTATGCAAATATGAAATACAGTAAAATAGAGAACACCTTCCACACAAAGCTTTAAAGTTAGTAGATTTCAATAGCAACAAAAATATCATGCTTTGTTTGAATTCGAACAGAGTAAAGCTACGCAGCCCCAACAAATGACCACAAACTTTGAAGTCAACTAGAATTTTCTACACACACCATTATTGCATAGGCAAAACTAACCTTTTTGGTCTATGTGCACCATTACCACATAGTAAACCTGATTATATTGAAAGTTTTGCTAAAAATCATTTCTCATTCAGCAATAACAAGAGGAAATTTAGTGTCAAATTCAGGATCCAACCTTAACAAGAAGAAGGAAATAGTACAACAACAACTAAGCCTTTATTCCACTAGTTGGGATCAGCTACATAGATCATTTATTTCCAAAACACTCTATCAAATAACAAGTCCTGATTTATCTCCAAGAATATGAGATCTTTGTAATGATTTCTTATCATGTCTTATTTGATCCTCCTCTTACTCTTTACTTGAGTAAAATCTAATAACCCAACTCTCCTCACTGGAGTTTTCACCGGCCTACAGTTTATCTGTCCAAATAATCTAAGCTTATCCTTAACTGAAGCTACCCAAACCTTCTCGCAGAAATGAGTATATACGCAAGAAGGTTGAGGTAGCCTCTAGCAATATTTAAATTAACTAGGAAGAGAGATGAAAGCAGTAGATGTGAGGAGGATGAAACAACAAAAAACACAAAAGGATTTGAAGACCTAATCAACAAATAGAACCTCCAGACATGATACCTGCCGTCGCAGCCCTCTGCCACTCAAGCCCTAATGATGGTCACAGCCACTGTCGCTCACAAATCCAACTCCACACCCCCTGTGCCGGAATCGCTTAATGAAGAAGAACTCTCTCTTCTCACAGAAATCACAAGTGGAATCACCATCAACCGCCATCAGGTGTAGCTTTATATAGAAGATGATTGAGCCATGAAAGGGATAGGTGATGGAAACCAACCTCCTCGTGCTCTCGGTCGTGTTCGGAGGAGGCGCAACATCCGTGGACAAGGCCAGAGGAGCTCCGCGGAGAAGGAAGGGCAGCACGGGCGACATCATCGCAGAGGCAAACTAGGGTTTCAGCAGCCGATTTAATTGAAGAATTATATTTCAGTCCTCCTAGTTATTCATAATTTACAAATCAGCCCATACCGAACCCAATTAAACCAATTTTGATCCAACTAACCTATATAAATGATTATAACCTGTTTGACACGAGGACCAAAATAGGACCAAAATAATACTAATTTAAATAATAATAATAATAATAATATATAATTTTTTTAAATCATTCTATACAAATTCAAATATAAAAAATATTATTTTATTTTACATATTCAACAATTTAAAATAAAAATATTAACTTTATTTCACATTCTATATCAAAATATTCAAATCGAATATTTTGATCTAAGATGTGAAATAAAATTTATATTTTTATTAAAAATTATTGAGTATGTGAAGTAAAATATTATTTTTTATATTAAAATTTGTGTAGAATAATTAAAATAATTTATTTATTATTATTGTTATTTTTTAAAATAGTACTATTGTAGTCCTGTTTTGGTCCTCGCGCCAAACAGGGCCGGTTACCAAGTCCAAACTTGTTCCAAATAAAACCCAACTTGGACCCACATCAAACCTATTTAGATATAAACTATTTATGAGATTCAAAGTGAGCGCCACAGGCTTAACATGTTGAAATGACTCAAATAATATAATTAAATACATCTAAGGGGGCGTTTGGTTCAACATTATCTTGATGTTATGTTATGTTATCTAGAAAAGTAATTGTTTGATTTAATGATATTTATAAATAATTTTTTATTAAACTATAAAATTATTAGTTAAAGAATAATATCTAGATGTCATGACATCTAAATTACATATCATACATCAAGATAACAACAAATCAAACTCCCCCTAAATCAAAAATATAAATAAAATAGCAATAAAATAAGTCAAATTTTATTGTTGGAATGCAAATACAATATCCATGTGTCCGTCTGCTATTGCGTCACAGAGTAACAAATATTTTGACTAATATTTTTAAAATATTTTTTGGAAAAAAGAACTCTCTCTGTTTGGTAATAAGAAAAAAAAAAGATTTGATTGAATTTTTAGCCATTTTTGAAAAATGTGTATGATGTGAAATAAAATAAGTTGGTTATATTAAAAATTGTGCAGGATGTGAAATAAAATTGATTGATTTATTGAGAATTGTGTTGGATGTAAAATAAAGTGATTGTTTAATGTTGGAATTTGTGTGAGATGAGATATAAAATAATTTTTTAAGTTTTTTTAAATAAATTTAAGATTTTGGCCATGGCTAATTTTAGTCATATTTTTTAGCCCATTGCCAAACAGGGCCAAAGGAGAGAGAGAGAGAGAGAGAGAGAGAGAGGGCACATCCTCTACTAGGTAGTTGGCATGTTAGTTTATGCATAGAAGTTTGTTGTAAGCTAATAATGACAAAGTAATCTTTGATAAACTGTGATGTTGACCAATAGACAATCTATAGTCCTGTTTATCGCGAGCACCAAATCAGGACCAAAGTGATACTAATTTAAAAAACAACAATAATAATAATAAATAAATTTTTTTAATTATTTTACACAAATTCTAATATAAAAAAATATTATTTTACTTCACATACTCAATAATTTTTAATAAAGATATATATACTTTATTTCACACCCTACACCAAAATATTTGAATCGAGTATTTTAGTTTAGGATGTAAAAATAAAATTAAATTTTTTATTAAAAATTATTGAGTATGTGAAGTAAAATAATGTTCTTTTTATATTAGAATTTGTGTAGAATGATTAAAAATTTTTATTTATTATTATTATTGTTATTTTTCAAATTAGTATCATTTTGATCCTGATTTAGTCCTCGCGCCAAACTACTAGTTAGATCTAACTATTAGTTGAAAGGAACTGAGTAAAAGCCGCTCGGGGTTCCTTAACTTTTGAGGATATAGAAGAAGCAATCATGATTTTTGTTGCTCGTCAAATTCTCCCTTTAGCTATGCAAAGCTTCAAATAAGTCTCACTGATAGTTGGAATTTTACCCAATTTCTAACTAATATTTTTTTAAGGTTCATTCACGACGACTATATAAACTTATGTCATGATTTTCAATTTTAGAAATAATTAGATTGATAAATGTGCCACAAGAAAAATATACATAGAAGCAACACCTAGCATGTAAACACATGCATAATAAAAAAAAAATTTAAATAGTTACTTCAATAATCTTTTATTACGAGATAACTAGAAATAAGTAATTTTAAGAATTTCAGAAAATAAAATAAATGAAAATTTCTAATCAAAACTAGTTTTATATTGATTTTAAATAGCATTATGAATTAATTCCCTATCAATTCCAAGTGAATTAGTTCCTAATTCTAGAGGAGGCACACCATATTAGTTTCGCCTTCCTAGTTGACCCGATTTCAATATGAACAATGATTTGACATAAATCAAAATGAGGGAACAACATATATTTAAATTGTTTAGCCTTTAGATTTTATAACTTTATTTGTCTAATAGCTAGTCACATGTCAAAGTGGACATAATTGTATTATACTCGAACCCGATCAGTGGCGGAGCCAAGACCTCAAACTACGGGGTCAAATAAATTATTTATAATAATATTATAATTTTAAAATTATTTAAATTATAAAAACAAAATTTAAAATTTTTACTATATTTTATTTAAAATAAAAAAATTTTGATTTAAGAGTTTTGTTGCATATCTCAAACAACTAATCAATAAAATAGCTACTCATAAATTAAAACTTTAATACACTAAATTATTTAATAAATTAAGTATTAATCTATTAAATAATTTAGTAAATTTAAAATCTAAATTATGATCAGTTAATTAATTATTTGTTAAAGATATATAATAAATTTTTAATTAAATATAAATACGTAAATAAATTCTTTAAATTGAATGAATTTTCACTAGTATAAAATTTATTTATATAATTTATATGTTAAATAATTTATAAAAAATTTAAATTATAAGTTATCTAAATAATTTGTGATTTTAATTTTTTTTAATTTATTATCATAATTTTTGATATGATATTTATTACACGAAATTTGGGACTAAAATTTAAAAAAATAACTTAAGTGTATTTTGTTAAAAAAAATCAGGGGCACCCCCTGGCTCCCGTGTGGCTCCGCCACTGAACCCGACTCATTCCGTAACAAGCTGAAAAAGGCTGTGAGTTGCAGATATAATTGTTTGGCCCGAATACGTCCCATTAGGGATCAAATAGGATGAGTTCAATGAATTTAAGGCCCTATTTGGCGCGAGAACTAAAGCAAGACCAAAATGATACTAATTTAAAAAATAACAATAATAATCATAAATAAATTTTTTTAATCATTCTACATAAATTTTAATATAAAAAAACATTATTTTACTTCACATACTTAATAATTTTTAATAAAAATAATAATTTTATTTTATATCTTAGACCAAAATACTCGATTCGAATATTTTAGTCTAAAATGTGAAATAAAGTATATATTTTTATTAAAAATTATTGAGTATGTGAAGTAAAATAATAATTTTTTTTATATTAGAATTTATGCAGAATGATTAAAAAAATTTATTTATAATTATTATTATTACTGTTTTTTAAATTAGTATTATTTTGATCCTGATTTTATCCTCGGGCCAGGGCAAATAAAAATTAAGCTTTATGTTTAACAACAAGCATGAAGTTTATGTAAAGAACACATTTTACTCGGTAACATTGAAAAGCTCTTTTTCATTAATTATACCCAAGAGATAAATTTCATTCACTTAATAAGCCACATGCAATGAATTAATTGTTCAAATAAAAAGTTTTCTATCGTAATAAATCAAAATGAAAAATGTTTAATATTATAAATCTCAATATGAGAAATTCTCAAGTGAAATTATAAATTGCACCTTTGTACACCCAATATCTGTCATATATATCTACATCTACATCGAGTAATGAGAGAAGGGATATGTATAATATCACGGCTTGTGATAATTCACAAATATATTTTGCAACGTATATTATAGTCAACTAATACTTTATCAAATCTTAAATTGCTCTAAGGGGACATTTGGTTTGATGTTATCTTGGTGTTATGTTATGTAATGTAGATGTCATGATATCTAGATATCATCTTTTAACTAATAATTTTATAATCTAATAGAAGATTTTTTGTAGATGTCATTAAACCAAACAATTACTTTCTCTAGATAACATAACATAATATCAAGATAACATTGAACCAAACGCCCTCTAAATCTAAAGGCTATGTGTCTATGGAGCATAATGTCTCAAATCTCAATCAGGCAGTACAAAAGTGTCAAATTGCCTCATTTTGTTTCGAGACTTTTTTTAGCTTAACACAAATTTTATCTGTAAAAATCAACTTTATTATACATCTAACATAGATACAAGTCTTAAAATCAACTTTATTTCACATCTTATGCACTTTCTAATATTAAAATAAAGTTTTTTAATATTAAATTTAAAAAATAAATTAATTTATTTCTCTTATCTAAAAAAAAGTTCGAATCAAACGAGACCTTAAACTGTATTTTTGGGTTAAGGTATGTCATAATTTCAATTAAATTCATTTTTTTTAAAAGTGATTAAAAAAATTTAATCATGCTCACATCCAAAGAATTTTAAATCAACTAAATTCAGATATGGCAAACAAAGTTCAATTCATATAGACTCTTAAACCTCATGAAATTAAATTACTTGAATGATAAAAAATTAATTCCAAAAGTTAGATATAGAAAGCTCTAATGAAGCATATCCAATTCAAATATTTCCCTGCTAGGCAAATTATTGTACAATTTTAATTAGGAAATAAAAAGTAATAATAATAATAATAATAATAATAATAATAATGACATAAACTTCATTATAGGTAACTTAGATCTTCTAATTTTCAGATTAATTAAATTAATTATTTAGTTTAAAATAATATGCTAGTAATTTATTTAATATTAATAAAAGGATCTAACGAAGAATATTTTTTATAGCTATTACACTAATTTAGATAATTTAAAATTTTAGATATATATATATATATATAATATTCAAATTAATTCAGTAATTAGAGATAACATTCTCTATTATATTATTAATACTAAGGCCCTGTTTGGCAATGTGTTAAAAATCATGGCTAAAATTACCCATGGCCAAAATCTTAAATTTATTTTAAAAAAACTTAAAAAAATTATTTTATATTTCATCTCACACAAATTCCAACATTAAACAATCACTTTATTTCACATCCAACACAATTCTTAATAAATCAATCAACTTTATTTCACATCATACACAATTTTTAATATAACCAACTTACTTTATTTCACATCATATACATTTTTCAAAAATGGCTAAAAATTCCAACTACATATTCTTTTTTTTTCCTATTACCAAACAGAGCCTAAGGGTGTGTTTGTTTGTAAGGTTAAATTTAAAAAGGTTAAAATTAAATTTGAATAAAGATATTTTTTTATTGAAAGTTGTGAATGATGTGAAATAAAGTTAGTTATTATGTTGGAATATGTGAGGGATGTGATATAAAGTTAGTTATTATGTTGGAATATGTGAGGGATGTGATATAAGTTAGTTATTATTTTAGTAATATGTGTAGGATGTGAAATAAATTTATTTTTTAATATTAAATTTTATGTGTGATGTGATATGCCTGGTTAAAATTAAACCAGGTTAAATTTAAACTCGTAGACAAACAAGGCAAAGAATCAATTTGCATATTAATTACTTTAAATTAAAAAATTAATTTGATTAATTTAAAAATTTAAAAATTAAAAGAATCGAATTGTAAAAACCTAATTTATAGAGACATAATTGTTATTAATCTTTTATTAACTTTAAAGCAATCGAGATCCGTCAGATTACATATATGGTGCTCGGTGAATAAGTGCCGAATGGTGCTGGGCCGAATCCAATGATTTATGCAACTGCAGTCTCCAGATGCAATTTACCAATGGCAATAATTACATTTCCACCCAAAAATCACCCAAAATCAAACCCACAAATCGAATGCATTTGATACCTCTCGACTTCCCTTTATATCGAAGCTCCCCCTCGATCAAAGAGGAACCACCCTCCCTTCTCCTCATCTTCCTCCTCCTCCTCCTCCTCCTCCTCCTCCTCATGTCCGCCATTAACGTGATCGCCCGGCGGAAGAGGAAGGCCAGCTCCGGCCGGCGAAAGATCGAGATCAAGAAGATCGAGAACGAGGACGCTCGCCACGTGTCGTTCTCTAAGCGCCGCTGCGGCCTCTTCACCAAGGCGTGCGACCTCGCGACGCTCTGCGGCGTTGAGCTCGCGATCGTGGTCTACTCCGCCGCAGGGAATCCTTATTCGTTTGGCAGCCCAACGGTCGACTCCGTCGTGGACCGCTTTCTGGCCGGCAGGCCGGACAGGGTCGAACCCGGTCGGATGAACCAAGCCGGGTTGGTTCAAGTGCTGAACCAACAATGCATGGACCTGGCGGCTCAGATTCGGGCTGCTGAGGAGAGGAGGTCGTCGTTGGAGCTTCGAATTCGTGCTGCTGGGGAGAGTAATCTACTGAGTCAACTCACCAATGATGAAGAGGATGCGAGCCCGATGCAGCTTGAGAAGCTGAAGAAGTTGCTGCTCGACCTGCGCCGAAAGGTTGACTATAGATTTGCCGACCTTTTAAGCGGGAAGGAGGCGATCGAATTCAACTCGAATTTGACTTCGAGTCAGCTCGTAGAATTAGATGTTGTCGGAGGTTGGCCAGGGTATGAACTCTGAACAAGGAACGAGAGAAAAATATTTTAAATTATTTGGAGTTCGTCTTTTTAATTATTAGTCTTTAAATTTTACATTTTCAGACATTTGAGAAATCATAAATTTATTATCTTTATGTCCAAAAATAAAAATATTTTCTATATTAGAGATCTCTTTTTTATGCGAATGAGAAAATAATTTAAAACCGTTCATCAAACAATGCCTCCTCAAAGAATGTCGTCATCGAATAAAGTTTCGCTGAAAATTTGACAAAGAAATCTCGGAAACATTGATCAAGTTCAAAGTTCAATCTCATTTTTAACAACCTCGAAACAAGATAAATCACAAATGAAGATTTCCAATATTAACTTTGATTTTAATAAAAAAAAATTAATATTTAGATCAGGGCCTGTAAATTCTATCTAAATAAGTCTTTGAAGAAGTAGAATTCTAGAGTAGCGTCTAACTTCACAGAGATATTTTTATTTATAATTATAAAGTTGTTTCTTTTTAGCTATTCAACAGAAGAACTTGGTTGAATTAGATGTCTGATTCTAATAGCTCAAAGAATCTTATATGATTATGGGGGAGCAGTTAGGTGGACGGACCATTAGTTATGGATCACGGTTAGATCATAAATTATTGAAGTGCCACTAAAATTATTTATATTAATAACAATGAACAAAATATTCTTAAAAAATTATATTGAAAAAATATTATCTCTTTCTCCAACTATAAAAAGAGATGGTGGCATGAAGTTTTAATATATAATTAATAATATTAAGAGGAGACTATCAAAGTACAGTTAGAATTTATTTGGAGCACTGAGAGAACATCATCGAAAGGTTAAGTTTAGCGCTATTGATTTGAAGCGGTGCTTTCAAAGTTTTATCATCATCATTAACCTTGGGAGAGAGAGAAAAAAAATACATAGAGATATCCCTAAGCTTAATTAGTGATAAAATCTAAACAAAATTCATCAATGAGTCGTCAAAGAGAGCCATCCAAAATCCACTTCAACGTAATTAGTTGTGGAGCTTGTAGCAATTATGGGACATTATGTGATATCTCACGTTAAATTATTGTAGTCATCTATCTAATATTATCTTAAAATAGTTGTTATGCAGCTACTCTTCTTAATTTGCTCAAGTTTTTTTTAATTAAAATTTTCAAAGATTTCAACTATGATATTATTGTATTCACTGGTTGAGATTTTGTTAATAATTTTTTTTCTTTTTTTCAACTGTGATAAATGGTATCAAAGCACCAGTTCAATACGATTATGAAGATAACTGGCTCTAGAATAATCACTAGAATGGTGAGCTTAAATCAGAAGAATCACAGATTTGGAAGCAAAGAATATGAGACTTCTCTAAGATGTAAGAAATTACGTCTACTGGGTATTGAATGGAAGCCAACAATGATGAAGCTAAACAATTGACAGAACTTGAGTATGACGGCAGCCATTCGTACGCGAATGACTTATTGAAAGTGTATTTCATCTAGTGAAAGAAAACACACTCACAATTTGTGAAAAAAGTTGGAGAAATGTTTTGATTACACTAAAGCATCACTAAAATATCATTAATTAACTAAAATTGCTCTATATATCAATGTGAAGTTGTCGACTTTGAAATATAATGCTTTTACAATTTAATATAATTTATGTTTATATTTATATTTAATTACATAAACATATTAACTATATATAAGATATTTTTGGTGTACAATATATGTAAAAAATAAATGGATCGATTGCATTATTTACAAACACATGATTTATGTGTGAAAACACATGTTTCATGCTTTAACCAATTTACTTATTAGGTCATGCTTTGTGCAAAAACTAAAATATTACCAATTTAAAAAATAATAATAACAATAATAAATAAAATTTTACTATATTTTACACAAATTTTGATATAAAAATATTATTTTATTTTATATACTCAATTATTTTTAATAAAATAATATATTTTAGTCTAATATATGAAATAAAATTGATATTTTAATTAAAATTATTGAATATATAAAATAAAATAATATTTTTTATATTGAAATTTATATAAAATAATTAAAAAAATTTATTTTTTATTTTTATTACTTTTTAAATAAGTATTATTTTGATTCTAATTTTAATCTTTGTGTCAAACAAGCTATTATTGAACCAATTGAATTTTTATTGCGGTACACCTCATATAACTTTAACTTATAATCTCCTCAATTACTATATAATTACAAATAGGTTCCTTAAATTAAAAATCTTTTCTTTAGGCCACTATTGTTTATGTTATTTAACAAAGTTGGTTTTTATTAACATTTTTTTTTTAATAAAATAAATTTATTTGTTATATCAGCTAAACTATAAAATAAGTGTAATATATAATTTATATGTATCATCTTTAAGGGATTGTTCGGCAAACATATAAATTTAGCCAAAATAATATTTAAAATTTATTATAAATTTTAATAATTTTATTTTACATCTAATATAAATTTTAATCTTAAAAATTAATTTTATTTTACATCTTACATAAATTTTAATTTTATAAAATAAAATATTTTCTCTTTTTTTATTTAAATTTAACACCTAACCAAAGAAAACCTAAAAGTAAAATTTTACTCATTTTATTCTAAACTTAAATATACACTTATTATTTTGTATTTTAAATATATAATTATAAATATCACACCTTCGTAATAATGAATGATTAGATTTTTATCTATTTTATTAAAATAAATGATTAGATCTCTTCTTAATTTGATGGAGGAGATGATATTTATATGTAAATTCGGGATGATAAGTATAAATATTTAATTTTAAGATAAAATAAGTAAAAATTTTAACTTAAAAAAAGAAATAGTAAATTCTTTAATATTAATATATAATATTTTTGTAAATATAATATTATGAATATATCCAATATCTGTAATTATTAGTCTTCGAGAAAGTCGCATTCTAATTAATATGCGGATATGTATTTCTCAATTCTCACTAGGAACGGTTAGTTGACGTCAAAAGCGTTATTATTCACTAAAATAATGAAATTATTTTCCACTTTTTTTTATGCCGCCACCAATGACACATATTGTTTTTTTTTTAAATAATTATCTATATACCACACAATTTAATTTTATTTATATCTTACCTATTCATTCTTAATTAATTACACTATACGCACTTAAAATATTACAAAATCTTACATATACACATTTGAATTAAAACTTAATCAAAATCTATTTGAAAAAAAATATTCTATTAGTAAGTCATTAAAATTATATTTTTACTCTTAATGATATATATATTTTTCTCTTCCTTAATACCACACTAAAGCGCTGATTTGTCCTAAAATCAATTCACATCGCGGATATCTTCTTCCTTTGTCACCACCTAAACATTAAGATTTTAGGATTTTCATTCAAAATATATTTAAATATCCTTAAAATAATATGATGAACGACTCAAATTTTTTATAATTTAATTATAGTTAGGTTATTAAAAAATTATGATTATTTATTATAATAGAAATAAGTTAAAATGTGTGTATGTAAGATTTTATAATATTTTGAGTGTGCATAGCATAATTAACTGAGAATGGATGGATAACGCATAAATAAAGTGAAATAGTGTGGCAGGTAGGTAATTATCCTTTTTTTATGAAATATTGCATCTATTATTAAACTCTTTCAATTTTTGTGCTCGATTTGCACCTATATTTTAATATAAATTTGAGAAGTGATTAAATTTATCATTTTATTATTTTTAATTCAAGAAAGTCTGAATAGAAAATTTTGCATATCATTGACTAATTTTTTAATTTGGCGTATTTTAAACTACATTTGATTCAATCATTTATTATTTTTTTATTTATATATATTATTTTATTTAAAAAAATGGGCAGGGAGCCCCCATGCCCTACATTGCCGATGGCAATTCTGTTTCTTCTCCGTCGTTGGCCAAAGGAGGCAAAGCTACCGTCGGCTAGCTTCACCGCCTTCGATTGACGATAGAAGGCTGCCCACGCACTCCTCTCTCTAGATCTGAATTCTCTTTTTAGATCTGTAATTTAAATATTGAGATAGTTGGCAACTGTCCCCCTCTTTGTCAGTGGCTTCACCAACCCTTGTTCGGTATTCATGTCTTCAACATTGCCGGCAGCGATGGGAGCCGTTGGGAGGGAGGGAGAGAGGAGAGAGAAAGGGCAATTTTATCATTTTATAAAAAAATTAAAGAAATGTCCCATTTGATGATTTTTGTGAAATCAGGTATTCAGATATTAATTTTTCAAATTCACATACTTGTGTGATATTAAGCCTTAAACTAAAGACCTAAATCTAATTTACCCTTTCATTTATCATTCCCTCTAATATACTTAATAGAGAATTTAGGGGTGTATATGGAGTTACCCCTATATTTTCCCTCTTCAATGACTGACATCAACATTATTGACTTTTCATATTATCTTTACGTAGTAAACTAACAATTTGACATGTTGAACGAGTTGATAATCTGAAGAAGACCTTATGACTCTAGCACATTTTTCTTTATCTTTATGACATTGACACTACCATAATTTTTATTTCTTTACTGTATTTTACAACTTATTAACATGAGCAGTGTGACATCTGCTGCATGCTGTGTGGTTGAGATCAATCTAGTGTTTGAATCATTATTCTGCAACTCGTATTTGTAGTGTGGCCTGTATTTTATAATGTTTTGCGATTACCTGAGATTTGTAATGTGCACATTTTGGCTTTGAGAAGCTGTTGAAGTTTTACCAGGCATGCAAGACCATGTATTTTATGCGTTAAATGCATCAGATATATGTCTTATAATCATATATAGTCTGCACTTTCAAATGTTCTATATATTACAACTAAAATTATAAAGATAAACAAATAAGATGTATAATTGAGTATTATATATATAATTTTTAAAAATATTAGACTGGAAGTTTTCCTCCTAAAGAATGGAAGAAGGCAGTGGCAAACTGTTAGCCGTCTTTAGAGTACTCTTTGAAGGGTAAGAGAGTTGATCGAATGGGGTTGCGAAGTTGTAGGCAAACGATAAATGATCAGTGCTCAGTAAACTTTTTGATTTAGAGACTAAAGAATTGGAATCACTTCTTTGTCATAAATGATGTTATTTATAGTGAAGAGACAGTGGATGAAGTTAGGCAAATTAGGTAGCGGGTAAACGGCGTGGAGGTGATTGGATCTATCCACGTTCATAACAGTTTAGGTATTAATCACAGATATCTACTCTTTTGTTTCTAAAAAAATTGTCACATTACAAGACAAGTTTATGACATGAAAAGAGCTTACCGAGCAGCTGATTATTCAACCTCACTATTCAACTAGCCTCACTTAGGGCTGTTATCGGGCCGATTTCGAGCGAGTCAAACTCAACTCGAAATCGAAAATTTCGAGCTCGGCTCGGCTCAAAATCGGTCTGAAATCGAAATGAGATGATTCGAGCTGGCTCAGCTCAAAATGACTTGATTTCGAGCCGGCTCGAATCATGATTCGATTCAGCTCGGAATTGTAAAAATATTATTGAAATGTTATGTATTTAAGAGGATTTGATCCTTAGACCTTGAGAAAAATAAACCTTAAATCTCTTCTACTCTACCACTAAACCACCAACTAAACTATATAAAATAACAATTTATTTATGTATATATTTATATAATATATTAATATTATTTATGTTATATATATAATTTCGAGCCAAATCGAATCATGTTTCGAGCGAGCTAGGGCCAACTCGAAATTGGCTCGAAATGAACTTAGAGCAAAAATCCTTAGCTCATGATTCGATTCAAAATTTTCGAACCGATTTTGAATCGATTCAAAAATCGAACGAATTCCGAGCGAGTTTCGAGTTTCGGATATTTTTAACACCCCTGGCCTCACTCTGTTAGATCGAGAGCTTAGTCCAAGCAGGTCTCTCAGGCTTGTTCGGGTGAACCAGCTCAGAAATTGGGTTAAATATGTTGATGCGTCAGGATAGGCGGCACAAAATTTTTTATTTTTGGGCAAATTTCACTCAGGTTCCTGAATTTAAGGGTTATTATCACACAGGTCCACGTTTTTAAAATCCTATCATCTGGGTCCCTAAGTTTTCAAAAAATATCATCTAGGTCCTTATTTTATTTTTTTATTATTAAAAAATATGAAAATTACCATTATACCCTTACCCTCCCTCTCTCCTCCAATCCGCGCCGGCCGTAGAGAGTATAATTATCGCCGCTTTTCTTTTCTCGGTTGTCTGCTCTTTCCGTGTTTTTCTCTTTCCGGCGGCTTTTTTCTGTTTTTTTCTTTTTCCCTTTTGCTTTTTGCTCGCTCTTTTCGCGGCTCGGAGCGGTATTTTCTCTGTTTGTCGTTTCTCAAAAACATGGCGGATGGCCGGCAAGTAAACGCCAGGAGAATCTGTGGGCCGCCCGTGCTGTGCCGGAGCCTAGACAGTCGGCAAGCACCCAAAAGGCGGCGAGCCATCGCCTGCGACAGCGAGCGATACACCGCGTGGGCCCGGACGCCAGGGATCCGCCGCCGCAGCGGCGCGGCCGCCGAGGGGCTCTGCGCGAGCGGGCTTGAGACAAAGCGCCGTCGCTAGGCATGGCATGCTGGCGACAAGCGCAGCGGCGGCGCTGCCGCCAGGGCTCGGCGGCGCCGGCGAGGCAGCCGCGGCCGCTGGGCGGTCTGCTAGCCGCGCGGCGCGGCCGCCCGGCACGCAGGCCGCACGGCTGCGCACCGACCGGCGGGGCTCCGACTGACGGGCTGGCCAGCGGCCAGCGGCCTGGCTGCCTCGCCGGCCGCGCCGCCCGCCGTCAGGGCTCGCCGCGGCGGTCCCAGCGTCGCGGCTGCCT
Organism: Apostasia shenzhenica; assembly: GCA_002786265.1. Taxonomy (NCBI): domain Eukaryota; kingdom Viridiplantae; phylum Streptophyta; class Magnoliopsida; order Asparagales; family Orchidaceae; genus Apostasia; species Apostasia shenzhenica. The sequence continues at coordinate 1,674,304 of KZ451888.1, read as the reverse complement.
CGCCAGCCGCACGACAGCCCTAGCGGCCCGCGCGCGCGCCGCGACGCAGCCGGGCACTGGAGGCAGCTGCGAGCCGCGTGGCCGCAGGCTGCCGGTGTCTTGCGGCCGCCGAGGCCGCCGGAGGCGGCACAGGGGAGCGGGGCGGCGGGCGGCGGGGCGGCGGCGACGGGGCGGCCGCGCGGGCTGCGCGGCCTGCCGGATGTGGCGGAGAGAGGGGTAAGGGTAATAATGGATAATTTTTATATTTTTTAATAATAAAAAAATAAAATAGGGACCCAGATGATATTTTTTGAAAACTTAGGGACCCATATGATAGATTTTAAAAACGTGGACCTGTGTGATAACAACGCTTAAACTCAGGGACCTGGGTAAAATTTGCCCTTTATTTTTTTTTTAAAACAGTTAATATGTAATATATATATATATATTAAATCATAAATATTTAGTTTGAAAATATTATTATGTAATTACTTATACTTTTTGGGTTTATATGTAAATGCCCTTTCATTTTAAAGTATAATTATGACAGGCTGGCAGGTGGTCGTTTTGTACTGCGTGGACCTCTTTCCAGCTGCGTTATAACAGAATGAGCGGAATACACGTGGCACCAGTACCTGGAAAACACGGCTGAGTCACACGTGTGGCACGCATGAGCGACCAAGTGGAAACGTGGAACACCGTCTTCGGATTCCAGCCTGTCCAGCGAACTGACAGGCTGTTCACAGCTTGATCCCGGCTGCTAATGGTCCGCCAATTAGTGAAACGGCAGTCGGACAGAAGAAAAGTACAACGAAATCTTAAAACCTTTATTTTTCTTTGATCGCGTGCTCTTTCTGTGAAACAGATTCAAGGTAACATTACAATGGGGTTTCTAAAGTTTGGAGATTTTTCCATTTTATTTTTGTTTGGACCACTTCTATTAAATCATTAAGTTAATTCTCCAATGCAATGTAGTTGACTTTTTCTCTAAAACAGCTACACAAATTTATAAAAAGAGTTGATAAAGTACACATATAAGTACTTTGATATATCACTATGCATACATCTGCATCCAAAAAAAAAAATCTAAAAATTAAGATCACAATAAACTCATTATGATATAGAAGCTCTTCATGTCACTACATTACATCATTCATCCTTGTAGATTTCACTGGTATAGAAAAACAATCAATAATACTATTAAATTTCGCTCGTCCAAAATCACATGTACATAAGTGCTATTATCTCAAAAAGCATGTGAAGTATGAATAAGATAAAAGGGGAAAAAAAATCAAAGTCAAGAATAATGTCACATTTTTTTCATAGAATTGATTGTGTGCATATGAACAACAAAGATCTTTTTTGTGAGTGAGCATTAGAGCTCCAAGAATACAAATTACTCTTTAAATTCTCTAAGGAATCACCTAGAAATTTATAGGAGAATGTTGTTAACAAATGCAAGAAGTCCCTAAGTTTTTTGCCATAAAATCCTCATAAAGAAGTCCAAAAATATAAAAAAATTTGAAAGTATCAACTCAAAATGGAAGAAAAAATATTGAACACAAGTTAACTAAATTTGAAAAGTTAAATACATTTCCAAAGATGCGGGCATTTGGTTGATCAATGGTTGGCTGAGAAAAAAATCTCAATTGACCTAGAAAAGAGCTTTTTTCTGACCAAAATTAATCTAGTATTATTCTCTCTCTTTTGACTTTATTTGTGTAGCGAGCATTCTACCTAGGTATGATGGGGGGTCGATCGAGACATCGCGAATGATGTGATATGTGATATTGCAAGATTTACCTCATTCTCTCAATCTGTACTGTAGGTAAGATTGTTTATTTCTTACGTTCTGTCATTCTATTATAATTTCTATGATGAAAGAGATATTAGGTGATTATTTCTTACCTTCTCAACCATGAGTAACCCTACATCTCCCAGTCCTTCTTTCCCCTGTCTCTACCATGGAGGATTTGACTGCAGAAAACTCAATTATTGCGTCATTCAAATTTAAGAAACACTCAAGTACAAATAAACTTCAATGACAACTAATTAATTCCTAACAAGCATGAATGCTTTCACTTAATTAGCTGATCCCACAATCTCAAAATTTACATGTGTCGCATATGAGAATGATATCGGAAAAGGAGTAGAACAAGAATCACATTGGAGTAATTACATTCATTAAGATGCTGTGTTGCCGAGTTCACAAGAGTCTTTTCACAATTTTGAAAACTTTTTAATGCGCATACTCTTATAATCTCTTACGAGGAGCTTCCTTCCTTTTACACAAATTTAGTGGTTTTCGCTAAATATAATTAGACTTATTCATTTTTATACGTTTATGTGACTACATTTTTCTATCTTTTAGAAATTATTCATGTGAGAATATCTTAGTGTGAGATCAAACACCAATAAAAATATCTATTTTATAAGTTATAAGAAAGTTATTTTATAATACAAATTAATGTACATTGTGACGTGAACATAAATTAGAAAAAAAATAATTACTTACATGTTAAAAAAATATTTAAAATTTAATTACTTGTCATTCATTTTAGAAAATTTACGCTATGAGTTGACATAAATTTAAATAAGAATATAACATTTATAATTATTCATAACATAAACGTGCAAATGGACAAACATGATTTTATTTTTTTGACAATAGACCTACATAAAATTTAATTTGAAAGAGAATAATTATAATATATGACTTATTATTTTTTTTATCAGTCTTATTTATATGTTCTTATTAATTGCATAATAAATTGATTAATTATAATTTAAAATTTTAATATATAAAATTATTTAATATATTAAATTTAATCAACTAAATAATCTAATTAGAAAAAGTAATTCATAAAAAACATATATATATATATATATATATAAACACATATTATATGCATTATATTAATTTTTAACATTAAATAAAATTTAAAATAAAAAATATATCATATAACATTTATATTAATTTTTTTAAAAATTATGGAAATATTGTACCATCCAACCTGTCGGAGCAAAAAAGCATGATTCGACCTTATGCTTATTGAAAATTATTATGAAATTAAAATAAAATAAAATTTCAAACATGAAAAAACTACAATACGAAATAAAATTAATTTTAAAAATTACAGTTTTTATAAAATATAAAATAAAATTAATTTTTAATATTTAAATTTATATGTGATATAAAATAATATAAAATATTAATAAAAAAGATTTACATAAGTTTAATATTTTTTATTATATGTGTAAATTTATAGTAAATAATTAAGCATATAATTTTAATAGTATAGCAAAATTTTGCGATATTTTGTCATTATTATAACGAACAATAAAAATAAAAATAAAATCATAAGAAATTATGGCAAAAGAGAAAGGTTGAAACCAATTAAGAACTTTAGATATATTCTTTAATTGCTATTCTGTTCTCGTTTAGCATTAGAATTTTTTTGTTCATTTAATTCCCATTAGAAAAATTATTTTATTCGCAATTACTCATTTACTCTAATTAAATGTTGTTAAATTGAGTTTAAAACTTAGTCAAGATTTTTTTTTTGTATTTATTAATTTTTTTATATTTAATAAAATATTTACTTTGTTTTTTAGTTCTTGGATTGCCATCACTAACAACTGGCCAAGCTTCCAAGACTTATGTTTTGAGTACATCAATTATTTTGAGGGGTAATTTTGTCCACTCTTTTAAGGTAAATTCTTAATTTCATATAAATTTATAAAAATAAAAATTCATTATTTATGTTTTTTATTTAAAATTTTTTCTGGATAGATAAAGTTTTTATGAATTCTATTACGTTGATTGTACAGTATTTTTAAAATATAAAATTTTGTATAGAGCATTCAAAATTTATGAAAATTTAAGATAAAATTAATTTTATTTTGAGATAAATTAATTATATCAATTAAATTTAACTGTTTATTTTAAATTTGTGTAAAATATTAAAATTAATTTTAATGTTATATATTGTAACGCATAATAATAATTTTTTTAAAAAAAATATTTTAACTTAAACTAAAATTAATTGGGCATATCACTTGAGTCATGTATCTAAATCTTTTTTATGTTGGGTATAAATGCACGACTTCATTTGATTAGAACATATTTTAACAAAAATATATAATGTTTTTGAGATAGAAATGAAAATTTATTTTAACCTTAATATATGAAATAAAATTATTTTTTTATTAAAAATTATGATAAAAGTGAAATAAAATTGTTTTTTTCATTAAATTATGTGTGAAATATAAAAAAAAATAAAAATTTAAAATTAAAGTTGATGTTTGATGTGATATAAAATTGAATATTAATAATTAAATTAATATATGATATAAAATGAATATAAAATATTAATGAAAGTATTTTTTTTTGAAGAAATTCAGAATTTTTTATACCCAAATTAAATGAAGCCTTAGGTGTATAGTATCTAAATTAGGTGCCTCGTTGATATCAAAAATAAATTTTAGATAATGTATAGGTAATTAGATAGGTTTACAGTGACTTAATTTAAAGAATCCTTTTTCAGAATAAATATTGAGTTAAGAAGGTTTAATTTGTAATTGTGAAAAGTTCGGTATAAGGTATGCAACTTTACACAGAAGCTCACTGCAAGTAAAACAGGGCATAGCTGGAAGCGCTGGCAGTGGGCTCCCTTCGGCCAGCATTCTTTAAACACTCCAATATAAATTAATTATTTATTATCTGGCAAACGAGCGGATTCACTGTGGACCAGCTCAAGCCTCCACGCTTCCCAATCGATTCTACTTCCAATCCTCCGCCAGCCTGTTCATGGCTTCCTAGCTCGCCTCTTAAATCCCAACATATTTCTCGCCTCGTCTACTTTGCCTTCCTCCGGCGATCGACTTTCAGGAACCTGACGGCGGCGATGGACCCGTGCTCCTTCGTCCGGGTCCTCGTCGGCAACCTAGCCCTCAAGATCCCCGTCGCCTCTCGTCCCGCTCGCTCCGGTGTCCATCCATCTTCCACTCCCTGTTACTGCCTGATAAGCCTTAACAATCTCCCCTATCAGACTGCCACTCTTCCTCTGCTGCCTCCCGACGCCGTCGACAGCGCCGCGCCGGAGTCCAGCGTCGCCGCGGCGTTTCATTTGAGCCGGGAAGACCTCGAGCGGCTCGCCGGAAAATCGATCTTTGTCGGGAGAGCAAAGCTGCGGATCGCGATCTATACGGGTCGGCGAGGCACCACCTGCGGGCTGAACTCGGGCCGGCTGCTCGGGAAAGTGAAGATCCCGCTGGATCTGAAAACGGTGGATGGCAAGGCGGTTGTGTATTATTCCGGATGGGCCTCCGTCGGCAAGTCGAGCAAAGGATCGTCAGCGCAGCTCCATCTCACTGTGAAGTCTGAGCTCGATCCGAGATTCGTCTTCGAGTTTGGCGGAGAGCCAGAGTGTAGTCCCCAGGTATTCCAGATCCAGGGGAATTTGCGTCAGCCAGTGTTCACTTGCAAGTTCTCCTGCCGGAATCCCGCCGGAGATCGCAATGCCCGATCGAGGTAGGAATCGATTTACTAATAAGCTTTATTCAGATTAGAATGCACGACATAAAGCCTTTCTGATCCAGATCTGGCGAAATTTCTTTCAATTTGCTAGATCGTTGCCAACCGAGATTGGAAGCGGGAGAAACTGGCTGAAGGCGTTCGGATCAGAGAGGGAAAGGCTTGTGAGAGAGAGGAAGGGCTGGTCAGTGACGGTTCACGACCTTTCCGGTTCTCCGGTGGCGATGGCTTCTATGGTAACTCCTTTCGTCGCCTCACCTGGAACTGACCGCGTCAGCCGGAGCAATCCCGGAGCGTGGCTCATCCTCCGCCCCGGCGACGGCACTTGGAAGCCCTGGGGACGCCTGGAGGCATGGCGGGAGCGCGGCGGCGGTGGCAGCGGCACCTGCGACGCTCTTGGCTATCGCTTCGAACTCCTCCCCGACGTTACCACCATGACTCAAACTGCCGTTGGCATCTCTCTCGCTGAATCCGCCATAAGCATCTCTAAGGGCGGGCGGTTCAGCATCGACCTCACGACCGCCTCCGCCGGCCGGACTTGGTCTCCTGCGGGAAGCCCGGGAACAAGCGGTGACTTCGGATACTGTCTCTGGCCATTCTCTGCATTTCGGGGGTTCGTCATGTCGTCGACCGTAGGCGGGGAACGGCGGACGGCGAGCCGACCGTCGGTAGAAGTCGGTGTGCAGCACGTCGGCTGTGCTGAAGATGCAGCCGCGTTTGTGGCGCTCGCGGCTGCGATCGACCTCAGCGTGGACGCCTGCCGCCTTTTCTCCGCCAAATTGAGGAAGGAGCTCCAGCCACAGGTCGACGCCGGCGACGGCGGCTTCTTGTGATCGGAATGTTGTTTTTCATTCTATTTTATCTTCGCCAGAGATCTGTACAGTGATGAGTGACCGGTAGAACGTGTGCGGTGATTTTGGTGGAGACAACTGTAAAGTCTGGGTTTCTGGGTGCGTTTTGAGTGGGTTTTTTTTTTTTTTTACTCTTGACTATTGCTTAATAATAATTATTTGCCTATTAATCTGCAACTGGATGATTTAATACAATTGGTGGTGGGGCCCAGCCACGTGGTTCACTGGCAGCTCTATTGGCCGTTGGTGTGTTTGTGGGTGTCGCGACCTCGGATGGCGTGAGCCCCACTTTATAGCTAAACTTCGTGGTTGATTGGACGGGTCGTGGTTGGGCCGGGGTTCTAGTGATGGCACCGGTGCGTTTGCGTTTGAATCGGGTGTGATGAACAGCAGAAGGTGGGTTGGGTGGGGTTGAGTTTGCCAGCTAGGAGTAATTGATTTGGTTAACGGCGTGTTAAGAAAGGTTGGTTTGGCGAGCGGGCGAGGGCTGCAGATTTGTTGGGTTTAGCTAGCTGTTTTCCATTGGACTTGTACGGGAGTGGGAGATAATTTTTAAAGATATTTTTAATTATTATTTTGTTGAGTGTGAGCTGGTCCAGCTCAGAAATGGGCCAAAGCGGGGTCAAGACATTAATTTTTTTCGTATTTGTTCCTTTTTTTGATCGATAAATGAGTTTTTAGGCTGTCATGGATGATTTTGTATCGAGCCAAACTAGCTGATCAAAAGTATGGATAGTTTTATAAATTTAATTTTAAATTGAGACAGAACAATAATTGAAAAATTAGGTTGATTAAAGATAAAATGTTTTTTCATGTATTTTATATATATTTAATTTTGATATGTTCAGTTATTTTAACAATTCAAGAATTTCTCAAAATCAGCCAGATTTTTTTGGTTTGAGATAATATTAATTAACTTATTTTTTAGAAAATATTTGGTTTAATATTATTTTGATGTTATATTATATTATCTAGAGAAGATAATTGTTTGGTTTAATAATATTAACAAAAATATTTTATTAAATTATAAAATTATTAATCAAAAGATGATATTTAGAGATTAATAGAATCTTTAAATTGGATAATTTATTTTAAATAGCTTTTATAAATTTTTACATAATTTATTTTTAAAATATAAAATGACTAAAATACTCGACTCTCCTTCTCTCCCTTTCCTCCGGCGGCCCCATTGTCGCACCGCTCCACGGTCGGTGCTGCCGGGCATGGCCACCGCACACCTACGCGTAGCTTGCGAAGGGTCGCCATACACCCTCGAGCGTGGGGGCCGATAGCAGGTCCCCTACGAGCGTGTCGCACGCGGCTCGAGGTATTCGTGGGCTCTTCGCCAGCGCGCGTGCGGCGCTCCCCGCAAGGGCCGCCGAGTGCGGCCTGCGCGGGAGTGTCACCTGCGCTCACGCAATGGCTCTTGCTTATGGCCCATGGTGGCGCGTTGCCCACACATGGTGCAGCGCTCCCACAAGGGGCCGTCTGTGCATCCCGATAGCGAGTATCGCTCGGGCGCGAGCGCGACATGTCCGCAAGGGCCTCACGCGCGGGAGAATTTTTTGCGTCCGGGTCACGCGCCACGTTAGCTATTCGCACGCCAGTAATGTTCCGCCTTGTGGCGTGCGTCCTGGCTCCACAGAGACGGTGGCAAACGGAGCGAACGTCGAGATAGAACGGCGTATATGGTACGCTGATATAAAATAGAAAAAAAAAAAAGCTCCACTGCTTCGGTTTCTTCTCCACAGCTCTGCGCGCAGAGCACTATTTTTGAGCAAGAAAATTGACATCGCACTATATAAAGAGTAAAACTTGCTAAAAAATTCTTCTTTAATTTCTGATTTCTGTTCATCCTCAACTTCAGCTTTCTATTCACCATCAGTTTTCATATCACTTGTACTATGGAAGCACAAGTAGAGAGGAGTGGCACTAGTGGGTAGCAATGCGAGGTGAGAGGGAAGAAGTTGAGATTTCTGCGAGTAGAGATGAAAGAATGCAAGGTGAAACTGAGAGTCACGTGACTCAGACGAGGGGAGGAAATAGAATTTTTGCGGTAGAGACAGAAGAATAGAATCGAGCGTCTAAAAACTTTAAATTTGAGAAATTAGAGTTTCTGCTGTTAAGAAAGAAGAAGGAAAAAATTAGAGATATAAAAGGTATATACGCCGTTTCATTTAGCCGTTCGCTCCGTTTCGCCACCGTCTCTGTGGAGCCGGGACGCGCGCCACGCGGCAGAATATTACTGACGTGCAGATAGATGACGTGGCGCGTGACCCGGATGCAAAAATTTCTCCATGGAGTGCGCAAGGAAATGAGACAAGGAGAGGACTGTTTTGGTCATTTTCTATTTTGAAATTTTAATTTTTAAATTACTTGTGTAAGAAATTATTAAAAAAATCTTAAAGAAATAAATTAATAATTTCAAAAAAATTTGTTGAAATCATGCGCTTCGAAGAACTAGGTGATGCGTGCCTTTTAATAATTTAATAATGATTATTTTTTTTATGATTATTATTCAATTTTTTAATGATAAAATTAGTCTGATTATATTTATTTATAATTATTAAATCATGAAGAACAATCCTATTAAATGATTATTTTGTTTATGATTGTACTTAATATTTAAATTAAATGATTAAAATTTAATTTAACGTCAAATTGATCTTGTTTGAATTGACAACAAATAAATTAGTTTTACTTTATTAAGATTAAATTGAACTTTTTCTGTTTGTTATTTAAGTTCTTATTTTAATTTTAATACTGTTTTTACAATAATAAATCACTTCATAGTTAATATATCACATTTTTGTAAAAGTAAAAATTTAAAATTTAATTATATTTCAATAAAATATATTATTTTAAATTAAAAATAATTTTATTTTATATTTTATACAAATCAAAAGGATAATAAATAACAAATTTCACAGTCCTTTCTATTTAATATTATACATAACTTTAAATAAAAAACCTTTTCCAAATTAACCCATAAAAATATTCAAATTCAAATATTTTTTAATCCGATTTAATCTAATACAATCAACAAGGCTTAGTTTGATTGGAGGAAATAAATAGGTTGAAAAACTTTAATAAAATTTTATGATTATTTTTGAAAAATATCTATAATGTTAAATAAATTATATTAATTATGTAAAAAATTATGTTAAATATAAAATTAAATTAATCTATTTATTGAGGATTGTGTAGGATGTGAGTTAGTATAGAATGAGATATAAAATAATTTTTTAAGTTTTTAAAATAAAATAAAATTATTTACCATGACTTTTTTAATTATGCATAAAACTTGAAAAATTAAGACTTAATATTGTTATAAAAAAAACAAAAAAATCACTTAATAGCAAGTAGGTCCTCACGCTTATGTGCAACTATGTCCCTCTAATTTCTAAATTAAGTAGATCTTCTAGGAAGTAAAATATAAATAAATAATTTTACACTAATTAAATTGCATAATAAAAAATATTTTCTAATTTGTAAGCCAAATTAGACTTTTTATTTATCTAAAATATTAATTTATTTTTTAAATTAATTAAATTAATTTATTAATTAAAAAAATCTACTATTTAATTTATTAATGTTAAAAGATCTATCTGTATATTATCTCAAATTAGAGATTTATTTGATTAATTTAAAAATAAAAAATTTAATTATGTATAAGTCTAAATTAAAAAGGCATATTTGCAATTAAAATTAAAACTCGAACTCTGCTCATTTACAGCCTCGAATTCCAAATGTATCTCATGACAAGCTGGCCCATGAGCCAAATGCATATGAACATATGTGGATAAATTACTAACGTTATGTGAATTTAAGATGTATTACACATTTGGCCACAAATTTTCAAATTTTGTTATAGGAAATTTACCTAAATGCCTCTATAAAAGTTCATATTTACATATATTTGAGCTGAAGATCTGGTCGTGGCAAAGTAAATTTATTCGTGTCAATATAGAGATGCCAAAACTCTAAAGTCATAGAAATTTACCTGAAGATACCATTGTGTCGGCTCATGTTAGCGATTGATGACCTAAATCTTATTCGATCATGCCTGAAGAGCTCGTGATGCGATAATTTTAAGATAAAATAATAATGTAAAAATTGAAATATAATATCAGGTTGTAGAAGTGGAGGGATCGGACCAATTGGGTGTGAGGTCAAAGACCCTGCAGTACGAACGTCTATTTTGACCCGGTTTTGGGTCGAGCGTTTATTTTTTCTATATATATTATCTTATTTGCTAGAGTGGTGGTATTCTAAATAACTTGTAGAAGTCACTTCTCTTCTTTATATACATCTTTATTTAATATAGTAATTTCATCTTTTGCTAATAATTTTTCCTCTGATATTGGGATTTTCACATGTGTTTTTGCATTTATATTTCTCGTTATTTTTCATTTTATTCAATAAACTCATGGGTCACCTATGGAGCCATGCCAGCTAAATAGATATTAGGCGTGGGACAACATTATTAGAAGTAATGATAGGTTACCCCTCGACAAATAGTAGCCTGTGTGAGTTTGATGAGATCTGTTTTTGGTCACTTGAATCCTCTCTCTCTCTCTCTCTCTCCTTCTCTCGGAATAAAAGTTTTTTGATTAGGTTCCTTCGATAAGACTTATTCAAACATAGAAAAGCTCTTTGATCAGGTTCCTTCGACAAGACTTATTCAAACATAGAAAACCTCTTGTAAACTCTATTTTTTAATTTCTTGTAGCTTAGCGGATCCATTCAAAGCCATCTAATGTTGGCAGCAGGATTCAGTTTTACCTTCTTTCCCTTAAAGGTGAATGTGTAGGTGTTCGATCGGCCATAGTGAATCACATTAAAATAAAAAATTAAAATTTAATTTCTTCTATCTTTTTTTGCTCTTAAAATTTAAAACATAAAAATATAAATATTACTATTTATAACTTATTTTTTAAAAAGTCAAAATATTAATAACTGAAAATAATTATAAAATATATTAATAAAAAATTAATAATTTATTTTAATTAGAATCAAGCTATAAGTACTTTTACGACCTCAGAGACTCATATTAAAAATTTTAAAAATATTTAAACCAATATACAACACTCCTCTAAACTCCGGGGCCAAATGCAATTTCACCTTTGATTAAGTTCAAGCTTAATTGGTCAATGGCTGGGCCAGGCCCAGCTAGATCTATTGAATTGGACCAAGTCCAAATTATTTTATGGCCCATTTTACTACATTAGTGAATTGGCCAATGAAATTATAGAAATGTAACTCTATCTCATTGACAATATTGAAAAAAAAACTATAAAAAAAACTATTGAGTGTTAGTTTTATAATTAATATTTCATACATTAATACATAGTGATATGTTAGTTTTAACACATGTACATCTTCTCCGTTAATCTTTAAGTAGCTTTATCGTTTTGTCTTTAATATATTATTTTAATATTTAAAAATAATATTAAATTCATTTTAAATATCATACAAAAAAATTAATATAAAATATTCATTTTACTTTATATATATACTTAATTTTTAAAAGAGAAAAATAAATTTATTTCTTTATAGCTTTGTTGTATTTTCTAAGCCTCTTCTGCTTATTGTTTTCACTCGTTATTTTTGTAAAAATTCCAGAGGAGGATTTGTATGAGTTTCTCTGCTCTTATCTAAAGAAGTGCATCTTAGTGAATTCTTTTCAATTAGGGTTGAAGGTGAATTAAGCTCGAAATTGAGCTAAACCACGTTAGATAGCGTGTCTCATTTGTGTATCAGCAATTTTTACTTACTTTTATATTCATTATATATTATGAATATAAAAGATTTTATTTATGCTTCTGCTGCGTTACTTGCTTTATAAATTTATTTTGTATTAATTTTTTTATAATAAAATAAATTAAACTTTAGTTAAAATCTATTCACCTCGATCCTCTAAATTCATACTAAGATTGTACAATATACTCAAATCATATTTTAAATGCTGCATGGTATTGCAATATGAATTACCTAAAATAAATTTCATTATTCTAAATTATGTTTTAAAATCATAATAAAATCATAAGTTATGAGAATTATAATAAATACCATTTTCATACTCAGTATAAAACTCACTAAAATGTATAATACAGTAAAATCATATTAATAATAAAATAATTTTATTTCAGAATAAAATTTTAAAATAAATATTTTTTCTCTCTCTATTTTATAAATAAAATAAAATATTTCTAAAATATATTTTAGTCAAATGAGTTTAACTCCAGTAATCCATCCAAATTCTACAACATCAATTTATATATTTGATCTGATTGACAGTGTTGGTAGAACTTATGATTTAAAGAAGCTAAATAGGGAAAAATGCAATAATGATTATGTCAATTTTTGTTAATTTTTTTTAAAAAAAATATTAAATTTGACAAAATTATATATTTTATATGATATTTTTTAAAAAAATTATAATATATTTTCATAAATTTATTATATTATGTATAATTTATTAGTTCATAATAGAATTTTTATTTTATTAGGTTGAATTTTAATTACATTATTTATGTAATATTGTTAATGCATTGAAATTGAAACATTAGAGTTTAAAGTTAAAGATTTAATTAGTATTAAATTAATTTAAAGTATAGAATTTAAAATTTAAAACGTTAGATTATAATTTTAAAATTCAAAGATTTGAAATATAATAAAATTTTATTTAAAAATAATATAAAATTTATAAATTTTAACAATTAAAATAACGCCGGTAAAATTTCTTCTGACAAAATAAGAAAATAAAAATCACTCCTGGCGTGTGTAATTTTTTTTAAGAGATGGGACTCAAGTCTGTCGCATTATTTTGAATCAATTAAAATTCATATTTTAATTTAAAATTAACTTTAAGCGTGGTATAAAATAGCACCACTGCTTCATTTTGTTGGATTTATTTTAAAATTTTTAAATTTTTAAATAGAAAGAAAATTTTATTTTATTATTTAAAATATTAAATAAAAATATTTTATTATTAAAAATTATATTAAATATTAAATAAAATTAAATTTGAACTCCTTACTTAAATTGTTATTTTTGAAGGAAAAGATATTTAAAAATTTTAAAATATAAATATGTGAAATAAAATTAATTTTAATATTAAAAATTATTTTATATTTTAAATAAAATTATTGATTTTTTTGATAAATTTAAAATTTTAATAAACTAATAAGGTTATAGTTGAGATTTAAGTTAGATATAAAATTAATATTTAGGTTTAATTATGATGTAAAAATATATAAAATATTAATAAAAATAATTTGGAAAATTTTGATTTTTTTTTTTAGTACAGAGCGTGAAGTGCATTCTGCGTAGTTTAGCAGCATCCAACAACAAGAGGAAACTGACACCGGTCACAGGAACGGAGCAAAAGCCTTCAGGCCAGCAAAAAATTCATGACTCAGCGAGGAGAAAGGGGCAGTGAACTCTCCACAAAAGAAGCAATCTCAGTCTAAAAAGTCTCCCCCAAGTCTCCTCCCAACTCCGACGCACTTCTCCTTCCCAATCGAGTCTTGTTGAGGTGCGTATTCGATCCTTGTGTGATTCTAGATCTCTTGGAGCTTTTGGATTAAGGGCTTTCTCCTTGGGGTGTCTTCTTTCCCTGTTTTGGTTTTTGGGGATTGGGGTTTTTGATACTTCTGCCTATTGTGTCCGATCCCTGCTTCACAGCGGGTCTTTTGGGGCTTCCGGCTGTTCTTTAGGCCTTCGGGGAGATGGGTTTTCCCCATATCGTGGTAGTACTTGATTTTTTTGATGAGGGTGTGGCGAGATTTGGAGCTTGTGTATGCTGCTTGAGTGCGGGAGAAGTTAGGGTTCTGCTTGATTTTTTTGGTCTTTGCTTTAAAATTAGTATCTTGGTTGATGTTTTACTTTGTTTCTAATGGTAGTTGCTATTTAATGGGTCTTTAGCGTTGGTCGACTTTGTTGGGTATATGGTAATCTGTAGGTTCATAGTTTATGGTGTTCATCTTTCATGAAGATTTTTCCTGTTGTTGCTTGCTGTTTCCTTTAGCTTCATCTAAGTGCAATGGTACTGTTCTTTATTTTCTGGCTTTTGGGTTGTGTTTGGACCAGATTTTTGTGGCTTTTATCTGAAAGGGGGAAGGTTTTCTGTGGCTGAATATTGTATTCTCTACTTGCGGAGCTTCTTTGAAGAGGATCTTAATGATGAGACAATCGTCTAGTAGGATTCAGAGATCTAAAGGCGGTTTCAGGTTAAAATATGTTCTTCAGATTTGCCTCTTGCTTGCTATTTGCACCTGGTTGCTCTACCAGGTTAAACACTCACATGACAAGAAAAGAGCCTTTGAAGAGAGAATCACGAAGTTTACGAGTAAAGTGAGTGAGAAACAGCAGGATCTCTTCAACTTTGGCCGAAAGAGCCTTCCTTTTGCTGATGAAAATGATCCCATGAGGAGGGAGAGCCAATCCAAGGATGAAGAGAATGAAGAAGAAGTTCAAGAGGAAGGAGAGCAGGAGCATGACACAAATCATGAAGAATCTGAGGATGAAGAAGGGAAAGGGGATGGGGATGATAGGATTGATGAACACGATCAAGATGGAGGTGGTGATGAAAATGAGCGAGACGAGGAATTCACAAGTGAAGAAGAAAAGGATGGTCAATCGGAAGAAGAGGTTTTGTTTGATAACCAAGTGCATGACGATACTTCTCAGGAAGCTAGAGAAGAGAATTATAAAAGAGATGATGTTTCCAGTGCTGTGTCTCATGATGTTAATGTGACCGAAACCGAGCCTGCAAATGCGGGTGTGAGGGGTTCGGATGAGAACCTTGTGATCAATGATGTCAAGATGGACAATTCAGATAAGGTGACCAATGGAACTGTGGATGAAGCTAAAAGAAATAGCAACTCGACTTCGGGGGATATATCTTCTTTGAGCGATATATCTGTTGTTCCTGCTGGTGAAAATCTGACTGTCCCAACTGCTCATCTTCCTGTAAATAGCAATTCCTCAAATACCACTGCTGAGTTTTCCAAACCAGAAAATGATTCTAATACCCATCCAGGATTAAGCGACGATAGCAATCAGAAAGAGGTTCATACAAATATGACATTCTCAACTTTATCTGCAAGCAGCACTGAGTTAACAGTTGTTCCTGTGGCTAATGCGTCTGATAGTCAAATGGGAATTCAAAACAATTCCACAATGGATGGTATGGAATATAGTAGAGGTCCTTCGCAGAATGGAACTTCAAACATCTCCGTTCAAGATGAAAATATTGGTCTTGCAAATGGAATTTCAGGGGAACAAAGCATGAATGATCGTAATGAGAAGTTCAACACAAATGAAGCACACGTGGCTGAACATAACCCCAGGACTTCTGCAATTAGTGGCGATGGAGCTGCAGCTCAGGGAGAACACGACGCCTTGTCTAATAATTCTGTAATGTCTGAAGAGCACGATGCTCATATCGATCAACCTACCTTGCCAGACATCAGTAATGAAGTAAAGCATGTGAATGATCATGCCACAGAGTAAATGTAACCTGGCCAAGGCAAGTTTCTAACCCAGTTTTCACTAAATAGTAGTAAGTCTTGTAAGTGGTGCAAGCTTTCTTTAATGTAATGCTTCCTACAAAAATGATAGCCTTTGCATCTTCTCTTTCTGCTTTTTTTGCTTCCATGAAGGGATGTCATGAGTGATTCCAAGCATTTCTAAAGAAAATGTGATGATTAATTCCACTGAACTTGAGATTTTTGCATATGTTGATGTATACTATTCTCAGAAAACAAAGTTTGGCCATAATTAGTCATTTGTTCTCGTATTGCCTCTTCAACCCCTTCTTGGTTATTAATTCAACTCTGATGGATAGGGCCTGTTTGGTAATTGGTTGGTAGAATGAAGCAGCTTTAGTCCATTTGAAACAGGTTCACTTATGTGAATCCACCAAGAACTTTTTTTCTGTAGGATGAAGCCGAATCTGAAAAGGGCTTCAAGCCATTTTAAAGCTATGATGTTGTCGCTTCACTTACCCGAATACTCTTTCAAGGTTTGAATTAGATTCTGCTGATTTTGAAGCCGAATTTGCTATCAAAGAGGACTATAATCTTAGCTAATGATTATGAAATTGATGCCATTATCCTTTCTTTTAGTGCTGTCTTAAATTACTGAATTAGACGTTTATATCATGTGGAAAGTTGAGTTTTTGAAGATTTATGATGAATATATCGTTCTCTGAGGGGATAGAACTTAGCACTAATTTTGATTGACTGTGATTTAGATTACATTATTTGTATATGAAAAATTGTATTTGACTCATGAATCATCCTTGGATACTGTCCTTTGCTTCAATTATTGTTGAAAGTTAATGCAAACAATAAGACCACATTCTTTTGGTTTCCTTGGCTATTCCTGTATTTGTTGTCCATTAAGTCTAGGTGATTTTTCACCAATTTGAGTGATAATTGTCAGATATTTCATGGGGAAATAGCTTAATTTTAGCAGAACTTCAATTAGCTCTTGTTCTATTTTCGACAAGATTGTGATTATAGAGATTCTATCATCAATAATAAATTAATAATTGTCAGTATGGAGGATGATGTTAGACAATAAAAATTACAGTAAAATGGTTAAAACTGGAGCAATGCATCAAAATCTCTATGGGATATGAAGATGTCTAATGCAATTGAAGGGATCATTTTATAAATACTATGCCGGAGTATGTATAGGGCAGCTATGTTGTAAAGTACTCATAATATTAGTGTAGCTTAGTTGTAGATGCCCGTATGAATGCATTGTTGCAATGTGATGGATTGCATTGGAAATATGATTATATCGAGGATAGAGTAATCAAACTTCCCCTCAATGTTAATTAAAATTCGATCTTTTAGATGACATATGCCATCCATTATGCAGCTAGATGTCATTTTTTCAAACAGTTAAGAATGATTTGTGGAAATGATCAAACATCATGTCATGTTATTTAGATCTTCTGATATTTAGATGTCATTTTAAATGATAAAGCAATGGTTTTATCTTCTAAAACGAACGAGGATTAAAGCAGAGGCTTCACTTTGTACAGTTCAAGTTTAAAAGTGCTACTAAACGGGAGATAAATTTGAAATACTATTCTATTTTAATAGAAAAAAACGATTCAGTTCAAATGTACAACTTCGCAAACAAATGTTTGTTTTATTAGTAAACTAATTTGAAATTTTTCTCTCCATTTGGTTTTTGATGACAAGGATGTGGTATTATCTTTGATTTTGTTAATGAAGAAAATGGGGCATGGCCTTTGCCCTTCCTAAATTGCTCTGTCTTTGTTGTCATTTATTTGTTATAAAACAGGGGAAGCTTGCTTCTTATAGAAATGATGCTCCTGTCTTACTAAATTATTCTCTAATTGTACTTTGGTCTAAATTTTTTAAACTTTTCTGATAAGTTCCTATTTGAAAAAGTTTATATCAATAAAGTACTTTAAAATTATGATTATTATATAAAAAATATAAACTAAATATTATATTATTTAATTTTAAAATTTCAATTTTATCTCTCTCCGTCTCTCCCCTCTCCAATAGGGGGGAGCAGCACCTGTATGGATGAATAGTTGAGTTATATATCGTTGTGAAGATACTAAATTTTTTCACACTATCACTACGAGAGAAATTTATTACGACTGTTAATTTTTTGGGGGATTTATATACAGGACATTGAATTCATCACAAATTACGCATTTCACCATCTTTTAGTAAATATTACACATATCACTCTTTGTTTATGAGTTTTACATTTTTATTGTAAAAATAGAAATATAAAAAGAGTGTGATATGTGTAATATTTACTAAAAAATGATGAAATACGTAATTTGTGATGAATTCAGTGTTCTGTATGTAATTTGTGATGAATTCAGTGTTCTGTTTATGAGTTTTACATTTTTATTGTAACAATAGAAATATAAAAAGAGTGTGAAATGTGTAATATTTACTAAAAAATAGTGAAATACGTAATTTGTGATGAATTCAATGTTCTGTATGTAAATTTCCCTAATTTTTTTCAACTCATTCCTTCTGACTTACTATTGATTCCTAGAAATAACAATAAATTTTGATGAAAACAAACTTACTAATTCAAGATTGCATATAACCTTTCACCAAAAAAAAAAAAAAGCCCCGCCGGAGAACTCAAGCTGCCCGCCAACGGCATCGCCGGTGGCCTGCAGAGGAAGCTGTTGATCGGCTTCCCCCGTTGATGGCGGAGAATTAGGAGGAGGAGGATCAGGAAAGATTAATGGGTTTTGGTTCTCCGCCGGAGCTGAGCCCAACGAGAGTACTGAGCTGGAGCTACTATCAGCGTAGATGAAGTTGGTTCTGGCCTGAGCACCCTTCATCGCTATTGGCGACTCGGTCGTAAGCCACAGCGGCTTCATACGCGGTGCCGAAGGTGCCGAGCCAGTGCCGTTCCTTGGTCGCCGGATCCCTGATCTCCGCGGCGTACCTCCCCCACGGCCGCCGCCGCCTCACGCCGAGGAATCTGCCGGGTTCCGAAATGCCGTCTCCTGCTGCCTTAACCATTCCTGCTGTAGGCAAGCATGCAACCATTTGTTTGCTGATTCTTGTTACTATATTGCTCTTCTACTTTTATTTATAAGAATAATTACCTACATGTCACACAATTTAATTTTATTTATTAATAAATTATTAAGATTATATTTTTATTTTTAATGATACATATTTTTTTCTCTTCCTCAATACCACACTAAAACGTTGATTTGTCCTAAAATCAATTCACATCGTGGATGTCTCCCTCCTTTGCCGCCACCTAAACATTAAGATATCAACTTTATTTCACATTCTAGAGCAAAATATTCAAATCGAGTATTTTGATTTAAGACGTGAAATAAAGTTTATATTTTTATTAAAAATTATTAAATATATGAAATAAAATATTATTTTTTATATTAAAATTTGTGTAGAATAATTAAAAATTTTTATTTATTATTATTATTGTTATTTTTTAAACTAAACTAGTATTATTTTGGCCATGTTTTAGTTCTCGCGCCAAACAGGGCCATAAAGTAGTCGTTGCTTAAGTTGTGAACTTGGTCTAGTTTGGTTTGCTACAGGGCATTCTCGGTATTTATCTTGGTTTAAGTATTTTATTTTATTTGTATTTTATTTTATTTTATTTGAAAAGATAATCGACTAAAATAATAATGTAATATTTAAAATTTTGGGTGATATATATTTAAATATAATAAAAAAATATTATTTTTTGAAAATAAAAATAATATATTAAGTTATGTAAAAAATACAAAAAACATTTTGTTGAAATTACTTTGCCAGTAAACTAAGTACATTAGTGACAATAAAACATAGAAATAATTACTAATATATTATAAAAAATTTGAATATTATTTATATATATTATTCTTTTTATAAAATTTAATTTATAAAGTAGAATTTATTTAATAATAATGTAATATTTAAAATTTTGTGTGGTATATATTTAAATATTTTTTAAAAAATATTACCTCTAGACAGCAAAATATCTATATAAAAAATAAAAAGGATATGTGTATTTAATGCTGACTGTCATCAGTTATTAAATGCTTGCACATATGCAAATGGCAATCATGTAGATTTTAAGTTCTCACATTATGGGGGAGCACTTGCCCGGGACCAAAATAAAGACTAAAATAGTACTAATTTAAAAAATAACAATAATAATAATAAATAAATTATTTTAATTATTTTACACAAATTTTAATATAAAAAATAATATTTTATTTCACATACTTAATAATTTTTAATAAAAATATAAATTTTATTTCATATCTTAGAGCAAAATACTCAATTTGAATATTTTGGTCTAGAACGTGAAATAAAGTTGATATTTTTATTTTAAAATATTGAGTATATAAAATAAAATAATATTTTTTTATATTTAAATTTGTATAAAATGATTTAAAATATTTATTTATTATTATTATTATTATTTAAATTAATACCATTTTGGTCCTGTTTTAATTCTGTTTTGGTCCTCACGTCAAACAGTAACTTTCAAGCTAGATGCCAACCACTACTTATATTTTTGCAAATTGTAGCACTTCTTTTTTTTTTTTCCTTAACATAAATTATAAATTGACTAGTCTTCATATCATAACAAAGATATGAATGGTGAGCACTTTCTTCTAAGAAAGTTCTTTTGATGCAACTGTCACAGCAATTTGATAGATTCGAGAGAAAAAGAGGCATATAACACACAGATGTGGAAAAAAAAAATGTTCACACGATTTTAGAATTTCAATTAAGTTATAAGTCTCATTACAATAGTTTGTAGGATTTATATACGAAAATCCTAAAAAATAACTCAAAATAAAAATATATAATTTTTGACATACTAATAGCCTGAATCATGTCAGATTGGTAGCCAAAAATCTGATCTGATTTATGTTTATTTGGACTATTAAAATCCATCACCGATGATTATTAAAAACAAAAATACATTACAAATTTTCTAAATTTTTGCTAAACTAAATGATGAAATTTGAGGTTGAAAAAGTGGCCAACGGATCATAGGTAGTTGTCCTCAAGAGTTTTTCAAATTTGAGTTGAACGCTGAAAATGGATACACTCGAAGTAAAAGTTATTACTGTTTTAATGAACATGTCAAAATCGCCCTCAAAGTGAGTCAAGTGCATCTGATCAACCTGAATTTGATCTTATCAATCTTATCTCGAAATGTTAGTGCTATGAAGTTTACATCACTTATGCTTTATAATTTTTTTTTATCACTTTCTTAATGTGAGAATTAATTTTAAATATGAAAAAATAATTCTTTAAGATGACGATTTATCCTAAAATGGTAAAAAAAGGTTTCCTATATGGCTTAATGAAAAAATTTCTACATAGTTGAAAAATTGTTATGTAGTTAAATTTTTTAAATCATTATATAAAATAATGGCGAAATAGATAATACGTTATTAGCAGGATTCAAGCAGGATGGGTAAAATGGAGAAATGCTTCTGGTGTGTTGTGCGATAGAAAAATCTCATCCAGAATCAAGGATAAATTTTATAAAACTGTAGTAAGATCAGCGATGATATATGGTGCTGAATGCTAGCCTGCAAAGAGGAAACATACAAATAAAATAAATATTGCAGAAATAAGGATGTTAAGGTGGATGTGTGGATATACACGAAAAAATAGAATGAGAAATTAGTATATCCGAAAGAAAGTTGGTGTTACACCAATTGAGGATAAACTTAGAGAAAGTCAGCTTAGATGGTTTGGACATCTAAATCGTAGGCTGATTGAAACTCCAGTTAGAAAAATTGAGTTATTGAATTTCGCCCATGTACAAAGAGGAAGAGGGAGACCAAATAAGACATGACAAAAAACTATAAAGAGTGATCTTTAGTTACTTAAACTTAGATAATAAAAATAAAGGATTCATGTAGCCGACCCCACTTAGTGGGATTAAGGCTTGATTGCATTGTTGTTGTTGTATTTAATGATTTGGGCTCTATCCTCTTAATTGGTTCAATTATGATAGAGTATAGGGTTCTTCTTGTTCTCTTGCTAGTACTTCACCTTCATTCAATAGTCCATTCAAGCTAAAAGAGATCACAAAGATCACCATTCTTGTACAGTTGTGCCCACCATCTCATTGTAAGGCCCACATAATTTTATAATTTATTCACATTTTTCTAATAAATAATTATATATATCCTTAATTCCCTCTTTTCTTGAAATTCGGCCGTAGTAGCCTATGCAATAAAATAAAGTATCAAGTACACAAAAAGCAATCCTTTAAGAGAATTGCACAAAAGTCTGGTGGGAGAGACATTGTATGATCCCAACAAACATTCGATACAAAAGAAGTGGACGCAATTTTTATTAAATTTAGTACTTAAAATTCTAACTTACGTGCATCATAAAATAAGATTAATATTTGCATTAGGTTTTACTTGATTGAATTCGGCTCAATGCTGCGTCTGGGCCTGTGCATTCGGTTTAATTGGTTGGTTTGGTGACCAAACTAAAAAAAAAAGATTGAGTTCGGTTTTAGATTTAATGAAATCAAACCAACCAAATAAATATCGATTTGGTTTGGTTTGGTTCGGTTAAAATCATATTTTTTATTTCAAAAATTTTCTTAATATTCTTTAATGATATTAAATATTGATATATTAATAAGATCTAGATAATAGCTTTAATATAAGAATAATTTAACACAATAATTAATTTTACTTAATAACTCAATTGCATTACTAAAATAAATTAACAAAAAATTTAGAAGAAATTCAAAAGCAATTACACATCATTACATCAATATCACAGTATAATCAAAATTACATAACAAAAATTTCATCCATTCATAAAAAATGATTAATATTTTTTAAGTTTACAGATAATCTCCATTGTAAGAATTCATCCTAATTAATACACCTAAAAAAATAACTATAAAAACTTATAAATATAAATATACACTATTATTTCAATAGATTCAAAGTCAATACTATAAAACTATTATAATACAATTGAACTGACCCAACCTTAAAATCATATTTATATGTGTGTTATTTAATAATGGGTTAATTTGATCGATTTGGTTTCCAAATACGTGAAACCGAACTCAAATTAATTAACCAAAATACTCAAAATATCAAACCATCTGATATGAACTTTGGGAGAACCACACCCCAAAAGCTAGCTCATGGGAGTGGAGAGCCCAAAGTTTATATAAACCCCACATTAGAATCTCATACTTCCAATGTTGGGACTCAAGTCCCATACCTTGCAATTAGATCGTAACAATTCACCACGCTCCGCAGTCCCGGCGCCCACGCCGGCTGGCTTTGCGCTAGCTCTTTCTAGCCCCGGGTGAACACTGCAATACCGGCGTCACCACCGGCGCCGCTCGATTGCAACTCGGATACATAGTGTATGGCTCTGATACCAATTGATATGAACTTTGGGAGAACCACACCCCAAAAGCTAGCTCATGGGAGTGGAGAGCCCAAAGTTTATATAAACCCCACATTAGAATCTCATACTTCCAATGTTGGGACTCAAGTCCCATACCTTGCAATTGGATCGTAACACCATCACAAAACCGTTAGATTCTAAACCAAACAAAACCGCTAAATTTAAACGATTCGATTCGATTTTTCGATTTAAACCATAGTTTGCACGCTCCTAACTGCGGTCATGAGTGCCTATGGATGGTCATCACATGCATGTTAACAACAATAGAAAGTGTTATCACATCATGAAGAAAACCTAGATGTGTGTGGGCTAAGGATTTTGTTGGTGAGCAATGGCCATCAACAAGTTATGTTGCCTTCTATGCTTAGGCACAAGTCCTTCTCCATAATGAAAGTTGTTTCCCTTGTGCTCATTGTGAGGTTGCATTTCTCTTGAGGTGGTCCAAATTAAGAAAGAGATATCGATGAAGATGTGATATAGATATAGATATATGTATATATATATATATATATGCATTAATTACTAAAAAATTATTATAGTTTTTTTTTAATTACATTTTTGTTTCAATTTTTTAAAATTTTTATAGAGATATTTAAAAATTATGATTATTACATAAAAAATATAAACTAATAGTTTCTATCAGCAAATAAGAAATATTTTATTATTTTATTTTTAAAATTTTTATTTTACACTCTCTTTCCCACTTCGCTCACTCTTACTCTCTCCTCATGCCATTCTTTCTTTCTCTAATCTCTTTCTCAGCCTCTAGCTTACTCCGCTGCGAGGGGAGCGGGTGCTCCTCTCTCTTATGCTTTGACATGAAAGCACACAGATGAAGGAGATAACAGAGGAGGAGGCGGCCAAAGGATGAGCTACGAAGGAAGATTGATGATCGAATGATGGGACAGCGGAGGAGAGGCAGGGGGTGACAGAGGCCAGAAAGTGAAGAGAAAAATAAGAAAAATTATAAAATAATGATATTTTTTAAAAGTTTTTAAAAAATCAATGATAAAATTATAAGTGATAATTGAGATAAGATATTGTTTATAATATTAGGTAAATTATAAAATTTAAAAATATAAATTAAAATTTAACTATAAAGCCTTTTTTTAGTTATTAATTGTACATATATAATGTAAAAATACCGGCTCTAAAGCAACGTTTTTTTTTTTAGGATCTAAAGCAACAAATGATGGTGGATGAAGTTTCCAAGAAACTTCGCTTAAAGTAGGGCCCACAAAAGCTATGGGTCCCCACTTGAATGATTTTATTGAAAGTATTCAACTTGATAAATAAAATTAATCAAAAAAAATTTGATAAATAGACAATATAATACTCAGTATACTTATAAAATGGTTAATTTTGACATTATTAATCTCATTTGAATCATTGGAAAGGCATGGGCAATTTGGTTATCTTTTTAACCATGCATGTGATTGTTTATCGAGTTAAAATTTAACGAGTTAAAATTTAACGTGTTTATTTTTATCTGGCAAGTTACATTCTACTAATTGGGATCGCAATTCCAATCGAAGCACTCGTTTTGTTAACTCAAACCGGTTGGAATGATTTCGGGTAGACTTTCGAGACATGTGACTCGAAAAATTTTGAGTTGTTTTCAAGCGAATAAGAAAATTGAGTTTTAGTTGTTTATTTGATAAGTTATCTTATAACATTTTGATTTGATATTTTGTTCTGAGATTTATAAAAAATTTAAATTAAAGTTAATTATTTATTTTGAATATAGGATGTAAAAATAAATTTAATTTTAATATTAAAATATATATAAGATTTAAAATATTATTAATTTAATATTAAAATTTAGGGATAATTACCTACATACCACATAATTTAGTTTTATTTATGTCTTACCCATCCATTCTTAATTAATTACACTATGCACAGTCAAAACATTATAAAATCTTACATATACATATTTTAACTTATTTCTATTATAATGAGTAAACATAATTTTTCAATAATCTAATTATAGTTAGATTACAAAAAATTTGGGTCATTTATCATATTATTTTAAGAATATTTAAATATATTTTGAGTGAAAAATCCTAAAATCTTAATATTTAGGTGGCGGCAAAGGAAAGGAGATATCCGCGACGTGAATTGATTTTAGGACAAATCAACGATTTAGTGTGGTATTGAGGAGTAAAAATATAATTTTAATAATTTACTAACAAAATATTTTTTTTCAAATAAATTTTGATTAAGTTTTAACTCAAATGTGTGTATGTAAGATTTTATAATATTTTGAGTGTGCATAGCGTAATTAATTAAAAATGAATGGGTAAGACATAAATAAAACTAAATTGTGTGGCATGTAGGTAATTATCCCTAAAATTTATTTATAAAATTAATTTTAACTAAAGTTATGAAGTAAAAATGTTAATCTAAAAAACTAAATTGAGCATAATGTTATGAAGTACCAAGCACTAGACATTGGTAAAAAATTTACAAATATTTAAAAATTTAGGTAAAAATCAACGTCTTTAATGATTTAAAAACCAATCCAACAGTTCAATGTTGTAATCTTATTATTAAATTATATTTTTTATTTTATAAGTATTATTTTTATATTTTATTAATTAGTATTATAAATTTTTATTTCATAAATATTTATTAAATTTTATCTTGGTTCAATCCTAATTAAATCTTAAACTTTTGAACTCTTCGTTTTGCCAGTTCTATAATCAGTCTGATTTTCAAAAATTTAATAAAAATTATTCCATATATTCATCTAATTTGTCATGTTAATGCCAAAATAAACCCAAATTATAATGCTAATGAACAAAATTATTGTAAGCCATTATGTTTGATCTTTCAAAGTAATATATACAACAACAATAACCAAGCTTTAATCCCACTAGGTGGGGTCGGCTACATGAATCATTTGTTTTTATTACGCTCTATTAGTTACAAAATTCTTATCTAAGTCTAAGTAACTAAGATCACTACTTATAGTTTCTTGTCATGTCTTCTTTGGTCTCTCTCTTCCTTTTTGTATATGGGCAAAATTCAATAACTCAATTTTTCTAATTGGAGCTTCAATCGGCCTACGATTTAAATGTCCAAATCATCTAAGCCGATTTTTTCTAAGTTTATCCTCAATTGGTGCAACACCAACTTTCTTTCGGATATACTCATTTCTCATTCTATCTTTTCGTGTATATCCACACATCCACCTTAACATCATCATTTCTGTAATATTTATTTTATTTGTATGTTTTATCTTTGCATGCCAGCATTCAGCGCTATTTATCATCCCTGGTCTTACTACAGTTTTATAAAATTTATCCTTAATTCTGGATGAAATTTTTCTATCGTACAATACACCAGAAGCATTTCTCCATTTTACCCATCCTGCTTGAATCCTGCTAATAACGTCATTATCTATTTCGCTACCACTTTATATAATTGATCCAAGGCATCTAAAGCTCTCACTTTATATATATATATATATATAATATAATATATTAAATTATCTTATATTATATTTTCAAATATCTCACTTTTCTATTATTTTGCATACTCTTTTTTAATAGATCTCAATATAAAAATTATATATATATATAATATATATAAATACGCACACGTATTCAAATATGTAGCATAATAGTATCAAAAAAGAAATGTAGGATAATAAGATGTAAATGTTATGAATTAAATATTGAATATATTGTAATTTAGGATTAATTATCCACACAACATGTCATGATGGCACAATAAGCTAAACAAATTTGTACACGTTAATCTTTATTTATTTATTGACCCATGCATGCATGTATGTATATATATATATATAATGTTATTTAAGTTTGGAGTTGATCTAAGAAGACAATGACAACTTCATTTCCTATGAATTTAATTTAAATACCATTAATTGTTTACCCTAACCCACCTTTTTTCTTTTTTCCCCACCGGCCACCATAATAATATATATAAATAAAATTATTAAATAATAACTTTTCTTTGCTAATCAATAATTAATAATCTTTAAACTATGAATTATATATACCAAGATAACTCCTTTTTGTATAAAAATATATTTCAAAGTGGTTATTAGCCAGTGTGACAGCATTATTGATAGAAGTTTTAAATATTTTGATGATAAAAAATTCTTAATAATACTTGCGAGCGATCTTACGCAGAAAAAATTTGATCTTATTGCGTAGGCTCTGCAAAGAAAAAGACTTTAAGAAAATCGTAGTGTAAAGCAAAAAAGTCGAATGAGAGTATAATTAATTCAATTTAAAAGAATTGCAATGATTTATATATAATTTTTAAATGCATTATGTTCAAATTTATAGATTATTATGAAGTAAAAATATTTTTTTTTCATAAAAAAAAATTAAGATATTGTTATGCGTTTAATGCTTCTTAAAGTCCTTAAATCTGTATAAGTAGCTTAAATTTGTGATTTGAGTAAAGAAAAATTTACAAAAATTAAATTTAAAAAAATATAATAAAACTAAAAAATTTTAGTTTCTTGGCGCTGACTAGAAGTTCTTAGAAGTTAGAACAGAAACATACTGACGTGCACATTCACGTGCCTACCAAGGTTTTTGTCAAATTTAAAAACTAAATTATCTTCAACATATATTTATATTGATAGATTATTATATTGTACAAAAATCTTAATTTTAAAATGAATTATATTTTCAAATAAATAACATATTTTCTTTAGCATTTTCTATTTCTATCAATAAAATATTTAATCTTATTTCAATTCCTAAGTTGAAGAATAAAACTTTTATTATATCACATCATATATAAATTTATATATAAAAATAATCTCATAAAAATTTAACTGTAACTCAGTCATGCTCTACTTATTTTTAGAATATTTTTTTATGTTTATATTTTTATAATAGTTCATAAGCTCAAGGTAGGTATCATGTATATAAATTTTATAATAGTTTTCTCTGTTTTCATCACCACGTAAGTATATTTCTCTATAGTTGCTGGAAAACATAGTCTTCGTTTTATAAAAAAAAAATCCATGACTTAAATTTTTTTATTAAATATCAGTTTAAATAAACAAAAAATAATTTTATATCACTTTTTACACAATTTATAATATAAAAATTAATTTTATACCACATTATAAATTATTTTTCATACAATCATTAAATTTATTTCATATTCTACATAATTTTTAATGCAACAAAATAATTTTATTTTATATCATTCATATATCTTGAAGTTTTATATTATTAGTGAAAATAATAACTCTTATTTTAAAAAAAAAATTTTAATTTTAAAATATATATATATATATATATAATAAAAAATAAATTCTGATAATTATATTAAAATTTATATAGAATATAAAAGTAAATTACTAATTGTATTAAAATAATATAAATTTTTATATTAAAATTTATATGAGACATATAAAATATTTTTTATTTTTAATAAAAATTACTTTTTTTATGCTCATGGCCATTGACTTTGATCATGAGCCAAGTATTTACACCTTGATTCAGTATTAAATCTCAGTCGTTCACGTGGCATTTAAGGATTTTCAAATCTTGTTTATTTATTGTGCAAGATATTTAATTCATCGGCTACGATATTTGACTAATCATATTTATCCTCACTTTTATATATAGAAATATCAATAACCATTGGCGACGATGTTTGCTTCTTGCAGTAATATCGTCAACGATATTTTGTCATCCATAGCTTCTTACTAGTAATATCAGCCCAATATTTGTTCATTTGCAGTTGTCGTTGTTCCTCAACCTGATGGAAACTACCACGTCAGTATTTTATTTGCACAATTTCCACTGCAGAACCCTTCGGATCACCAGTTAGCTGGATCGAGTTGCAGGTTCTCGATCATCAACAACCAATCATCGAGTTCCCAACGGGCTATCAAATCAAGGATCCACGTGTCCTCTTCTTGACATCATCAATGATCTCCGCATAACCGACAATTACAACCTGTTTTAACTTGAAATTGGCTGAGCACTACCTTAGCTAGCTCATCTATAAATACCTCTGGGCAGAGCTTCATGTGAGAGGAGGATCAAGCTTAGCACGATCATCATTGTTTGCAGAAGCTTTGCATTCTTTTTTTTTTCTCTTTCTTTCTTTTTGTATTAATCTTTTGCCCAAATTTTTGAGTTTTAGTGAATTTTTTTTTTTTGACTTTTTGGTAGAAGTAAGTGGAGCTATTTCTTAACCGTACATCTTTGTGTATTTTTTTGGATTCTTATTTACTCCTCTGAACTAGCGTTCTAAGCTAGAAACATTGCTTGCTGCTAATTTTCAGAACTCCGTCTCTCTTTGTCAACAGTAAGAGTATTGTTTTATAATTAGTCGATTTAAGATCAAATTCAGTGCATTAAAGCCTAAAACTACATTCAGTAAATTATTAATTTTGTTATTTATTAAATCAGCACTAAAACTTAAATAATAGCAATTTTAGTATTAATCTCATGAAATGTTCCTAGAAGTAAATTTCTCTGCACCTTAATCCCAAACATTAGGTGAGAGTTTGGCCAGAAGATCAATAGTTGCCTGATATTCTGATCAATAATTAGCTCGAATTAACTTGGCCTGATCCTTATTTTTTAAAAATATAAATAATTAATTCAGTCATTTATTATAATTATTTATTACTTACATATAAGTATATGTTAATTGTGATTGAGATATTTATTAGGTGATTAGGTCGATATGACTAAACAAATTTCAAATTCTAGAGGCAATTTTTTTAAAAAAAAATCAATTCTTAAATAGGTTGAATTAGCTCGATTGATTAAGGCTCCAATTAGCTTGATCAATTAAGGCTCGAGTTAATTTAAAATTAAAACGAGTTAATCCAAACTCAAATTAAGATGATGTGAACTTGAGCGGTGTCTAGCTTGACTCAAACTCAAACTCAAATCTCTCTAACAACTACTAACAGCCAAAAATATGAGCAAATAATTAACAATAAATTTACAAGCTCCACTAAAAATAGTAAGCTAGCAAGCCAGACTCCTTACAACCCATAATCCTCAAGCCGTAGTTAAGAGATGACAAGTGAAGGTAGCACTAAGCCTCACTAATAACCCTAAGCCGGCGGCTCCTCTAATTGGTCGTCGCCGGCGAGAAAGCCCCCACCTTGGCGCCGTCGCCGGCTGCCGCCTTCTCACACGACGGGCACACCGTGAGGGTCGCGGCAGCCGGAATCTGCACGTAGAGCGGTGCGGGGGAGGCCAGTTTCAGAGCTTTCAGATCCTGCAGCTCCCGGTGCAGTCTCCGGTTCTCGTTGGTCAGCGACTCGCAGAAACGCCGGAGGAGCTCACAGTCGACTTCTGTCTGCTTAACCTTTGTCCTGCGGAGAAGATGATCTAAAAAAGAACTAATTTTTAAGCTCGAAATTGATCAAAAGATGTCTTTTTTAAGAACCTGGCTCTTCTGTTCTGAAACCACACCTCCACCTGCCTAGGCCTCAGCTTCAATTGCTTTGCTAAGGCCTGCTTTTGCTTCTGATTTTGGAGAAAATATTGTGGGTAAGAGGAAGGAGAAGGTTATAACAGGAGAAAAGTTTGTATTACTGACGGGATTAAGGGTACTCTGTTCCTTGAATCGATCTTCCAAAAGGGCAGATTGCTCCTTGGAGAGCCTGAGCTTCTTCCGAGCGCTACCGTATTCCTCCTCATCGCTTCCTCTCGGAGAAACCTTCTCTGTGTCCTCGCTCACGGCCTCATCGGTCTCCTTCTTGACGGCGGAGGACAGCGGCGGTGAGGACGAGCTGCCCTCTGCCGGTAACTGCCAGTAGGAGGTTTCGGATAGGGAAAGGGTGAGGGAAGGCTCGCGAGGGGACGTAGATTCAGATCTGATTGAAGAGAAGAACTCTTGCTGCCAGCACCGACGGTCGCTGGTTGGGATGCAGGTCTCCCCGGCGCCGCCTAGCCGGAGCACGAGGCCGGCGTCCATGTTCATGAGAGAGACAGGGAGAGGGCTATGATTGAGCGGGGAGGGGAGGGGAGGGGAGGAGAAAGGGAAGACTGAAGAGAAGATGGAAAAGGAGAGATTTTTGGATGGGTTGATGTTCAAATTTCTGGCTTTGGGCATCGAAGAATATAAACAGAGGACTACGTGGTCCAGCAGTGGGTACACTACAGAAATATGACTACGTTTTTTTTTTCACATGTAAAATGTTATATATTTTCGTTAAAAAAATTGTTATATATCTGCGTCAGATAAATTGATCAATTATTGGGATGTAAAATTAAAAATTTGTTAAGACGAGAAACAATCAAAGATTTTTTACGTGGAAAACCGGTTAGGCGGAAAAATCACGGCTCTTTTCGGGGAGGCTTTAAAAATCACTAGAATTACTCTTGAGTTACAGTGAGCTCTAAGGATTTCTTTTTTGTTCTACCACTGGAAGACTGTTACAATGAGACATATATACCCTGGTCTACTCTGTCCAGTCTTTTCAGTCGAACGGTCTACAGTTGTAGTGGCGGCCCATTAATGCCCGTAGAGAAAGGAGGGAGGCCACTCCCTGCTTGTTGCTGTACGACGTACGGATGGTACGGTCTGAGCGCGGGAGAGCCCAAGCCTCTTGAAAGCAGGATGGTCCTTAATTGCTGTCAGGCGCAGGTCAATTCTGGACGTTGCTTTTCGTCTCCATCTCTTCGGCGTCTGCTGTTCGGGGTGGTACATCTCTTGTTCGGCATGGAAGACTTGTGACATTGACGCCACGTAAGCTCCCACTTGGACGGTCCAGATGATGGTGTGTGGATCTAGATGCAACAAAAGTGATAAGAAATTGAATCAATCTTAAATTAAATTGATTTAAATGAGTCGACTAACGAGCTAAAAGTTAAGCTCGAGATCGACTCAATTTAAAAAGTATATCATATATACATATATATGTTAAATTGAGTCGGATTGAGCCGAGCCTATCCGGCTAAAGATCGGCTCAAAAAATAATTGAGTTCTTTTTTACGATTTGGCTTGAAATGGGTTCGAAGTCTATCAGGATGGACTTGAGCCAACTTGAGCCGATTTCAAATCGATCGAAATTTAATCGTTAGATTACGAGCTGTTATTTGCTTAGCTCAAAATCGGATCGATAATAGCCCTATAATTGGGATTCACATAGGCGAAATAGAACTGTTTCTATACTATGAGAAGCAATTTCCAAGTTTGGGTATTATACAATTTAGCCCATCAAATGTGCAATTTGGGTTGACCACATACACGTAGTTGGCTATGATTGGGGATCGAATCTTTCGGTACGAGAACATATGTTCATGAAATTTGAAACTCTCATATTTAATTGAATTTGACTCGATTTTTTATAGCTTTATGTCGATCTGAACTCCACTAACTTAAAATAAATCAATTAATTGACTTAATATTTATATAATAAAATATGTTTTGACTTTTATGATATGTATTTAAAATATTTTGTGTATATAAAAATGTTATATAATGCACATATATGTTTAATTAAAAAGTTATATTTAATATTTGCATTATATGCAAAAATAAATATGTAAGTTAGAAAATATGATTAAAATGTTTAAGTCCCATCAAGTTCAAAATTTAGGTCAAAATTGAATAGATTTTAATTAAATTAAATCAAATTTGATTCATTATCAATCTTATGGGAGGCAGAAGCCTTTTGAGAGATTTTAATTATATTTTAATTTATGAGCTTTAAAAAATTGTTGGTAAATTTCTATTGTTAACTCATGTTATATTTTAATTTATGAGATTTTTTAAAGTCACTTGCCCTATTTGGCATAAGGATCAAAACAGAATAAAAATGGTAGTAATATAAAAAATAACGATAATAATAAAAAATAATTTTTTTAAATCATTCTACACAAATTCATATATAAAAAATATTATTTTACTTTACATACTCAATAATTTAAAATAAAAATATCAACTTTATTTCACATTCTAAACCAAAATATTCAAATATAGTATTTTGATCTAAAATGTGAAATAAAATTTATATTTTTATTAAAATTATTGAATATGTGAAGTTAAATATTATTTTTTATATTAAAATTTGTGTAGAATAATTAAAATAATTTATTTATTATTTTTTAAACTAGTATTATTTTAGTCCTATTTTGGTTCTCGCACCAAATAAAATTTTATTGAATATTTAGATTCAAATAAATATTTTATATTAAAAAAATAAAATAAAATTAAATATTTATTGTTTTTCTCTTTTTTTCTTTTCTTTTTGACGTATATTAATTAAAAGTTAAGAACAGATCAATAAATTTTTAAAATGATCTTTGACTAAAATATAATTAAATATTAATAATAAAAATATTATTAAATTTTTAAAACTTATAAAGGTGTAATTAGATTTTAAATATAGGGATTAAAATATAGTATCCAAATTTCTATTTAGCTCTAAAATGATGATATTATCCTTTAGTGGTAAATTACTAATAGGTCTCTATAGTTTTTTTACAAATATAATTAGGTTTATAGTTTTTAAAAAGTTTTATTTAGGTTTCTTCTGTTGCATTCCATGTATCTTTATTAATTTCTGTTTTATTATGCCTAGGAGCCTAATAGTAATGTTAAATCGTAACTTAGGGGCTTAAATTAAAAAAATTAAAAAAATTAGATTAATTTGCAAGTTCCCCTCTACCCTTATAATTATTAACCATTGTTAAATCAATGTGATCTTAATAATACTTAAATCTTTTTGGTTCGAGGCAAAAATTTTATCTAACACAAATTTCAACTATAAAAATTAACTTTATTTCACATTTAATATAAATTTTAATATTAGAAGTTAAAGTATTTCATATTTTACATAATTTTTAATATTAAAATAAACTTCTCTCTTATTAAATTTAAAAAATAAATATTTTTTTCTCTTGTCTAAAAAAAACTCGAACCAAATGAGGCCAAAGATCAGCACTTTTCTCAAAAACAAAAAAAAACTTACGATTAGTTAATTAATTTCTAATTACCAATAAAGGGAAAAATGCAATTGTATTTTACTATTTTTGCTAGTCATTTTGGATAAAAGATATAAAATTTGATATTTTTTGTCTCATTAAAAGAATTATTATTTCCCCTACTACTACCCATACTTAAAAATTTTAAATTTAAAAACAAAAGTATAAAAATTTGTAAAATCTGATATTCAACTTGCTTTTTTTTTCTAAAATTTTAAAACTAAAAAATATTAATATTTTAAAATAATATTATGAAAAGTCAAAAAATTAATAACTACACCTTAGTTAAGATAACTAAATGACTAATTTGTAATATTTTTTCAATCTCAAGACCTGGATGCAATTTATCCTTGAATTTAATTATGTCAGTTGGAGAAAAGTAGATATTATTTTGTAAGATTAATTTAACAAACATGTAATTTTGAGAAGAAATAATAAGTCAAAATCCTATCCTCGGACTCGATGGTGGAATCTAAAGAATGAGAACAAATGTATATTTAAGAAGAAAGTTCTAGAACTTGGGCAATGGAATATTAACGGGGAAACTGATCTTATGTGGTTGACAGTTGCTAACTGTATCCGTAAGGTGGCAAAGGATGTGCTGGGAGAATCCAAAGGAATGATTCCAAATAATAAAGATATTTGGTGGTGGAAAGATGATGTACAAGAAAAAATTAAGGAGAAGAAGATTTGTTATAGAGATTGGTTTAAAAACAAAAATAATGATAAGTGGGAGAAATATAAAGTGGCTCGACGAGAGTCTAAGAAAGCAATAGACAATGCAAAAAATATGGCTTTTGAGGATTTATATAAGAAGCTAGACACTAAAGAAGGAGAAA
>KZ451888.1:1563072-1637702 GCA_002786265.1 Apostasia shenzhenica | reverse complement strand
AAAGAGGAAGAGGGAGACCAAAGAAGACATGGCAAGAAACTATAAGGAGTGATCTTAGTTACTTAAAGTTAGATAAGAATTTGGTAACTGATAAAGCGCAATGGAAACAAAGGATTCATGTAGCCGACCCCACCTAGTGGGATTAAGGCTTGGTTGTTGTTGTTGTTGTTGTTGTAATTTTGTGGCTTAACATTCTACTGTTTGATATGTTGACCAAAATTATGATCAAAATAATATTAGTTTAAAAATAATAATAATAATAATAATAATAATAAATTTCAATATAAATAACATTATTTTACTTCACATATTTAATAATTTTCAATAAAAATTTTAATTTTATTTCACATTCTATGCATAAATACTTGAATCTGAGTATTTTAGTATAGGATGTGAAATAAAGTTAATATTTTATTAAAAATTATCGAGTATGTGAAGTAAAATAATATTTTTTTTATATTAAAATTTGTGTAGATTGACTAAAAAAAAGTATTTATTATTATTATTATTTTTTAAAGTAGTACTATTTTGGTTCTGATTTTTGTCTTCAAGCCAAACAGAGACCTAGTTCACGCCAAACAGGGCCAGAGAGTGTTCGCGCCAAACTCATTTTGGCATTTATCATTCCTCTCTATCTATGCGTCATCTTGCTCATTCTTTAACCCGGTTAATTTTTTAGCCTGCATATCAAAAAAACAACAAAAAAAAAATCTTTGGCCTGAATAGTAATTTTTAGTTAATAATTTGAGATTTATAAATGATGTGAAATATAATTAATTATTTAGAATATAAAATTATTATTATTTTACTTAAATTTCTATAGTGTAAGAAATATTTTTAAAACCTAAAATTGAAGTTTTTGTATAATATATTAATTACCCTCTTTAGCAAATTAAATTTTGAAACATAGATTTTACCATGGATTTACCAAGGATCAGCTTCTAATTCGACTAAATCTACATTCCAATCCGAAAAACCTAAATCAAATAGCGATTGAAACTGTTTATTTGGCATTCATTCAAGCTTTCGCGCATTTTATGCTCTAATGATGTTCGTTGAGATCGTATGTGATTAAACTAATATAATATTTTGAATCCGAAGAGATTTTATGAATTGTTCAATATTGTTTATTATATTGTACGTGGTGCTCTCTTGATAGAAGAAGGTTGCTTACATATTAGAAATTTTAGATTCAAATAACACAGTATTATAATTCTAGATTAATTCCAATCATAAAATTAAATTAGAATTTTTAATTTTATTTACAAGAGTTTTCAAATATAATTGTTTTTTTAATGAGATATAATGCAGTTCTATTTTTCTCCTCTAAATTTAAAATTTTATTACATAGCTTTAAATAAAATATGCAAATGAAAAAAAATAATAAAAAAAAGAAAAGAAAAGATAGAAACAATTCAGTCTCATTAATTCATGTTCATTAGAATCAACATCATTAAATTTGGTATTCTACCCACCCACTTTCAACCAATAATCATATTATTGCTCAAAATGTCAAAGATCAAAACAAAACAATCATGAATGTTGGCACCAAGCAACTAAAATAATATTCTACCTAAAAAAACTTAAATAATATTCTTTGCATATAATTTATTTTATGGTCATATTGTTTAGCCCAAACGTCCGCTCTGAGTTCTAAAATGCATATAACCTAACAGATCAACTCTTATTATTTCGATCCATTACGTTCGAATACAACTCCACCGTTGTAAAAAGCAACTTAAAAAAAATTATGCGCAAAAATAAGAAATGCATATAGATTTATGTAATTCGTTAAATTTTTTTACTTTTATTCATAATTGCACTAGGTTTATCTTTTTCCATCAATATAAAAATAATATTTTTTAAAAAAAATTAACTATACATTGATGTATAAAAAAAAATTACCATCTTATGAGGAAATATTTTAAAACAAATAATTTATAAGATAGTCCTTTAGCTTACATCTATAATTGAGTTTATCTTATTTCATCAATCCAAAAAAACAATATTTTTTTTTTGTGAGAGTAAACTATAAATTGATATAGAAGTTATAATAATATTCACTTTTTCGTGAGAATTTTTTTAAAAAAAACTAATTTATAAAAAAATCTTTCATTTAACAATAATTCATAAGTGATCTGATTAAAAAAATTTATATTCCAAATGTTGTCACATAGCTCGGATAGCTGATCAGTAAATTTACCTATTATGATATTAAACTTTAATTTAATGAATTATATATTAAGTAAATTAATTTTAAATTCACTAAATAATTTAGAGATAATTAACCACATACCACATTAAATTTTTTATTTTGCACTTCATACACTATTAAAAATATTATAATTGGCACACTATAATTACGACATAAAAGTATTTGCAGTGTGTGAAATATAATTTATTCGTTATAAATATATAATATATATAAAATAATAAATTTAATATAATATATGGGTAATTATTTTAATAATTTAAAAAGTCATAATCAAACAATTTATTAATCAATTATCAAAATTACAACACTATTTTCTTCCAATAATTTCATCAATAAAAAGCTAATTCCTTGTGCTATGGGCAAGAATATTTGCACTTTTTGCATTCCATGTCCTCATTGGATCCTCATCATGATAATTTACATCATCATCATCATCATATCATTCACCATATCTTTGGTGGGCCCAGCTTGTCCCCTGCATTCTATTCTGCACCAAAATTCTCCAAAGTCAGATTTGTGCTGCCCTTTTTCTGTTTTTATTAATTAATTAAAACTTTTTATCTTGTTTGCTAGATTTTATCATGTTTATATGAAACCACCTATATAGTTAAATAAAAGGAATTTTTATATACAGTACATAAAATTTATATAAAATTATGTATTTCACTGTCAATTCGTAAATATTACCACTATCACTCCATATTCATTTAAATTTTACGTATTTCACATATTTCACATATTTCATATACTTTATAATATTATATGTAAATTAAAATGCATAAATTCATTAATATTTAAATTATAATATATATTTTTATTTTTTACTGTAAACACATCAATTTTCTTACTTCAATTAAAAATTATAGTCATGTGAATTTAAATTTGGCACCCTAATTGGAAATTTTAAATAGGATAAATAAATTAAATACATAAATTCATAAATATTTAAATTATTATTTATATAAATTAATTTATTTATAGTATTTAATTAATATATTAATAATATAGTTAAGATCAAGGCCAATTTAGAAATGTGAAGTTCACCATCAAAGAATATAGTGTGAAATATGTGAAATGCACAAAATTTAAATAAATATGGTGTGATAGTGATATTTATGAATTAAAGTTGAAATACGTAATTTCATATAAATTTTATGTAATGTATGTAAAAACCCCAAAACAAAAATATAAAAAATAAAATAAAATTTATTTTGGTTAATCCATTATATTGAATCATTATTATCAGACAGATTAGACTAAATATTTACAACTTTTTGAGCTAAGTAGAAATTTTTTTTGTTATATTAAAAATTTTTTAAATGAAAAACTTTTAAATTCATTAAATCTAATTTTATTTAGAAAATTACACATAAAAATATAATTATGTAAATATTTTTTTGACAGTAGATATCATAAATATAATT
The DNA here is from genome assembly GCA_002786265.1 of Apostasia shenzhenica. Taxonomy (NCBI): domain Eukaryota; kingdom Viridiplantae; phylum Streptophyta; class Magnoliopsida; order Asparagales; family Orchidaceae; genus Apostasia; species Apostasia shenzhenica. Next base: position 1,634,063 of record KZ451888.1, on the reverse strand, counting down.
TATATAACTAATTTTGAAACAAAAAATTATTGAATATCACTTTAAAAATATAGCTCATCTACACAGCATTTAAATCTTAAATATTATTTATGTATTATTTTTAAGAATTATTCACACATTGTTCTCCTAAAATATTTATATTACAAAAATGGCACTTTAAGAAAAGAAGGTATACATGTGTTGTTTAATATTTGGCAGTATGATTAAAAAGATTATATAAATAAAAATTATAATAGTTAGGGAGTGTATAAAATTAATGATTTTTAAAGGTTATATAATATTAGATTTTAAAAGATAGTATATATTTAAGATTTATGTAAAAAAATTGAAATATTGAAAGAGATACTTTATATAATTTTAAAATATTCATTGAGATATCTGAAAAATATTTTTTTCTTCATAATAAACAATTAGGAAATTTTTTTTTACATCAACTCATGATTTTTTATCTTTAGATAATGCACGTAAAAAAGTATGAAATGATTCTTAAAACTTCAAAAATAAATAATTCATTTAAACAAACAAAGGAAATTTTTTGTTAATTTAATTTTTTAAAATAGTGATATAATAATTTGGGCTATGTCCAAATGCTCGAGAAATTATTGGTTTGTACCTATATACACGTTAATTAATTGGTGAAAAATGTGCACACATAATTAAAAATATTTTTTATTTCATTTGAATTTCTTTTTGCTTCATATAGTTAAGTAATGCATATATAAAACATAAAAATATTTACATTTAGTATGAAAATTAATTAAAAATAAAAATTTGAAATAAAATGCTTACATAAAATAATAAAATATTTTTGGGAAAATATATAAAATAAAATTAAATTTTAATCATGTGAATAGTTACCTCTAAAGAAATAATTATGTGAAATATTATTGGAATTGTAAAATTTTTTCAATTTTTTTTTTTTTGATAAATTTTTTTAAAAATGTTTAGCCTAAAGATTTGATAATAATTTGATGTTTGACTGATTAATTATATATAGTGGGGCGGCATTTTTGTACTTTATTGCCCCTTGTACTTTTGATTGATTCCTCTGATGTCACTCAATATCCACTTCATCATTTGCCATGATTCTGTTGGAGATGAATGTTTGAAAAATGGAGGCCAATTATTTGATTAAAGGATGCTTTTTTTTTAGGTTTTGCAAATTTACATTTCTCACATTTTAGATTTAGTAGATATTAATTTTAATGTAATTAATTTAAGGGGGCGTTTGGTTCGGTGTTATCTCAATATCAATGTTATTTAGATGTCATGTTATCTAAATGTCATTGTTATTTATCAATAGACATTTGTTTGGTTCAATGTTATGATATTAGAAAATATCAATGTTATCCAAATTATTTTTGTTTAGTTGGAAGTTATTGGCATTATAATGACAAATTGATGGTGTTATTTTGAGATGTCGCTCAATTTGGAGTGACATCTAGATGTCATCATGTAATGGCATTTTTGTAATTAATTGTAATATTATTTAAAGATGTCATCAAACTAAATAATTAATTTTTAAAGATAACATTGAACCAAACGCCCCCTAAATCTCATTGTCTTGATTTATAATAAAATAAAATAAAAAATTAGATTTAAATGAAAATGATTTAATGCCATTTTTATTTGAAAGGTAAAAACATAAGAATTTAAATCATTCAAAATCTTTGTAAAAAAATCAATATAAGTAAAAAAAACTAAAGTAGAGTGGTATGAAAATAAAATTTACCCAAGTCTTAGATTAAAAAAAAAAGTACAAAAATAATTAAATATCGGCATCAAAGTTACCGTCCCTATGATAGAATCTGATTACGTTAGATTTTATTGTTCGAATCAAATTTAAATTTTTTAGTGATTCAATTCTGATTTCAAATATAAGACATAATTACTTGTAATACCACTACAAAAATATGTCAATATTATCTGTTATATAAGCATGCATTAACAGTATTAGTTTACAGTTCAAATAAATTTGTATAATTAAACAATATAAGTATAATGTAAATAAGAGAAAAATATTCATAGGAACAAATAAAAATTAACACAATAGAAATGTTCTAATTTTTTTAATTCATTCTTAGCTAAGGGTCTTAAAAATTATGCATAATCACCTCTTATCAGATGGACAAAGAATTTAAAATCAAGTAATTTTTTATAATTAAATCAAACTCAAGTTATAATTATAAATATTAATCTTAAATCTATCGCAACTTATGCAAAAAAAAGTCAATACAAATGTTAAATGTCAAAAAGGCTCTAACTAATTAACTATATAATATACACTCAAAAAAAAAGGGGCAGGCAGACGCATTACATTTAAATTTTCATTGCATAGAGAAATTAAATTTAAATTTTTTTATTAAAAGAGGTGTGAGCAAATTGATTATGCCTCCAAAATTATAGATTTATCTTGAAATATATGAACAATTAAAACTAAATATAAATAATTATATTAAAAATTATATATAAAATAAAATAAAATTAATTGATGTATTTAATAAAATAAAAAATATTTTTATTAAAAATTCTGTAAATTACAATAAAAATTAATTTAGTATTATTTTTAAATTTTTTATGACAAATAAAATACCTTTTGGCAAGATCAATATAATGGGTGAGAACATTATTCAAAGTTTGGCATGAGTCAGACACGGCTCAAGCTTGACTCGTCTCAACATGACTTGAATTCAAACGTGCTCATTTCAACTTCAAGTTTGCTCACGCTTTAATCGAGTCAACTCAAACACTTTAAAAATTAAAATTTTTTTAAAAAAAAATCCCTGCTTGGATTTGAAATTAGATTAATCATACCCACAAGATTACCAAACACACATCTTAATCATAAATAATAATAAAGACAAAAAAATAGTTATAAAAAAATAAAAATATAAAAAATGTTACATATGTCACCTAAACTTTATTATATTAGATCACATATATTTCTACCATAAAAAAAATAATCACCACATATAAAAAAATATGTATAATAAATACATTACTAGTTTAAAAAATAATAATTAAAATCTAACTGAATATATTAAAATTAACTAAATTACCCTCAGCCGTCAGGTTTATGTAATGAGGCCACTAATCTATCAAGCAGGATGAAGGTAATTTATAAATAATAATGTTTAATAGATTTAATCATAATAGCATAATAAAATTATATCTTATTCATGCAAAATATATAGTTATTTTAATTACTATAAATCATAATACAATTAAATTAAAACAGAAATATTGAGCCATAAAAATATTGCTCGTAATTTTATTTAATTAATTATAAATATAGTACGATGAATGTTAAATAATATTTTTTTAATATTCAAATTATTCATTTAATTTTGAATTAATAATATATAGAATAAGTTTGTTAACACAATTATATATATAAGGATGGTTAATGGCTAGAATAAATATAATACATTCAATCGATTATTTAATGGAAGTATTTTTTAATATTAAAATAATTTTTTTTTTTATTAAATTTAAAAAAAAATATTAAAAAAAACCTCTAACTAGATGAGACTTTTTAGGTGCATTATGTTAGTTGACTATTACTTTATTGTTTAGCTTTTCTAGTAATAAAGAAAAAAATTTATCAGAAGGCTGATGGGCCAAGGCTAATGGGCTTTGTTTAATGGGCCTAATGTGCTTAATGGCCTAGTACTGGAGATGTATCGCTGGTTAGAAGAAAAATTATTGGGTTCAGTCGATAAAATGAGTCAGCTACCACACGAGCCCATCCTATTAGCCGGCTGATCATTTAGTCGGCCAAACTCAAAAAATACTCATCAGTACTAATTTGAATCATTTTCTTAGTCACTTTAGTTTCTTTTTTTAATTATTGGTTGGTTTTTTCTGCTTAAATGAAGTGGCTAAATTTTGCTTGTTTTAATCTTAAGAGTGGTATATATATGTTATAATATAATATAATATAAATAAAGTTTTTTTTTAACTCATAATTTGTGCAAAATATAAAAGTAAAATACACACTGGTTCTCGGTTTAATGATTAAGTTAACAACTGAAGCCCGGTTTGTTTGGCCGTTAAAAAATAATCTAATTTAATTTCAACCAAGCATATCACATCACACATAAAATTTAATATTAAAAATTAACTTTATATCCCAACATAATAACTAACTTTATATCACATCTCTCACATATTCCAACATAATAACTAACTTTATTTCACATCATTTATAATTTTTAATAAAAAAAATATTTCTATCCAAGTTTAATTTTAGGGGACGTTTGGTTCAATGTTATCTTGATGTTATATTATGCTATCTAGAGAAGGCAATTGTTTGATTCAATGATATTTATAAATAATCTTCTTTAAAATTACAAAATTATTAGATAAAAGATGACATCTAGATTATATAACATAATACCAAGATAACAAAGAACCAAATGCCCCCTTAAACTTGTTAAATTTAATCTTACAAACAAACAAGTCCTCAGTATTTTATTTTACCAAAAGGCATCAAATGAAGACAGTGGAGAATCTGATCGCCGATAAAGGGGTAGCGGAGACACCACCGGTGAGGGGGTGGGATCCCCACCCCTCACCAGCAGGCGACAGATCCTGTGCTCATCTGCAATGACAACGATGACTCCAACATCCCCGCCGTCGCCGGAGCTAGCGGGAGCTAATGAGAAGGAGGGAGAGACGGGAAAGAAAGAGCAATTTTATTATTTTATAAAAATTAAAGAAAAAATTATTTGATAATTTTTGTATAATGAAGAACTCAAATGTTTATTTTTCGAAATTATAGAGCTACAGAAAGTGAGTTTAATTTACCCAATGTAAAATAGTATGGAATATTACAATTATGTAATAATTGTATTGCACAAAAAATATATTTCATCCAATTTTTTTATTTTTTTTATAAAACTAATTAAATGTTGAGAAGTTCGCTTAGCACGTGACATTTACAAATACAAAATCATAATTACATTGGGAACATATTGTACATTTAGGGCTCATTTGATTCGAGCTTTCTTTCTGGCCCAGCTAAAATTTTAACCGTAAAAATTCAATTTTATTTCATATTTAACACAAATACAAATATTATAATTAATTTTATTTTATATTTTACATACTTTTTAATTTTAAATTATTATTTTTTCATTAAATCGAAACGATAACTGTTGCATCTGGATCCACGCACCATCATCTGGACCGTCCACGTGGAAACTTACGTGGCATCGACGACACGAGTTTTCCGCGCCGAACATGAGAAGTACCGCCCCGAACAGCAGACGTTGAAGAGACCGGGATGAAAAGCAGGGACCAGAACTGACCAGTGTCTGACAAAGCGTTGAGGACCATCCTGCTTTCAAGAGGTATGGGCTCTCTCACCGTCAGACCGTACCATCCATACATCGTACAACGAAGGCCAGGGAGTGTCGTCCCCTCTCTGCGGGCATTGATGGGCCGTCACTAAAGCTGAAGTCCATTCTGCTAAAATGACTCTACAGAGTAGACCAGGGTATATATACTTCATTGTAACAACCTTCAGTGGGCTGAACCCAAGAAATCCACTGAGCTTACTGTAAGCTAAAAGAAAGAGTGATTCTAGTGATTTTTGAAGCCTCCTCGAAAAGAGCCGTGGTTTTTCCGCCTAACCGGTTTTTCACGTAAAAAATCTGATTGTTTCTCATCTTAACAATAATATATTTTTTTCTTACTTAAAATTCAACATTTGAATCAAACGAGGCCGTAGTTACAAATTAAGAAGAGCTATCTTTTGGATTGAAATCTTGCCGTCAAATTTAATAGTTTTATAGATCGAAATGCAATACAATGTAAAGCATAAGAACTGATGAGTAATTTATCTTTAAAATAATAATTACCGCATCCCAATCACCACTCAAATCAAATCTGCAGCTGAATTATCAAAAAAGAAAAAAAAATCAGCAGCTGCAGCTCTTAAAAATAAATCAATGAATTTTTTTTATTACATTAACTCTATTTAAACATCAATTCAAGAAAATGTTTTTGGTTAAATTTTTATTTCTAATCATTTTACGTATGCATCTATGAATGTATTTTTTTTAAAGTTGTGATATAAAAATAATTTCACAGCTGAGAGCAAATTTTTAATTAATATTTTCATAAATTTTTAAAATATTCTCCCCCCTCCTCCTATTTGCCCCGTGTTTAGGTGTTATTCTGGATTCGCAAACAACTTTGCTTTCTCCCTCTACGCTTAGGATTTCTCTCTCCTCTCTCTCCTCTCTCTCCTCTGGCGGCACAAAGGAAAGAGAGAGAATTCCTCCTTACAAGTTGCAACTTACCCTGTTTGACACGAGGACCAAAATAGGACCAAAATAGTACAAGTTTAAAAAATAATAATAATAATAAATAAATTATTTTAATTTTTTACATAAATTTTAATATAAAAAATAATATTTTACTTCACATATTCAATAATTTTTAAAATCAAAATACTCGACTTGAATATTTTGATCTAGAATGTGAAATAAAGTTGATATTTTTATTTTAAATTATTGAGTATATAAAGTAAAATAATATTTTTTATATTTGAATTTGTGTAAAATAATTTAAAATATTTATTTATTATTATTATTGTTGTTTTTTAAATTAGTAGCATTTTGGTCCTGTTTTGATCCTAAACACTTACGAAGAAAGGGGGTGTGCATTAGCTGAGATCTTTATATAATGTTATATAAGGGTAATAATTTATCTTGGTATCTAATTAAATTGCCCTGACTCACTTCTAATGGGACGTGTATAGGTACTTAAATTTCACTCGTGACCCACAACCCGCCCCATCCCGTTTTGAAATGGGGCAAGTTCGGGTATAAGTCAATTATACCTGTCTCGCCCTGTACTCGACTCGATCAATCAAAAAATTTTAAAAATCTGATGTCCAAATAATGTATTCTATGAAAATTGATCTATCTCATTTTTTTATAGTAATCTTAATTTAGTTTTTCTAAATATTTATATTTAGAGTGTAATAATTATGTTTTAGTTTTATAATTATTTAAAAAATATACTTGTTCTTTTTGTGGATGAAAAAAATTACTTGTTGATATTAAAATTAAAAAATGATTAGATTTGTATATAAATTTTAAATTTATTATACACTTAAGATTTTATTTTAACTTAGTTATTTAGAAAATTAATATTTAAAATTTTGCAGTATTTTAATTTACCTATATAATATTATTTTTTGATATTAAATAGCATTTGCTATTTTACATGAACATACTCATAGTTAAATCACAAGATATGAGCGGGTCAGGTTAGGTCTTGGTTAAGTGGGGGCGCATTCGGGTGGGTCAAGTCAGGGTGAAACCTGCCCTATAGAGAGGAAATGGGAAAGGACAGGGTGGGTACAGATTTATGAAAATTAGAATCGAGGCGGAGCAGGGCGAGGCGGAAACAAGAATAGGATGAGTATGGGTAATGAATAATATATAGTGAGGCGAGTATGAGTATTCATAAATTCGATCCAAATCTACTCCATTGCCATTTCTAATATTATTGTGCAATTCCGATAATAGTTTAACTTGTGCAATCATAACATAAATGATCACAACTGTCAAAGTCGATGAATCTTATGCATGAGCATTATTAACCTTGCTCAACGCAAAAGATGGAAGGCGCCCGCCAGCGATTGCACAATCACCATCGTGCAATTTCACTTGTATGTTCACCGAAATCACCACTCAATTATCTTTTATAATCACAAAAGCCTTCTTTGATGCATATGTTATCGTAATATGTTAGACGGAGCTTCAAAGGTAGAAATAGAAGATGCGACAATATTTTTATGGATGTTTTAAAATAATAAATAAATAACTTGAAAAAAATTATTTCTAATTGAAAAAAATTCAACTTGAGATATTTAACCAAAGTTTTATTATTGCATTAAGTACTCTTCATCGTTTACCTCTGGTCAATCTATAATGATATTTTCAAGCTTGAATTAATTAAATCTACTCTTGTTTTATTCAATTAAATTAAATTAACTGTTTCCAAAATAATAAAAAACTAGCTTATGGATATAGACAAGGAGCATAAATTCCTTTTCAAATATTTTCTTCTTGGCTTTATTGCAGAATAGTACTTCTATTTATTTATTTATTCCATTGCTACTTATTATTATTATTATATAATAAAAAATAATGGCCTAGTTATTTAATTAGTCAAACTAAAGAACTTAGATTGGTGATGGTGACACTTGCCTAAATGTGATAAATTACATTGGAGTCCAGTAGAGCATCTCATCTTTTGCATACATATACATTTTTTTGTAACATTTTATGTAGGCCTTTTTCAGTTTTAATATAATTTGAATGAAGGATTGACTATTATATTTAGACTAATAAGTAGTACTTTAATAATAAAAAATTATCAAATGAAAAACATAAAAACTTAAGAAAATATACTATACAAGTTAAATAATTAGCTTAATGTTAGTTTTTTTTTAAAAAAAATTAGCAAGCCAAAATGAACCTAGAAGAAAAACAAAAAATATACTATTGATCTTCTATATTCTTCTTATAGGTATTTTGAAAACTTCAAACAAAATGTTAGTTAGGTAGTTCTTTACAATTAACTTGGTTTATCGTATAACTCATTGTCAATAATTTATTTCTAAGAAATTATACTCTTTACAGTCTATATCAACAATACTTCTGCTGTAGTTCATACTACACTCCACAGACATACCTTGATATAAGTCACTGGCGCTTGCGCAGTTGCGCCACTTTTGTATGTGATGGAAGCATACTTTATAATAAACATTGTGAAAGTCATTCTTTTGCGCTGGAATAAAGGGTAAAATTCTAGCTATTACACTTGTGAATGCTTGATAGCATATTGCTGCTATTGTAATTATAACGAAAATTTGATCTCTAAGACACACCACATTATATCTATTACTTGTTGAATGAACTTTTATGAGTATTATACTATTGTGACCTTCCTTTAAAATTTCTTATGCAACCACAATCAATTTTATTAATCGTTACATATATATATATATATAATTTAAAATATATTGATATAATAAATAAAGAAAAATTTCATCATAAAATTTATTCAGAGCCTATAAATATAGGACAACATATCCCTTCAAGACATGTAAGATAGACATTATCATGTGTGCTCTCCTTATTAAAAGTTTGGGCAAATTACGCCCAAGTCCTTGAGTTCAACGATTAATATGATTCAGGTTCATATTTTTAAAATTATAACATCGGAGTCTCTGAGTTTTACCCCTGCCCCTCTCTCTCTTCTCCTGATCCGGCGGACGCGCAAGGGCCGCGGCCGCGCGACCTGCCGGCAAACAGGGGGGAGAGAGAGATTCTGCCTCTCCCTCTATCCTCCCGATCCGTCGCACACGCGCGGGCCACAAGGCCACCGACGAACACCGCGCGACAGTCTGACCGCCGGCAGCCGCGCGGCCGACGCGCATGCGCCGGATCGGGGGGGAGAGAGAATGGCAAAGGTAAAACAATAATTTTATAAAATTTTAATAATAAAAAATAAAAAAGATCTATTTCATATTTATTAAAACTCAGGGGCTCGATGTTAAATTTTAAAAACGTGGACCTGTGCGATATTAAGTGCTAAACTCAGAGACCTGGGCGTAATTGCCCTAAAAGTTTTATTTGACAAAGGCTATGTTCAAATAATTTACTTTTGATAATTTTTCAATGTTATAAGAGAAATTACCTGTTCATTTATTAGGTTTTTGCATCTATTGATATAAAATGAAAAAAAGAAATATATACGGTAAATGTAATAATAAAAGTTATTTTGCTATTATTTAAATGATAAAATAAATAAAATGTATAAAAGTTAATTAGGTGGTAACGACAAATTGGGTTGACAATAATGAGTGTCTACAATTTGTATTATTAATATTATTTTAAAAAAATTACATACATAACAATTCATTTTAACATATTTACATGTTTCATATATATTTTCTAAATATTAAAATATGTATATCTATACTTTTAAATATTATACACCACATAAAAATATTAGTGAAATATAATATTTAAAATATTTGATGTGTACATTTGTAATATTTAAAAATAAATTTTTAATCTTATAAATATGATAATAGTAGATATCATGTAAGTAATTAATTTTTTAATATTTGAACATAATTATGAACACACTTAGATTATATATCATGCATGATGCATCTAAACATGAGAAATCTCTGTTCTTTATAAAAATGGTGGACCATTTAACCCCTCCCAGGAGAAGTCTAACAAAATTTCTTATTATAAGGGTAAAGTACAATCTGGTCCATTAGGTCAGTTCTGTATTTCATATAGGTTTATAAATTTGAATCAATTAAGAATAAGAGGAGATTTAAAATCCAGAATAATAAAAAAAAAGAAGATGAAATAATATAATAATGACTGTAAGATGAGATAATTAATTCATCTCACAGTAAATATGTAATTTTATGTATTAAACATTTATATTTTAAAAAATATATTATATATATTTTAGTATATTATGAATATCATAAATTATTAAAATATTACATTTTATATACTATTAATATATATATTTATCTAGGCAATTATCTCTTGCATGAATTGCATACAGAGAGAAAATAATAAATATAAAAGAAACAATTGCATTTATATTATTATTAAATTTAATTATCTTATATATTTGATATCTAACATTTTAATATTACATATTAGTCAGAAAAATTATAAAAAAATTATAATTCATATATAGCTCATACTACAAAGTTATGAAATGTATATAACGAAAATTATAATTTTTACATAATTTTTATTGCTAATATATAATATTAAAGATTTGAATGTTCAATATATATAAATAAATTAAATTTTAGTGGTATATATATAATTACCCTAACATAAATATATATAATAATAATATTGATAATTGATTATAAAATGATAGCGGTTTTGTTGGAATAAATATTAGTCTTTCAAATGAAATTTTTAATATTCTTTTGAAAAATATGTAGGGTAAAAAGTAAATTTAATTAGTTATATTAAAAATTATATAAAATATAATTAATAGTTACATTAAAATTTTTTATAAATTTAAAATAAATTTAATCTTTTATATTAAAATTTATATAATGGGAAATATGAAATATCTATTATTTTTCTAGCGAGAAAAAGTTTTTTGCCATGATAAAAATTATCATGTTTAATTTTTTATATTTCCAAAAAAAACCCAATAATGGAAATATAATCGCGAAATCATGAAAAGGGTATTCCAGAAATATTAAATAAAATTAAGTTTCTGTATTAAAATTTGGATCTACATAAAAGAAAGCTGAAAGTAAGGGGTCCGGTTGTCATTACCCTATTATAATACCATATTTACATTGAATTCCAGAATTCAAATTTGCAAAAGGTAAGAGGATGCCCTCACCTTCAGTGAGCTTGCGGTTTCTCTCACCTCAACATCTTTTCGCAGTTCCTCGCTACATAGATTACGAGCATAGTCCACAAAGATTGTGGGGTGATCATACCGCGTGTATCGCGGGATGGATCTTTTTATTCTAAAGGGAGCACGAACAGAAGGGAACCGAACGAAGAGAGAGAGGTGAGGCGGGGCAGTGTGGCCAGTGCTAAAGCTGTTCAATACTCGATCGATCGATCTAGGTTTTGTTACTCCGGCGGCGGACGGCGATATGTCGAGTCCCGGAAGAGCGGCTACGCCGGCCAGCGTCGGCGGCCTGCGACCTGCCGGTTCTAGGGATTCAGCGGCGGCCACGCCGTTAGCGGCTAATGGCAAAAGCCCCCTCGAGGAGGAGGCCATCTGGAGGCGGCTCAGGGAGGCTGGTTTTGACGAGGACAAGGTGAAGAGGAGAGACAAGGCCGCACTGATCGCATACGTAACCAGGCTTGAGGCAGAGGTTGTATGCTTTCTGCTCACTTCTTGTTTGTGCCAAATTCCATTCTTTCTGTTGTTTTATGAGCCGGCTGAATGATTGAAACTCTAGAAATTCCTTCTTTTAAACAGAACCTATACGTCTCCCTCTTTGTTATGTATAGAGAAACTTTAAAACTAGTGTGAGTTCTTAGTGTCATGTTTCAGAATGTGGGATGCTATTTGTGAAGCAATTGGCTTCGAGCATGACTTTTTCCATCTTACTTGCTAACAAACTACAATTTCTGGTGTCTTTTATGCACCTTATTTCACTCTTGTGAAAATGCAGTAATGGACTAACATTAATTTTTGTGGGTTTGTGCTTTTTAACTAATCGGGAAAACACTCATATCCCATGGATTGTTTAAATTACAAATGAATCTATGTGTCATCTTCCTTCGTTGCAAAGCGTGCATTTAGGAAATCATGTTATGTAGTGTAAGAATCATCTACACTATACCCGTTTGTTGTCTTGCTGGTGAAGATGTTGAGTTAAAAGATTATGCTGTGTTGTTCTTGCATTTTAAGTGACGCTGAACTATACAGACCTCACTTATCTAGTTGCTGAGGTTGAGTTGTATGAGAGTCATAAAATCTATTAAATTATTTGATTATGGTTAGAATATTGACTGATTAGGTTTTGTCTTAGTTTAATATTTTTATTGTTTAACTTACTGAGTGTAAAAGCGCTGTAAATTTTGAGATTTGTAAAACTTTTCTCCATATTGCCTCCCAAGTTTTTCATACTAATGTTGATTTATTCTCTTTTCTTTTCAGATTTATGATTACCAGTGTAATATGGGTTTGATTTTACTAGAGAAGAAGGACTTAGAATCTAAATATGAAGAGGTAAAATCTTCTTTGAAGTTAGCTGAGAATATGCACAAGCGCGATCAAGCAGCAAACCATTCTGCTCTTGCGGAAGGAAGGAGGCGTGAAGAGAGTCTGAAAAAGGCCTTGGGAATAGAGAAGGAATGTCTAGCAAACGTATGATTTTTTTATCTTCAGGTTTAGTTATTGAAAATTGTTTTATATGTTAATGGTATGATACCATCAACGCCGCCTACTTGAAGGCTTTGTCGTTATTGTTAATGGAATGATGCTACTTTTCTCTTCAATAGATTGAGAAGGCCTTGCATGAAACCCGAGCTGAATCTGCTGAAATTAAAGTTTCTTATGAACGAAAGCTGGCTGAAGCTAAATCAATGATGGAATCTGCACAGAAACAGTATGATGAAGCTATTTCAAAGATTCATGATGCAGAGTCATTGCATGCAGAAGTTAGTCGTCGAGATAATACTGCACTAAGAAAGTTACAGGATGTGGAGGCTCGTGAAGATGAACTTAGGAGGCGGATTTCTACTTTTCACTACGAGTAAATTGACTATTCACAAATTATTAGTCATATAGTTTATCTAATTTTACATTCTCAAAGAGAACAATTACAGTTTTGCATTTTCTATATTGATCTTTCACTAATGTCCAAGATTTTTACTAAAGCATGGAAAATATGATATTTCCCATTCTTGAAAATATGCTAAATGCATGAGAACTCACTTGCATAACTGATCTATGAGGTTATTCTATATAAATTGATCTGTCTTCTCCTCCAATTTGCGGCTTTTTCTTCAAACAGTATCCATAGATTCCATGCTACATTTCATTTAAAATTTTCATGCTGCAGCTTTGTGGGTAGGATTTTTGGGACGCTTAATAGAATAACTTACCTGAATTTTCCTGCCAAACAATCCTGCCCGTCTTGTTTTTTTTTTTTCTAGTGTTTATTTCTTTGTTCCCCTTTTTCTGCAGAATTTTGGTTATTTGAATATCTGTCATTGATTTAATAAGTTATATATAGTTTTGTAATTGCTGGTTTGCCTATTTCACAATTCAATCTTTCTTTTAGGTGTGAGACCAAGGAAAAGGCACTTAATCTTCAAAGGCAGTCCTTGAGTGACAGCCAAAAGATTTTGCATCAAGAACAAGAGAAGTTAATGGAAGGACAAAGCCTGCTCAACCAGAGGGAAGAATTTCTTTACAGAAGATTAAAAGAATTGGAGGAAGGAAGATTGAAAGTTGATGAAGATTGTAGAACTTTGAGAGAGGAAAAGGAATATTTGGAAATGGATAGGTCTGCTGTTGCCACTAGGGAGGAGGTTTGTGTTTTTTTACTTATTACTGTCAATTGTGCTACATATTTATTTTTTGATATACGGCTTTCTTCAATCTATTTGTGCAGGCTGTTGTCAAAATGGAAGCTCTGCTTGATAAAAAGGAACGAGATTTACTTATATTACAGGAGAAGATATGTAGTAAAGAAGTTGTAAGCTCTTATATCTTTTCTTTTGATCTAGTTAATCATAACAAAATCTGCCGTTCATATCTTCTTAGCATTGCCAAATAATTAATTTACCTTTATTACCTCAGGAAGAGATACAAAGGCTCAAAGGTGAACATCAGTCTTTTATTGATAGGAAAACATATGAGTTTGAAGCTGAAATGGAGCAACGCAGGAAGTTTGTGGAGGCTGAGATGGAAGTTAAAGTAAGAGCCTGTGATCTCAGGGTGGCTGAGCTTGAACAGAAAGAAAAAGAACTTATGGAAAGGGAAATTTCAGTTCAGATTGAGTTACGTGTCATATCAGATAAGCATGAAGATATAGTGAAAAGGTTCCAGTTTTTAGAGGAGAAAGAGAAGTCTTTACATACTGCTGAAAGTGCCCTGGAATTGAAGATGAAGTCTATGCAAACAGAAACAGTGGCAATTAAAAAAATGCAAGAAGAACTTCTGAAAGCTAAGGCTTTACTTAAACAAGAGAAAAATGAAATTCTTTGTGCAGAGGAAAAACTTGTGCTCACGGCAAATGAAAGAAATGATTTGCGTGTTCTGGAAAGAAAATTAAAAGAAGAAATTGATAGCTTTAGGGCTCAAAAGATGGAGCTTGATGCTGAAGCTGATAAACTAAAATTAGAAAAGGAAAAGTTCGAAATTGAATGGGATCTCATTGATGAAAAAAGAGAAGAATTGAGAAAAGAGGCAGATCGGATTGCTGAGGAGAAAAGTGCTATTAACATATACCTTAAAAATGAGATTGACAGTTTAAATCTAGAGAAAGAAAACTTGCGCAATCAGTTGAAGCAAAACGCTGAATCATTGTCTCGGGAACGAGAAGAATTTCTGAGGAGGATGGAGCATGAACATTCTGATTGGTTCTTCAAGCTTCAGAAAGAAAGGGAGGACTTTTTAAATGATTGTAGCATTCAAAGGAAAGAATTGGAGGAGAGTATTCACAGAAGGCAGGAGGAAATTGAAAACTATCTGAGAGAAAAGGAACAAGCGTTTGAACATGAAAAGAACAAAGAACTCCAGGGTATTGCTTCTCAGAAAGAAGAGGCTACTAAAATGTTGGAACGTGTTGCTTCAGAGTTGAAAAGGCTTGTCAATGAGAGAATGTCGATTGCCCATGAGCGAGAGCAAAGGCAGATGGAGTGGTCTGAGATAAAGCAATTCATTAAGGAGCTTAATGTGCAGCGGGAAAAGCTGCAGAAGCAAAGAGAATTACTGCATGTAGATCGTGAAGAAGTTCATAAACAAATTGAGCAACTTCAGAAATTAGAGCATTTGGATATTGAACTGGAGAATAGATCGCTCTATGAAAATGATACTGTTCATTTAAGATTAAGGAATGGAAATGTTCCAGAAAGAAATAAATTGGATGTCAGAGTGGCTACAAATAATAGCGACTATTTAGATTCTCAAAAGATTTCCTTGGCTGATGGCATTAAACCAAACTCTTCCAAGAAGGCCTTACCTCATGCATCTCCTCCTTCAATGCCTATGACCTGGATTAGGAAATGCGCAGAGGTAATTTTCAAGCGTTCTCCCGAAAGATATGCTGATGTGGCAGCCCAAGAAGACAAATCAAGCCAATTATCTACTAGCTTGCTGCATTGGCATGAAAATGATGAAGGTGCGCATGGCTTGGGTCGTAAAAGGAACAGAGAAAAGAATGTTTACCAATCAAAGGAGGATGCCTTCATTGCTAAGGGTAAAGAGAATGGCAGATCTGAACACGCTAGTCCTGTCATGTTGCCACTGCAGAGAAAGAGGTCTATTGACGCCTTATCTAATGATCGTCCTGGTTTGGAATTAGGGGATGAGCAGAAACATCTTAAAAAAGTGAGACAAGAAGCTTTTGTTGAGATGGCAGAATGTCTTGAATGGTAAAAGAACATTTTTACATATGAAGTACCTGTTTTCATCCTATTTCTATGCCATTCTCTCTGCTGCTGTGTGCTTATTAGATGTCTCATGCATGCTTAATTCATGCCAATATTGCTTGATGTAATGTAAGCATATCTATAGCTTCTGTCAGCTTCTACCCCTAAACTGAAAGAAACCTATAGGTTTAAAAAACTAAAACATTTTTATGGTCTTGGTAAAAAGTCCACCTTAAAATGCATTTAAAAGATTAGAGAACTTCACTTGTGTTGAGCCTTATTGGCTATTTTCAAGGATTACCAGTCTCAAGGCCAAACAAAGGAAAGGCTGTGGCTGTTGTAAGTTGACGACCAATATAAACCTTGTCTATTCTTATGATATAGATATCTCTAATGGAGAATAGAAATCAATGTAGCGAACCCCATGTGGCTAACATCAACTAAATGTGGATCAAGGTTTTGTTGTTCTTGTTTATTTTAAAGATAAGAACTTGTTATCTTTTGCAGTTTGCATTCTAATATTCTAAATCCTTATTTCAATCCCCTGATCTTAGAGAGCTTGTATATAGAACCTAAGAGTCTGTTTGGCAATAAAATTAATTTGTTTTTGTCATAAAATTTGTGATCTTGCCTTAATAAATGTGTATGACGGAAAATTAAGTTAGTTAATTATGTTAAAAATTGTATATGATGTGAAATAAAATTGATTGATATATTGAAAATAATATCGGATGTGAAATAAAATGAATTTTTTTATATTGAAAGTCGTGTATGATGTTATAAAAATTAATTTATTATTATTTTTTAAATTTTTATAATGAATGAATCATTTGGTCCTTGGTATAACCAAAATGGTATGAGAACCAAACAGGCCAACTTTTTTTTTTGTTAGGCTCATAATTGATCTTTTGTGAATTCATCTTAAAGTTATATTTTATTTGCACACCTAGTTTGGTTGTAAAGTGGGAAATAAATTGGCCAGAATCTTGGTAATTTTCTCTGTTTTTTCTTTGTTCAATCATGTGTGAGCTTTGAACATCTAGTCATTGTATCTCTTTTTGTTGGAACTTGTCTTATTCTTGTTTAATATAATAAGCTGATAACTTTGGATTACTAAAATACCAAATATTATTATATTTTAGGGTTAATTACTAAAAGGTTCTTATAGTTAACTCTTAATTATATTATGGTCCACATTTTTTAAAAACTTGTTTAAAGGTTCCTAATTTGAAAAGTTCGTTACAATAGAGGTCCTTAAAAATTAAAATTATTACATAAAATGTCCAAATTAACAATTTTTGTTAGCATTTAAAGAATATTTTGTTATCAAAATTTTGAAATTTTGAAATTATCCCTCTTTCTCTCTCTTTCTTTCTTTCTCTCTCTCTTCTCTCTCTTGTAGGAGGAGGGAGCGAGAGCAGGCAGAGGGGGCAGCCCACCCACCCCCCTCCACACACACTTTGTCTCCTGTCCCTCTTCCCTCTCTCCCTCTCCCATGGATAAGGTCTATAAGGTAATGGCGGCGAGGCTTCAACAGCGGTGTGAGGCAGTGGCGAGGGTGTGGCAGCGGCTCAGCGACAAGTGAGAATAATGAGAGAATTTATAATGGCATAAATTGAAAGTTTGAAAAAATATTAAGGGGAAAATTAGAATCTGATAATGATAACAGTGGAGGGATCTTGTTTGTAATCTTAGGTATACTGTAAGGACCTTTCAATAAGTTTTTAAAAATTATAGACCAAATTGTAATTAAGGATTTACTATTAGGTTCTTTCAGTTATTAATCCTATATTTTAAGTTTTTAGAAAATCTCATATAACTTGAGGCCTCAGGTAATCATTTGACATTGAGACCTCAATTGGTCAAGAAATTATGCCTCTTTGGTAATCAAAATACCTGACATCTCACAGTTCATGTAACAAATACTAACAATAATCAAGCATGTCATAAAATTTTTCTAATATTTTGTTTTATTGTATTTTAGCCGAGATCCTAGTGAAATGGTTAGTCATGCATCAGAGGACCTAATTGTATTGGAGGCTGCGGAATCGCCGGTGATGATTACTACGGTAAGATATCTAATTATTTTTTTATACTTATACTCCACTAGCACCTAATCTTTTTGTGTTTTTGTGATTTAGAAATCTAAACAAGATTTCAGCAACTTTAAATAATTAGAACTATATACTTTGATTCACATTTTACCCAATTAAATGTGTAACTAAGTGCGAGGTTACCATAAGTCATAGCCGTGTTTTACAAATTCTTTGGAATAAGCTTTATAAATTATATTCTTTTGTTGTTCACAATCATTGATGTATGTGTTGTACTTTAGTTGATGCAAAATAAATACTATAATATCCAAATTGTTGCATGATGATGCTCTGATACTAAAAATTGCTGCAGAATAAATGCTTTAATACAAAAATCGATATAGGATAAATGTTCCAATACCAAAAATGATGCGAGTATTCGTAGGACTAAATATGTGAAACTAGACAAACCCATCATGTGAAACCTGATCCGTGACATCTGTTCTCAAGATGTCCCCATTATTACATCTAGAGTATTCGTAAGCAACTTCTATCCAAGTTGATTTCATGCACCGAAAGCATTATTTTTAATAATGTTGATTGGAGAAAGGGAAATTCATATACCTATGAGTTCAATTACTTGACCTACTGATTTCTCATTTCTACCTTAAAACTCTTTAGATATTTCAATTTTATTCTTTTTGTATTTCAACCAAAGGCTGAGAATGGGGGTGAAATCAAGGAACAAATTGGTTGCCACGATGAGGTCGAAGATACAGAAGAAGCGCACCCTTCCATAGGAGCAAAGATTAAGAATTTCCTCATAACATGATTCCCTGTTTAGTGATGACTTCTCTCATAACCGGTTTGAGGATTTCCCACTCTTTCTTCTGTTGAAGCATTGATGGTGCTTTTATCTAAGGGGGCGTTTGGTTCAGTGTTATCTCAATGTTATGTTATGTTATCTTTAGAAAGTATTTGTTTGGTTTAATGACATCTTTAAATAACATTATAATTAATTACAAAAATGCCATTACATGATGACATCTAGATGTCACCCAAAATCGGGCGACATCTCAAGATAACACCATCAATTTGTCATTATAATGTTAATAACTTTCAGCTAAATAAAAATAATTTGGATAACATTGATATTTTCTAATATCATAACATTGAACCAAACAAATGTCCATTGATGAATAACAATGACATTTAGATAACACTGAACCAAACGCCCCCTAAATCTTCATTTAACTGATGGGATCTGTTTTTGCTGCATTTCAGGCTGAAAAGGGTGTGTAAATTGGTGGTTTTATAACTAGGTGTGCTGATGCAGTATAAAGCCTATGTATTTCTTATATTAGGTGAAGATCATAAAATGGTGAGAAAAATGTCTACTAGTATGATAGATGTATGTAATTGGTGAAATGTTGAGCTTCTTGCAGTTTATATGCTGTTCATCTTTGTCATATTTCATGAAATTGGTTTTCTTTGGTAGTAATTTGTTTCCTCTTCAGTGGTGTAACAAATTTGTTAATAAGTTGGTAATTTCTGCAAAAAGTTTTTAGTTTTGTTTGAAGGAATTGGAGTAAGTTTGAAAACCTGACTTAAAGACAGAAATTTGAATGTTTAAATTTCAATTAATTCTGAATTAGATTATACAGTTCATCATGTTTCAGTTACTGTGCAGAATATGAATGAATGTCAAATTTGAATAATCAACTAAGGCTGTTAATTTCTATAAAAAAAAACATAAAGGCTGTTAATTAGCCAAAAATCAAAGATCGATGAGATTGATTTGATTTAAAAAAAATTGATTAACAAGTCATTTTTATGGCTTGATAGGTTGATATTTCTATCAATCAAAATTTGAAACTGATTTAAGATTGTATCAATTAGAAAAATATAGAAGAAATGTGTTTGGTTTTTTTTTTTCGAATAATTACGTACATAACACTTCATATTACTATAATTATTATATTTATTTTTAGAAAATTACACGGTAGTTTTAAAAAAAGTGTGGGATGTAAGAAAAGTGTGGAGTGTAATTTTAAGTGTGGCGTGTAATTTTTAAAAAGAAATATTTGGTATGTAAATATGGTGATATGAAGTGTTACGTATGTAATTTTTTTTTTTTTTTTTGCTAAGGTTAATATTAGAATTTTAATTGTAATTTTTTTTAATCATTGAATCAAGATGAACAGTCATATAATTTAAGTTAATTAAATAAAAAAATACATTTATGTAAATGATTTTAACTACAGAATTGAAATTAAATCTAAAGTTAGGTCAAGTTTTCATTTATATTTTAAATGGGATTGAGATTGAATTGAAGTAAAAGTCAGATTGGTTTCAAAATTTGATGGTCAACCCCCCTGGTATTTGTGATGCAATTTATAACTTTCAGTTCTATTTTAGTTTCATTTAATTTCTTTGTTATTTCAATCAAAGTTTGTATGCTTAAAAATAGTGCAATTCAAATCAAATTAAAATAACTAGATTTTTAAGATTAATTTAAATTATTAAACTTTCTTCAAAGCTCAATGATCGTTGAGCCAAATACCTGAAATAAATTTTTGTTTTCTTTGATAGAAAAAAATAATAATTTCAATAAATGAATTCATGGAGATTAGATGAAATTACTATTGTAGATCACATGCTTGAAAAAAAAACTTGTAAATGTTGTTTCTAAGAAGAATAGAAAACCTTATTAAAGAAAAATAGAAATTTATATATATGAATATATATATATGTATATCAAAATTTATATGATATGTACGTAAATATTTCAAAAAATAATTAAAAAAAGCTTGTCAGAATGATCATAAATATAAAGATAGGAAACCCATTTCTCATGCGCTAACTAAGATTATATTTTTTTTAAAGATTAAGATTATATTTTTAATGTTATATCAATCAAATGTCCATTTTGTCACAAATTATTCAACCAAACTCTTTTTGTGGAGCCCTTGCCATCACAGAATTTGCATCACCCCCCAACCTACACACCTTTGAAGGGAGCATTATTCTATCACGGTGCTTCGTCAACTTTGCGGCGCTCAATCATAGCGAACCGCATGCATGCACAGGTCCTGCACGCAGTATCACTTATGTAACGGTAAGAAAATACCGTTTCACGATATTTTTTTGCATAAATACAATATATTTTTGACTTTATATGAACTTCGTTTCACTTTATATTTATTTTGATGAGTTTTGTATATGAATATAAATCAAGTAAAAAATGTAATAATAAAAAAAGTTTATAAAAAGATAAAAAAAATAATACGAAATAATGACAAAACATTGTAAAATAGATTTCTCACCATTATGTTGGTGGCACTGTTTGTAGGGTCTGCGTACATACACAGTACGCTCTGATTGGGTGCTTCACGCGCATAAAGTAAATAATTTTTCACTTTAAATCAACCAAGTTATGTATTTTTATTTAATATATAAAATTACAAAGTTTCCACAATTTACACATCATTTAACCTATCATATCATAAAATATTTCAAATATTAAGTTTAGTAAGTATACATCTAATTGGATTTCCCATCTTAAGTATCACTAAATAAAATAACTAACTTTTATCAAAAAAAAAAAAAAAAAAAAAAAAAATAACTAAACTCTATTTGAATTCTATGAACTTTTCAATTTAAAAATATATTTATTTTACATAAAAACTTAATTACATTAAACCGAGATAACTACACTTAGCCAAATTATGTGCTTGTTTACATATTTTAGCAGCAATTTTAGTCCACAAGAATACGATGAGCAGATAAAATGATAGCTAAAATCAAGAGTTTAATGGGAATTCACTTATATATTTTTTAGAAGTAATTCTATTTAGGCCCCTGAAATTTAGTTACTTGGACACAAAAATTTACAAATTTTAAAATGTTCGTCCGCAAAAAATATTACATGAGACATCGTGGTCCTTAAGTGACAGAATCAATTATGTATTGTAAAAATAACAAAAATATTCTTCTTTAATTTTTTTAATTTTCAAAATATGCCATTCAGGGCGACGCGCTGCGGCGACCTATGCGATGACGCACTGCACGAGGGGTAAAATTATAATTGAAAAAATATTTAATTTAATTTTTTTAATGAAATAATGGTATTTTAAACGAAAAACGTTACGTTGAACCTGATTGGAAGCTTTTTAAAAATAATTAGGGCCCTAGTGAACTATATAGCAATTATTGTGAACTTGAACAGTATGTTTTTGATATTTGTAAACCTTAATAAATTAGACAAATTTCTGGGACCTAAATGAAAATACTTTTTTTATTTAGGCTGATATCAAGTTATATGAACAATAGTTTTAAAGTTAATTTATTTTGAGTTTTAAGTTAATTATTAGTTTCATAATACGATTAAATTTAGATAATACTCATGTCAACAAGATATTTTTTAGGGTAAATTACAGCATGGCCTCTAAATTTAAAATATAATAATATTTAAATTTATATTTTTAAAATTTTAAATTTAAGTCGGAGTCTTTCTTCATTGATTATTATATTTTTAAAATTACAATTAGATTCCCTTTTCTCCACCACCAGCTCAAAGCAAAAAAGGGAGTATAATTAAAATTTTAAAAAAATTTAATAACAAAAAATCAAAAAAGACTTGAATATTAAAATTTTAAAACTAAGAATCTAAATATTAAAATTTTAAAATTACGAAACTAAATATTTTTTTACTATAAATTCAGTAGGAAAAATGGTTTCAATTAAGGTATTGAATTTGATCTCATTTAATATCTGAGAATGTGACTTAGAACAAAAATTAATATTGGAATTTTAGAGGATAAATCTCCAAACAATAAGACTACACATTACCAAAATAAATAAATAAATAAAAGAAAAGAAATCATTTAAGCTAATCTATATGAATCATTGGTGATAAAAAAAAACTAGCAAACATTAGAAGAACAATTTACTCGAAATAAAATTAACGACTATTTTTTGTTTTTGAAAAGGAGTTGCCAAAATTTTAAACCTGTGGAAAAAGAAGACGAGGCCTGAAACATCCCATCTCTTCCCCACCTAAAACAAAAATTATCCCCCACTCTCTCTCTCTCTCTCTTTTCATCTTCCTTCTCCAGTTCATGAGATCAAGCTTCAAGCATCACTCCAGGCAGCATAAACTGGCATTTCAGCCATGGGAAGAACACCATTGCTGGAGCTTCTTCCTCGCGGGATCGTTTCCTTTTTAACATTCTCCACCCCCTGATCTGAACTCCTACTTTCCATTCCTAAAAACCCACGAAGATTCGCCGAAAAGAGTAAGTTCTGATGAGGTTTAGCACCATGAGATGACTCCGACTCTCTGCTGAAAACTTGGAGGGGCTTCTCTCTTCTAGCAAGCTCCCCAGCTAGTAATGTGCTGCTTGCCATGATCTTTTCGACATCGTATCTTGATATGTCGAAGTTTGTCACAGCATTTGCCCCGCGAAACTTGATTGCAGCTATGTCGTAAGCTTCAGCTGCTTCTTCTTGGGTGCCTAAGAATTCAATTTAGCTGTTAGATCTAACAGCATTCTCATGAAATTCAGAAAATGATGAGCTTGACTGCAAAATAAGATCCTTCTGAGTTCGGGCACCGAGGAATCAGATCGATAGGGTTTATTAGTGCGGAACCTGTTCTATTTGGCCTAATCTTTGATACTATATATACTGCTTTGTATGTTAGAATTGCCCGTAGAAATCTCCTCAGGACCCATCCTTTTGACACAGTGATCTTCCCTTTTGCCCATAGTTTTTTTTTCTTTTCTTCTCTTTTTTTTAATAGTTCTCATTGTTTATCATGTTCTGAGTTTCATTGAAAATAAACTTATGTGAAAAAAAATGGCAGAACGAAGCAAAAAAAAGCCGATACGAAACAGAAATGGCATTACAGATGTTTCTCATGCCATTTCTCGTCGAGCTTGTGCTGAGCCCTGCGAGACTTTCAGTTAACTACTGAGGAAGCAGCCTTAAAAAGTGCAAGGAACAGGTAAAAGATGAAGAATCAAAGTCCTTCGTGAAACTAAAGCATGCAAAAAGCATGTATTATGCCGAAGCTCTCTGTTTCAGGAACTAAAGATTGAACAGATGGGAATATTACTGAAAGTTCCGAGGTAAAGATCTTTGTTTCCAGAGACTCGTCCGATCCGAGCTTGCCATCTTCCATGCTGGTGATGCCTGGAAGAAAACAGCAGACAGAAACAATTTCTTCAGTACTGTAGATAGATGGCAGTGCTCATGAAATCTTTGAAGATTTTAATAAAGCAAGAGAGACCTTGTCACTCCTCTGTATATGGAAGCGCCACGAGAAAATCCGCTGCTTTTCCTGAGAGATTGATTATTTTTTCAGATGTTTTATGTTTGTTTGACTGAAGGAAGAATGCAGATTTTGTTACCTTCTTAGATTGGCAACATATTCTTGATTGCTCATGTTCTTCATTTCTAGTAGCTCATCTTGGTAATCCTCCAACTAGATGAAGCATACGACCATTAGATCTAAGTTCAGGAACTACATATATTTTATGAATCAATGAGAGAATAAATCTTACAGGGAAGTTGATGTGAGTGGAAGGTCCCCAATACTTCAATGCAGCCAAATCATAAGCCCTGGCAGCTTTCTCCTCCATATCATAACCCCCTGCGTTGTGATGAAATGAAGAAACAGAGTTAATGGATTGAGGAGGCTTTTAGTGAGTAAGAATTGAGTTCGAAGTGAAGAAGAAGCCTACCCAGATATACTATTGTTAGCAGATTTTTTTTCAAGGCATTCCCCAAGGAAGAAGATGATCAAGATAACCACAGTTAGATCGAGCATAACCATAGTCAAAACTTAACTGAAGTTTTAAGGGGGGCGAAAAAGACCTTGTCTGCCTTTTCTTGTTTGACCTTCCTTCTTGCAGCTGTTGTCCCAAAGATGTGCTTCGTATCTCCCAGTCCATCGATGCCTGAATAATCGGATCAATGAACATGCAGAGAAGCTGAAGTGTGCGGAAAAATATTGAATCTGCAGAAACAGAGTAGAACAGAGCAGTAAACCTTGTGACGCCTCTGTATTGGGAAGTTCTCTGTCCAAATGTGTCTATGGATTTCCTGTGAACTGGCTGCTTCTCACTTCCTTTTCCATGCGGTCTCTTCTTAGATGGATCCAGAACAATGAGCCCGTTTTCTGAAGAAGAAATGAGATGCTTCTGTGGAGCATTCAGGCTGCTAGATTGAGAACCAACAGTGGCCAAACCTATATTTCTCAAGTCTGGAAATGCAACATCAGATATGTGCTCTCCAATCAATGGCCCCTGATACATTTCATTACCCTCTAGACTAGAACAAATAGCGTTATCTAATGCCTGGAAGTAGTATTGCTGCCTGAAAGAATGCTGAAGGAGCTCAAGGGAACGGGTTTTCCTGCCTTCTTCTTCATATTCTAGGTTTTGGTTATAGTACAGAGTATTGGAGCCATACTGATGGGTCCCTACGTTTGGACCACCGCCGAGGAAGTCTTCCAGTTTTGGAGAAGAAGATGGCACCATCTCTTCGCCAAAATGAGTAAGGAAGAAGGAAAAGCAGAATGTAGATTCAGAAAAGGGAAAAAAAGAATGTAGAAGTAAAAGAAGAAGATAATGACGAGAAGCAGACCTTTGTTGAAGGCTTCCATGACGCAGAGAGAGCCATCAGACTTGATCGGCATGGCTGAGGGATGCTGAGAACAGAGCACTCTGTTATCCTCGCCGGCGCCATAGCAAATGCCGGAGCTGTAGTAAGGATAAGGAAGAAAGAAGCTGCTAGGAAGCGGAGAAGAAACAGAGGCCTGATGACTTGGATGCTTAGAAGTTTCTGTAGCGACTTCCATGCTCATCTGAGGGGAGAGAGAGAAGTCCAAACAGCTCTTATTACTCATGGACTTCATCTTCCTCTCATCCGAAGCAGGGGAGCTCAATCATTGGAGAGTACCCAACCTCATCATACAAGCCTGGGGCTTTGAGCTCTGTTCTTCCTAATGCAAGCTCTCATGCCGAAGAACGAACCAAGCAGAACGATTTCACTTACATTCTTTCAAAGCTAATACTGCCCTGCCCCTCCTTAAAACGCTAGGGATCTGCTTCGAAGGAAGAAAGGCGACAACTTTATTAGCTCTTTTCCTTGTTCTCATCTTTCAGTAATAGCTATATTAAGGCCATCAAACCCTGCTGTAATCTTCGAATAAAAAAGTTCAGGATCAAGACAATGCTCGCAGGCGCCGAGAAGTTTGACTGTCTGCTAATGATAAAACAGAGTTAGCATAATTAATGGAGATGAAGTGCTTATGAGGAAGAAGAAACCCTTTTCTTTTTGAACAGTTCTTCAGATCACAAGCTTTGATTGACTTGTAGGACCGACACTCTGCCTTAAAGCAGAGTATTGTACTCGCCTCTGTTCAATCCTTGTGAGAATCTAATTAAAATCTCTCAACTTCAACACATCTGCGGTTCAAAGCTTGAAATCAGAGGCAAAAACACTGGTGATATAGAGCACTAAAAAAGATTGCAGGAATATTATATTATTGTTGTGGAGATGCATTTATTCTTAAATTTAGTCTCTATTTATTGATTTGTTATTGGATTTTAGTCCAAAGGAATGAGGTTCAATTTTTTTTATATAAATTTTAATATAATAATATTTTTAATTAATATTTTTAAATTTAATTTTATTTCACACCCATAACATAGTTTAGTAAAAAAATCAGCCATACTTTATGATAAAAATGATGAGCAATAATTCTATTATAATAATTAAGAATAAAAATAAGAAAATGCTGTGATATTATGTATACCATATATATTAAGAATAAGTAAAGACAGAAATAATTATGAAAAACTTTTAGCAAGCACTAAATTGGAAAAATTACGTAAAAAGTCGAATTTTGTCCTTTATTTTTATTATACTAATTCTCCTATTTTTATTCTTTTTATATTTTTATACATTTAAATTTTAGCTATTATTAAAATATTTTCTTATTCGTGTTAAATCAAATTAAATTTTTAAGGTCTGTTTGTTTGTAAGTTTTAATTTAACAAAATTAAAATTAAATTTAAATAAAAATATATTTTTATTAAAAATTATGAATGATGTGAAATAAAATTAATTATTATATTGAGATATGTGAGACACGTGATATAAAGTTATTTATTTTATTGGGATATGTGAGAGATGTTATATAAATTAGTTATTATTTTAGTAATGTGTGTAGGATATGAAATAAAGTTAATTTTTTAATATTAAATTTTATGTATGATGTGATATGACTATTTAAAATTAAATCAAGTTAATTTTTAACCATAAAACAAACGGGGCCTTAAAATTAAATTTTTTGATATTATGATAGATATAAAAATAAAAAATATTGAGAAAAATAATGATTGAATAGTTTAACTAGTGACGGCAGGTACATAGTATAATATATAAATTGTTTACATCATTCTTGTCAACTTAATTGAGCTTTTGAGAACGTCGGTAACGCCAAAAATCTTAAAATTTAGTATTAGCACGTGTTTTGCATTCTAATATAATGACTAGATAGAATGGGTATAACCCTCTGCGTGTGTGCCACTGTTGAAATAAAAATTGGGTTTAGCTCGTAAGCGCTGATTGCTCATTTTCTATCAATTTAAGCTTTTAGAAAAGTTGATAATGCCAGAATAATATTTATCAAGAATAAAATTACTTCTTCCAAAAATTCGAGGCATAAACAAATTATTATAATGTTTAGAACAAATTCAAAGTGAGGGAGTACGGAGGAAGGAGATGATTAGATCCTGAAAAATCGAAAATGTATCTGTTATCGGCTCAAGAGCAACCACTCAAATAAGATAACTGACTGGAATTAAGCAGACGGATTGGGTTTCAAAGCAACGACTTTTAAAAGAAACTTGACATAATTTCGATAAAAAATTATAGCAATTTATGCATATTTTCATTAAAGAAATCATGATGAAACTAGGCCCGTCAACGGATCAGATTGACCCCGACCCGGATCCGATTCCAATATATTCGGATCGGATTAAAAATCGGATCGGATCGGATCGAGGTCAACCCAGATCTGTTCCATGACCCGCCACGGTTCGGGTTTTCGGATCGGATTTTGGGTCGACCCGGAACTTTTTTAAAATAATTTAACTCTATTTTTTCAATGACTACAATTTTTTTTACAATTATTAGTTATATATATATTCTTATATTTTTAAATAAAATTTTGATCATTAAAATTTATAATATAAATTCATTATAGTAGAAAATATAGGCCCCGTTTGTTTAGGAGTTTAAAATTAACTTGGTTTAATTTTAACCAGATATATCACATCACACATAAAATTTAATATTAAAAATTAAATTTATTTCACATCCTACACATATTACTAAAATAATAACTAACTTATATCACATCCCTCACATATTCCAATATAATAACTAATTTTATATCACATCACTCACATATCCCAACATAATAACTAACTCTATTTCACGTCATTCACAACTTTCAATAAAAAATATCTACATCCAAATTTAATTTTAACCTTCTTAAATTTAACCTTACAAACAAACACACCCTATGGGATAATATATAAACATCTAAAGATCATATCACTGATGTCAGCATTATATTACAATATTACAAAACATAGAACTAACAATGTGAATGAAAATATTACACAAAAAATAAAGAGTAATTCTTTTAAAGCTAGCATAAATATTTCATCTCAACCGTAAAAAATATTTGTAGCTATTATTCCCACCTCACAATGCAAGCACTCATGTTTACTGCACTTAACATAATTTGCAATAGTCTTTTTAATAATTATAGGCCTTAGTCATATTTCAAAACCTTTTATAAAATAAAATAATAATTAACATATGCAATTAAATAATAAATATATAAATACTTAAAATAATTTCATACTTATAAATTTCGGCTCGGATCAGCATCGACCCGGATCCGACCCGACAATACTTAAAGGAGCGGGTCAGCTTTTCAGAATAATCGTGCGGGTCAAAAAATTATTCTGTTTCATAAGATAATCGGTTCGGATCATGGATCGGATCGAATCAAGATTAGACCCATTTACAAGCCTAGATAAAACTACAGATAATTACAGAATTCTTTTGCAAGTTTTGATTTTTTTTTATATTAAAAAAATATTAATTGAATATCAACTGCACGATGATTCGAGATCAAAAAAAGCAAATAGTGATCACCAAAATAATATTACTATATTTGTATCAGAATTACTTGGATTAGGAGCAAGTTCTAACAGGTTTTTAAGTTGAAATTGTACTGAACGAATGATCTATTAGAAACTACTTGAATTATATTATTATTTTTTAAATTAAAATAGATAATATATTTATATTTCAGATACTATATTACTTAATATCAAAATTTAAATTATTGATTTTTATCAAAATAAATAAATATTAAATATTTATTATCTCTGATATAAATCTTAAAAGTAAGACAGATTTGACAATGGAAAAGAGAGTAAAGCACTCCTTAAATTCTGGTTCCCAATTGCAACTTTTTTCTGTTCACTCTACTTTTACTTGTCAACATATCTTATACTTGGATTTGATCTAAAAAAAAAAAAATTGGATTTGATCTGTTTTATTTCAATTTTATTTTATGTATATAACAACGTTTATCATAAATTATATGATGTGCCAAATTTATTATCTCATTTTATAAATATTGAAAGACGAAAAGTATTTTATACACTAAATTTTAAGGCTAAAAATATTTTGGTATTCCAATCTTTTAATTAATTTAAGATATATATATATATATGATAAAAATAAAATTCACTAAATTTTAAGGCAAAAATTTGTAATAAAAATTATATATGATGTGGAATAAAATAATTTTTATAATAAAAAATTAATGAATCATTTTTTAAATAAAATGACCATTTAAAAAAAACACAACTAATTAAAATAAAATAGAGATCGGAGGGAATTCAAGTTTTTCTTCATGAAAATAATTAATTACAGTTTTTATGAGTTTATTAATCTATTAATTACTTAGAGTAATTATAGAAGAAAAAGTTAATAAAATTTGCAAACTGTTCAAAAAAAAGTTTTTTCATTGTTAAAAAAAATTGAGAGATAAAAAAATTTAATTGTAGTAAAATATTAATACTAACAATCATTTAAATGAAGATATTAAATTCTATAATAGAATATGAGCAATGCTAATAATTCATTAAATAAAAAAAAGTAATAATTTTAAAAATTGAAATTCAAATAATGTAACTCTCCACATTCTGATCATTTTATCTACATTAAATACATCTCTAATAATTTTATACATTAATTAAATTAAATTATGATACGTATGCTACTCTCTATAATGTGTGAGATAAATATATACATTTCAATTAAAATTTTTATTTAATTTTTAATTTTTTGTTTTAATGAGAAAGTGAAATAAAGTAGTTAACCATGTGCTTGTAATATATTATATTCCTCACAATAATTTTTTTTTTAAATGTCTTTCTGAGTAGTTGATGATTATTTATTATTATTATTATTATCTTGATATTAGAGTCTGATTCAATGTTTTATTTTTTGTTATAATTAATCCAGAAATGACATTAAAGTAAATTGGCTGATTTCAAATTAATTACGAATACTTATAAACTTCATTTTTTTAATAATTTTTTTTAAAAGTTATGTGCAAAAAAATTAATTTATTTTAAAATTAAAATGTTATCAGTCACAAGATTATCCAGATTAAAAAGGGTCCTGCTGTTTCCCCCCTGGTTCTTTAAATACTGCCACAAATATGTCAGCACAAGCTGCACGGTACATGTTAGCCGGAGCCCAGCCTCCTTGATTTGACTACTCAATAGCCCACACTTTACATGCTCAAAACTCAAACTTAAATATATATATAAATATGATTTTTGTTATATATATTAAAAATATTTACACATATGATAGCAAATCTTGATTCAAATTAAAATTTGAAAAAAAAAATTAAGCTTAGTCGTTGATGTTGAAAAAAGCACAAACAGATCTAAGATTATGTTTGACGATAGACTAAAAAAATTAATTTATTTTAGTCATAATTAAAATTTTAAATTTATTTTTAAAAAAATATAAAAATTATTTTATATCTCATCCTACATAAATTTTAATATTATTTTATATCTCATTGAAATAATGGCTAAAAAGAATTTTATTAGAGTATTAAAGTTGATGATTTACAATGCTCAAGAATTCTTTTTTGGAGCACATGTTGAAGAGGGTTGTTGGAATAAAGGCCTCATTTGGTTCGAGTTTTTTTTTTTTGACAGAAGGAAAAATATTTTATTTTTTAAGTTTAATAGGAGAGAAATTTATTTTAAAATTAAAAAATATGTAAAATATGAAATACTTTGAATTCTAATATTTATATTTTGTATTTGATGTGAAATAAAGTTAATTTTTATAATTAAAATTTGTATTAAGTACAAAAAAATGGCCATAAAAAGATCCCTCTTCTTGTTAGTTGCAATGGTTTTATAATAGATGAAACTGTCATTGCATAAGTCTTGTCGAAGTTGTCAGTTGCAGTGGTTTTAAACGACGATCTTTAATGCCGCAATTGAATGTTGAGTAGAATGATGATACCAAGGACATGACTCGATAATGGACTCTTGAGGAGTGTAAGGTCTAAACGGGACATTTATATATGGTACAATATTCTTTTGGTAATTGACTCGGGCTTGTCAATATTTAATTTTCAGTGCGAGGTCTCTAATCCTACCTAATAAATTTATCAAGAGCGGATATTTTTATATGCAATATTAATATAATGAGTTATTATTATTATTATTTTTAAAATATGACAGTGTGATTTAGGTTATTTTTTTGAGCTTAAAATGATACATAAAATTTTAAAATTGTAGTATATATTAATAATTATAAGAAAAGTTAAAATATAACATTGATTTTTTAGTATTTAAATACTTTAAAAAATCAATTTCTATATACATAAATACAAAATATTATATCCCAATATGATAAAAAAATGAAATGAGAAAATGTAAACAGCTCTGAAAAAAATTCATATGTGAATAAAAAAAGCCAGCTTCAGTATGCAGAACATAAATTTAGCTTTTTTTGTATTTAAACAGAATTGAATATAAAAAAAAAATTAGTGCAAAAATGCTCTGACACTGCACATTTGTGCCGAATTTGTATTCCAATTCTAAAAAGTTTTACACATGCAAAAATGACAGAAAAAATTCGAAGTATTTCCACAAGTGTGACACTAAATTGTATTTAAATATAATTTTTCTATTTATTCTCATTATTATTAGTTATGTATAAATTATATCGATATATTCGTTCATAAAATTAATTATATATATACATATATTAAATATATATATAATATTTACATGGGTTAAATCTGGATTCAAATTATAATTTGATAATTTTTATATATTAATTTTACACATTTATTTTCTATATTTGCATGCAATGAAAACACATTAATATTTAAGACAGCTGACAAAAATGTTAATATTTAAACAGATAATATTATTAAAATTGGTGCCAGATTTCAAAAGTTTGATTTATAAGTTTTTAAAAAAATACTATTTTTGTATAATATGCACATAAATACCCTGAAAGATAAATAGAAGTTGAGATACGAGTAAATAACTTAACTATCAATAATATGACAGTTTGAAATAATCAAATAATAATAATATGAAAGCTGTACATTATAACTAATTTACTTAATCACATAAGATATTAAATCTATAAAATTCACTAGAATAAACTTGAAATAATGTGGTCGATCAATTTTCGTATTTATTTTAGAACATTAATAACCAATTTTATTAAATATTTTGCAGATTTTTTAATTTTAAAAATTAATTTTTCATATATTTTAATAAAGTAATTAATTTTATTTCACATTATATATATATATATATATATATATATTACTTGATATTATAACTAGGCCATGTTTGGCAATGGGCTAAAAATCATGGCTAAAATTAACCATAGCTAAAATCTTAAATTTATTTCAAAAAAAACTTAAAAAATTATTTTATATCTCATCTCACATAAATTTCAACATTAAACAATCACTTTATTTCACATCCAACACAATTCTCAATAAATCAATCAACTTTATTTCACATCCTACATAATTTTTAATATAATTTACTTTATTTCACATTATACACATTTTTCAAAAATGACTAAAAATTCTAACCAAATCTTTTTCTTTTTATTATTATCAAACAGAAAGAAAGCATTTAGTTTAATGCTATCTTAACGTTGTGTTATGTTATCTACGTAAAATAATCATTTAGTTTAATAATAATTTTAGATAATTTTTTTAAAACAACGGTAGAAT
The DNA here is from genome assembly GCA_002786265.1 of Apostasia shenzhenica. Classification (NCBI taxonomy): domain Eukaryota; kingdom Viridiplantae; phylum Streptophyta; class Magnoliopsida; order Asparagales; family Orchidaceae; genus Apostasia; species Apostasia shenzhenica. Next base: position 1,600,473 of record KZ451888.1, on the reverse strand, counting down.
TATCAATCAAACAATAATATGTGGATCATAGCATGACACGACATTAAAAATATAGTATCAAATTAAATGCCATCCAAAAGTTTTTCATGTCAGATAGCTGCATCATGTCATAGTTTAGCTTAATATTAACCCATCAACAGTGAAAGTTAGCTTAATATTATAATATAAATGTAACTCAAAGTTGCTTTAATTAAAGCCGATTATGTTCGAATTCACTCGAATCAAATATTTTTTGAGTTTAAAATAAAAACCTTGAATTCAATTTAGTCGACCCATGTCCTCTGAACTGGGTTTTAAAGACTACAAAGAAAAAGGTAGGCATGCTGAAATTTTGAATGCAAAAGCTCATCCCTTTGCTGCCTGTGCCACTGTACATAGTACCCAATTAATTCTGTGACAGATTGCATTCTTGGATCTTCTAAGGCCCTCTCTCTCTCTCTCTCTCTCTCTCTCTCTCTCTCTCTCTCTCTCTCCTTTCATCTCTCTCTCTCTCTCTCCCTCTCTCTCTCTCTCTCTCCCTCTCTCTCTCTCCCTCTCCCTCTCTCTCCTTTCAGCTCTCTCTCTCTCTCCCTCTCTCCCATTTCAGCTCTCTCTCCCTCTCTCTCCTTTCAGCTCTCTCTCCCTCTCCCTCTCCCTCTCCCTCTCCCTCTCTCAAGACAATCTAAATAAAATCCAAGCAAGGTTGGGCCAGGATAGCTAAAATGGAAATTAGTATAAGAGGGAATGGGAGAGAGAGAGAGAGAGAGAGAGAGAAGAGCAAAAGAGACATCTTGCTCAGCATTAATGGTGCCCTCAAGTTAAAGGGCATCCCCCTTGCCTCCCTCCTGCCAACCTTCTCTCTCTTTCATGAGAGGTCACCATCCAAAGGGCCAAGGTAATGAGGCATAATGGTAGTTTTGGGAAGATCCCACAGATGATTTGCTAGTCATTTCATTATCAAGGGTGTTAGATTGAATTTAAGCACAGCTTGGTTAATGTTTTTTTTTTTTTTGATAAAAAAAAATATTTTATTTTTTAAGTTCAATAAAATAAAAAATTATTTTAATATTAAAAAATATGTAAAATGTCAAATAATTTGAATTTTAATATTTATATTTGTGTTGGATATGAAATAAAATTGATTTTATAATTGAAATTTATGTTGAATAAAAAAGGCCTGAAGAGTACGTTTAGTTCAATGTTATTTTAATATTATTTTACATTATTTAAAAATATAATTTTTAATCTAATAATAATTTTAAATAATTTTTAAAAAAATTAATATAATATTACAATAATATTGGCCAAATGCCCCCTCAGATTCATTAGAAAATTAAACGAGTGAATATTATATAACTCTATTAGATTTATGATTCTAAAAAAGAAAAAAAAAACATAGAATTTTAGTCTCTCACGAGATTTGTTAAATTTTCAAACAAGTCCGTGAGCTCGAATTAAATATTTTTAATTATTTTCGGCAAACTTTCATTATTATATGAGAATTTAAAATGAGTTTTAATTATTTTTTATTTTGAAATTATTAAAATACTTTTAACTTAAACTACTACTCTTTTTTCCTAATCATCTCTCCTCTTTTGGAGGTGGCAAACTAAGTAGAGAGAGAGAAAGAAAAAATAGATGATAAAATGATCTTTTTATTTATATTTATCAATATTTTTTATTAAAAAACATATTTGGTATCACCCCAAATCTCAAGAACGAAGACGATACTTTTAAAATTCATGGACTAATTTTAGTTTTTAATTAGAGTTTGGATCAAGTTGAGTTCTAACCATCCGAGTTCGATTCAAGTTTTGAGTCTATTTGAGCTAACTAATTTGCTCTGTACAGCAGATAAAAAAAATATATTTCAAGTATTAAATTTGTTACGATAAATAAGTAATATAAAAGTGTAAAACGATATTTAAAAACTGCAGATTTTCAAATATCAATACGAGTTTGCGACATTGTGCTAGCTAATCTTATTTTAAAAGACCCGATTTCGAGTCATAAGAAATTTTAGTCGAGTTAAAATTAAGCGCGTTTCGATCAAATTTAAATCTCTGTGTCTCTCTCTCTCTCTTCCCCCATGCCTAGATTGGGTTGGAGGAATGAAAGAGACAACCTTCAATGCAAAAGATGACTTTATTAGGCTTCTGCCCAAAGCCTGAAAAGAAGCTTGTTTGCTTTCTCCTTTTTCCCTCTTTCTTCCTTTTATTTTATTTATTCTTAAGTCCTTCATTATTTATTCTTCATTATAAAAATAAAAAAATTTATTCTTCTCCTTTCGATTTGAAAGCTCACAACACACACGTTTTCTTTTCTCCATATTGGGTAAATTGCATCCGGGGCTCTGAAGTTGAAATAGTATTATAAATTAATCTCAACTTTCTAAAAACTTTAATTTAAGTATCTGAGGTTGCAAAAACTTTACAATTTTGATTCTAATTAAAACACAATTATTGTTTTTTTAGTAATATGCTATAAGATTATTTTTATTTATTAATTTTAAAATATTAACATTTATTTTTTTAAATTCAAAATTTTTAGTACAAAGATAACGAAAAATAAGAGAAATTAAATTTTATAATTTTATTAGATTCTTTTAAAAATGTAAGAATAAAAGAAGTAATGGACTTTTAAAATATATAAATGATTCAAATTATTTTAAATTTATTAAATCTCACATTTTTATTACGAAAAATCATTGAGTTTCTGAAGAAGAAAAAAAGGAAAAAATGTAGCACTTTTATAATTTTAGGTACCCAAATTGAAGTTTTTAAAAACTTGTGTTCAATTTGCAACACTTTTATGGGGGGAAGGATGCAATTTTAGATGAATTAAAAATGAGTAAATTTCATATAAGTTCTTTAAATTTTAGATTTTTTTTATAAATTTTGAATGATAGTATTTAAATCATTGGAGTACTACATTTTTTTCTTGATGGTTTACAAATTTTGAATTATAACACTTTGGCTCTTGAGTTTGGTGATTCATCGTTATTTGATCTCACCGCATCTTAACATTTTACATATATGATCTAAATTGAATATAAAACAGTAACACTGCATGTGACAAAAGATCAAAAATACTACAAATAATCAACTGCTGCAATCTAAGTGCTATGACTCAAAATTTGTGTATTAGCTCACAAACATTTATAGAGCTAAGGGACATATTATCACACTCATTTCACTATCTATGCACAACCTATAGTTAAGTTTAGGATAACCATAGTTACATCTCATGAATTCTTTAACCCTTCCTTATAAATTGAGAAAATCTCAACCGTTAAAAATAAGAAAATAAAAATAGTTACATCTCTCCCTCTTTCTCTCTAAAACAAGATTTAAATGAGAATTTTATAAAAACAAAAATAATGGTACTAATTTAAAAAATAATAAATAATTTTTCATTAAATTCTACATAAATTTTAATAAAAATATATTATTTTATTTTATATTGAATAAAACTATCAACTTTATTTTATATACTAGACTAAAATAAAATAAAGTTGATAATTTTATTAAAAATAATTAAGTATGTGAAATAAATTAATATTTTTTATATTAAAATTTGTGTAGAATCAATAAAAATTATTATTATTTTTATTTTAATTACTTTTAAATTAATATTATTTTAGTTCTGATTTTGATTTTCGCACTGAATCGGACCAAAGTAAGAGAATTCTTCTAATAAGAATGAAGCTTCGGTGACATAACATACAATTTTGTAACGGACTAATTTTTTGGCCCAACAAGGAAAAGCCCATGGATCGTGGGCCTTACAAAAAGGCAAATTAAATATTTTTTATAATGATATTAAATATTTTTCAATCGACGGACCAGATTTTGGAAATGTCAAAATGAATTTCTTGACTTTTTTTGTTGACAAAGTGAAATTCTTTAAATGTTGAACATAAGAAGATGATATCACAAAATTATTGAAAAATTATTGCACATAAAAGACATCATGAATTAAATATTATTCTTTTAAAAAACAAAAATATTTTATTTCACATTCATTACAAAATTTAAAAATAAAAGAAATAATTTATTTTACATCTTAGATTAAAGCTCATAATAGAAATCTAATTTTATTTATAAAATAAAAAATGCTTTTATTTATATCATACATGAATACCAAGTTTAATACTAATAAACTGAAAACTTAACTAACAAATCAAACTCACTTAATAATATGCAAAAAATATTTTTCCATAAAAAATAGTAGAATTTAAATGAGTGGTAATCGACCTCCAACTTTAGAGGAACTATAATAATCTTTTTAATTTAAGTATTTTTAATTAACTAATTAATAATATAAATATAATTAACCATCCGAAACATTCTCCCTTTATTAATTTTTCTTAATTATGCTTATATAGTTAATTAGTTAAATTAGAAATGCTTAAATTAAAAAATCATTAAGGAACTATTGGGTTTAGTGTGTGTACCATTCAGAGCCCAACTATTGCACATCACGTGTGTACTCAGGGAATAACTGATAATAAACCGACTGAAAGGTGTTGGCCCACTCAACATAGCCCATAGACCTTGGCCCATTCAATATAGCCCATGGACCTTGGCCCATCAGACTATTAGTTCTTAGCCTATTATATTGCTTAGGCCTTGTTTGGCGCAAGGACCAAAATAGGACTAAAATAGGATCAAATTGGTACTAATTTAAATAATAATAATAATAATAATAATAATAATAAATAAATTTTTTATCATTCTATACAAATTTTAATATAAAAAAAATATTATTTTACTTTACATACTCAATAATTTAAAATAAAAATATCAATTTTATTTCACATTCTAAACTAAAATATTCGAATCGAGTATTTTGATCTAAAATGTGAAATAAAGTTTATATTTTTATTAAAAATTATTGATTATGTGAAGTAAAAATATTTTTTTTTATATTAAAATTTGTATAGAATAATTAAAAATTTTATTTATTATTATTGTTGTTGTTTTTTAAATTAGTATTATTTTAGTCTTGATTTTGGTCCTCGCGCCAAACAGGGCCTTTAAACACATCATTTGATTGGAGTTAAGACAAAAACAAAGCTATTAAAATATTTTTATTAATATTTTATGTTTATTTTATATTATATATAAATTTAAATATTAAAAATTAATTTTATTCCACGTCCTAAATAAATTTCAAACATTCTACACATACTTTATAAATAATATAATTCTTAATAATTAAATAAGTTTATTTAAGATAATAATTTAAAAACAAATATTTTAATTTTAAATAATTTAAAATATCTAAAACTATCACGTAATTTTGTGATGCAAATAAATTTATTTAGTTGAAAAAAAAAATATTTATTTATGGAATTTTATGAAAATCAATTTCTCGCGGCTCGGCTCAATAAATTCGGGTAGGGCTCTTACATCAAAGTGTATATTTCACTCAAAGAATATGTACACTCCACGCTACTAGAATTTGAATTAAATTTATACAAGTAATTTTATTCGAGCTTCTGAGGTAGACCTACGATTTTATATAGGTAAAATATGTCATCTGGGTTAGAAGATTTTTTTTTTCCATAGCCCACTTTGATGATATTCATTAAGAATGCACGTTAAGTTGCTATTTTAAAAATAAAAAACAAAAATTTAACTCTTAAAATTACTATGATTAGTTAGATTTAAAAAAGGAAAAAAATTTAAGATTATAATAGCAATTGTAAATGTTTAATATTCAATGCTTAAATATATATAAAACATTTTGAGCAGCTGATTCCTTAAATTACACATTTTTTTTTGGATTTGCATAAAATCTGTTATTTATCTTAAAAAATATTAAATATTTACTTACTATAATTATAAATAATATTTTTTTTTATCAAACTAAGAAAAATCTTAGTATTCATCTCATTTAAGTAGAAGAATATCTATTCCTTTATCAATACAAAAAGGCACAGTTATTCATGTGCTATATATAGATATATAGTTTTGATGATTAATGAAATAAAAATCCTTCTTTTAGAAATAACATGCATTCATTATAAAAGCATTTCTAAATTATTTTAATAGGTAATAACATAATAGGTTACATTAATTGGGCTTTTATTGGCCTTTTGTGTAAAGAGCAATCAATTTCTATGATGTTGTGGATGGTAATTAATTCAATTTTAGTCGATCAAAATTTATTCGATTTAATATTTTGTTCGAAGTTTAACTTACTTGAAACTGTAATAAGTGGAGTAACTTGCTTAGTTTTTTTAGTAATTTTAAATATTAGTTTTTTTTTTGAATTATCAAAGTTCTGCATTTTATAGTAACATCAAATATTTTAGGAGAAAATAATCATTTAAAAATGTTAACAGAGAACCTCATTTGAAACATATCATAAATTATGGAAATTTGTGTGAAAGGTTATCAGTAAATAAATATGTGTGAAGTCCCCGTAACAAAATTTTATCATTATTTGATAAAAATAAGGTCCTATTTGACGTGTGGACTAAAATTAGGACCAAAATAGGATTAATTTAAAAAATAATAATAATAATAAATAATTTTTTTAATCATTCTACGCAAGTTTTAATATAAAAAAATATTATTTTATTTCACATGCTCAATAATTTTTAATAAAATATTAATTTTATTTTATATCTTAGACCAAAATATTCGAAACCAAGTATTTTAATTTAAAATGTGAAATAAAATTAATATTTTTATTAAAATTTATTGAGTATGTGAAGTAAAATAATATTTTTTTATATTAAATTTTGTATAGAATAATTAAAAAAATTTATTATTATTATCATCATTATTATTTAAATTAGTACTATTTTGATCTTTATTTTAGTCCTCATGCTAAACAGGGCCTAAATGACAAAAAAAATGATAATATAAAGTTAAGTTAAATTAAGCAAAATAGTAATTTGAAATATTTATTTACATGAAATATATCTATTTTTCGTCACTACAAAAGTATAAACAAATAAACATTTTTTTAAATGGAATAAACAAATAATTAAAAAAAAAAGTTTCAAAAAGTATAAACAAATCATAAAAGACGAATAAGGTGCCAAGTATTGATAATGTACACACGAAATTCTATTAAAATTATATATTTTATTTAAATTTTTCAGTAATAATGTGTTTCACACTCAATTTAAAAATTACATTCTTTTTCAAATTTGTTAAAGTGGACTTTTGACTATAGAAAATTAAATGTCATATAAATAATTTTTTAAGTATTAGAGTGAAACATTATCTATAGAATTTTATATTTTATATGTAAATTTCTTTAAAATAAAAGATAATAATAGAAAGGATAAATTGAATCATTAAAAAATTTGTCAATTTGGCCTGTTTGGTACGACGATTAAAATGAGGACCAAAATAATACTAGTTTAAAAATAATAATAAAAAAAAATTTTAATTATTTTACACAAATTTTAATATAAAAAATATTATTTTACTTCACATACTCAATAAATTTTAATAAAAATATTAACTTTATTTCACATCTTAAATCAAAATACTTAATTCAAGTGTTTTAGTCTAAGATGAAAAATAAAATTGATATTTTTATTAAAAATTATTGAATATGTGAAATAAAATAATATTTTTTCATCCTCGCACCAAACAGGGCCTCTAAGTCTTTCAGAATGTAGGGTTTTGCACTATCATTCTATTAAAATCAGTGTATAGTTTTTTTTTTTTACCCTTAATAATTATGAGATATTTAGGCAAGATTTTGAAGACTTCTCTTCTGCAAATAGTGATTTTTTTTTTAAATCTAGAAAGCAAATAGTGATTTTAGATATTTTTAATGTATATATATATATATATATATGAACTAAATGAATTATAATTAATTATATCCACAAGGCTTGCATGATGGATGTGGGTAGTACACATGGGGAGGTTGATGCCTTTCTTGCTCCTTGGGATGCTTAATTTAAGTGACCACATTGCATTGGGTTTCCCACCTCACAAGTCTCTTCACTACCAAGACTTCTCTTTTGTTCTCTTCTCATTGCAACCACAAGGTGGACACTTCTAACCAACACTTCTCAATACTCACTCTACCTTGTATACATTTAATGAAAAATATTATATATATATATATATATATATATAATTTGTAGAATTACATAAAATACCATATAAGTGCATATTGGCATAAATAACCCTTAAAACTCATAATTAGTGCACATGCAATGATGTTAGTTAAGGATCTAATCTTGAGTCCATCTGACCTCAGTTTGATATTAAATTGAAAAATTTTTATTTATTTTTTAAGTTGATTCAAATTTTGGATGAGAGGAATTCAATATTTCTATTTTGATTTGAGGAAAGTCTCACTCATAGTCTGAGCCAAGTTATGTATCTATAAATGGATAGATTACAAAAGAATGCAAATTCTTCTTTCTTTTATGAATAAGAAGACTAAAATACTGTACTTGATCTTAGCCAAAAGGCCCAGTAAAATATATTAGGCCAATGATAAATAAATATCAAAGACAAGCTCAATAGATTCAAATTATATAGATTATCTTATATAAGAAATGAAAGTAACAGTGTCGCCCATTATCTTGCTTAACATGTCTACTTCATAGCTGACACATCTGTTTAGACAAAAAGATATTTACATTTCATTTATCATATTCTAAATAAAAATTGTAATTTTTTTTTGGGTTAATGAAAGTTTACGAACTCTTTTATCAAAAAAATAAAGAAAAGATCAATAATTATTCATGATCATACGAGGACTTTGGATAGATTGACATCACCTAGCTGTTGCAAGAGACTTCTCACTTGTCTCAATTCCACTTACTAGTCTATTATATTGCCAATAATAAAGAGCTTTTGTTTATAGTAGAGAAATAGAGAATTGCATTCTTCACAGAGAATGAAATATTTTCATACCAATATTAATGTTATATGTGTCCATAAATTACACGACAATTCTTTGAGACAATTCTCGTCAAATCTTCAAAAGTTCATAGCGAAACTTTTTATGACATTTTCATCAAAAACTCTAAATAAATAATTCTTTTGAAGAATACTCTTATTGAATAACTTCGTTTGAATAACACTCATTTTATAAAAATCATTATTAATTCGGAACTAGAAATACATTATCCATTCATCAATATTTATTCTATCAAAAATTGATTCCATTCACTGAATGAGGAATACTTTCTTCACTCAATTTCCCTTTAATCTAGAATTACTTTTACGAATAATTTTGTCTAAGAAATTTCTCCGTAAAGTTTCTTTTTTTTTCGAAGAAATTCATTCGGTAGTGTACGTTAAAAGATCACATTTTTAAGATTTTTTTTTCAAAAATCACCTTATTTAGCTAGTCATTTTATGTGAGACTTTTTTTTTGTTTACTCTATTTTTTTTTTTTAACATTTGTTTTAGTCAGAGTTCTTAAGCAAGGCATCTTTCTCCGCATAAGGAATAGATGAGAGATACCCAAGCCAAAAGAGCATTTCAGGAGCACTTGATTTGATTTTAAAAATTTGTATTATTTGAATTAATAATATGTTTAAATAATATTATAAAAATAATAATATTGTCATTCTAAAATAACATCTAAATATTATAAAAAATTCAATAATATTTAAATAAATAATATGATATAATATCAAAATAACATCAAACTAAAATGTCTACTTTTTTTTGTTTTTGAAGATAGAGAACATTTCATTTTTAAAATGTTTAGGCTACTTCACATTGATTTCTATTTTTTTATTTCTCCTTAATAAAGTTTAATTTCCACTTATTATGGAGAAAAAGTTGTTGCCTCTTAAGATTATACATATATTTTTTTGTATAAATTATTATTATTAATAGTAGTCTTATTTTTCTTCGCCACTATATTCTAGTTATGCACTTTTTTTATGTCAAAACATTATTAAGAACATGTAAGAAAATGATCATTCGAAATTACAAATGTTTAATAATTTATGATTTCAATAATGTGATAACTGAAATAAAGGTAAATTGCATTCAGGCTCTTTAAAAATATTGTCGTATATTTCTAATTAAAATATAATTATTAATTTTATTATTATGTAGTATATTATTCTCAATCATTAATTTTTATTTTTTTAAAATATAATTTTAAAATATTAATATTTACATTTTTAGTTTTAAAATTTTAAAGTAGAGAAAACAAGTGATAGAATAAATTGTTTAAATTAGTTAAAAAATTATCGAATTTCTTATTTTTTAATACCGAAGACCAACGAAAAGAAAGATTAAAACTGTAATATATTTATAAACTTGGGAATTAAAATTATTATTTTTTTCACTCTCAAATAATATGGTGAGGCAACATGCAAGCTATAAATGTTAACGGGTCTGTTTGTTTATAAGTTTAAATTTAAGAAGGTTAAAATTAAATTTGGATAGAAATATTTTTTTATTAAAAGTTGTGAATGATGTGAAATAAAATTAGTTATTATATTGAGATTTGTATGGGATGTGATATAAGTTAGTTATTATTTTAGTAATATGTGTAGGATGTGAAAATAAAGTTAATTTTTAATATTAAATTTTATGTGTGATGTGATATGACTGGTTAAAATTAAACCAGGTTAATTTTAAACTCTACACAAACGGGGTAAATGTTTATTAAATAAGAACGTGGGCATGCATGAAATATCCACAAAATCTTAAAACCCATAAGTAATTTATCATAAAAGTCATTGATTGTTTAATTAATTACTTTGTGTGTGTCTTATGGCTTTGGTGTGCCCTAGGAAAATGAGCAAGTAATCTAATAAGAGGCAGTTCATGATATCAAGGTTTGTGTTGTAATTTTTTTCTTTAGTAATTTAATGCAATTCCATGTGCTATGCATGAAAGGCAGTGTACAATGGCAAGGGACAAAGATTAGGGTTTGTTAGTTACCACCTAATTAATGTCTACTTTGACCACTATAAACATTTTAATCAAGTGCTACTATTTTTTTTATGATCATAAATTGATAACATATTTAAATATACATATAGGTGGCAAGATATAAATAATTATATAAAAACCCTTTAATCTTCTTCTTCTTCCTTTTTTTTTTCTTCAAATATATATATGTAGCCAATTGTGATATGCATGAGGTTTCAAGTCATGTGCTAGATTAGTAAAATAATAGGATAAATTGCATTTGAGCTTCGAGTTCTGAAGAGCATTGTAAATTAATCATAATATTCTAAAAATATCAATTTTTTGTGTTCTTGAGATTTCAAAAGACTATGGTTTTAATCTCAATTAAGACATAATTATTAATTTTTTATTATTATACTATAATATTATTTTTGTTTGTTAACTTTTTAATTCTTTAGAAGTTAATTTTATAATATTAATGTTTGTATTTTTTTAGTTTTAATTTTTAGTGTAGAAAAAAATAAAATGAGAAAATTAAATTTTAGATTTTTCAAGTCATGTGCTAGATTAGTAAAATAATAGGGTAAATTGCATTTGAGCTTCGAGTTCTGAAAAGCATTGTAAATTAATCATAATATTCTAAAAATATCAATTTTTTGTGTTATTGAGAATTCAAAAAACTATAGTTTTAATCTCAATTAAGACATAATTATTAATTTTTTATTATTATACTATAATATTATTTTTGTTTGTTAATTTTTTAATTCTTTAGAAGTTAATTTTATAATATTAATGTTTGTATTTTTTTAGTTTTAATTGTTAGTGTAGAAAAAAAATGAAATGAGAAAATTAAATTTTAGATTTTAATTAAATTATTAAAGAATGATGAAAATAAAACAGTATAAATTAAAAAGTATCAGTAAAAATAATGAAATTCTAAAAGATAGATCATAAATAATATTTTAAGTTTTTTTGTAGTATTTAGGCAATTGTCCCAATCATTTTATCTATTTACACTGAACAAAATTTTTATATATATTATAAATTTTCATAATAGTTAAAAATCGAATGCCATAGCTAGTGACAACATCTTTAGAATAGATTTCAAAATAATGCATGCAGACACACGTTTTAAAAGTCATGAAAAAATTAATAATAATGTAATCTAAGAAAAAATTATGACTATTGAAAAAAAATTTATTGTTCTTAAAAAAATTTCAAAAATAATGACAAGATATCATGCCTTAACTCTATCATTTGGGAGATGATGGTCGGCATTTTAACACGAAAGTTTTCCTATGAAAATCGCATGAAATATTCTCAAACGTAAGATTTTGAAAACCGGACCGGCTTCAGAACCGGTAGACTGAAAGGTTCAAGGTTCAATGGTCGAACCGGGGTCGAACCCGGATAAACTAAAAATTAAAAAAACTAAGATATATATTATTCACACATCAACACAACAATTAGACATAAAATGAATGTTTAATAATTGAATTTTACAAATAATATCTTATGTCAATAACCCAAAAAATAATTCCAAACAAATTGAAATAATAATAACCCAACAAAATATTCACAAATCACAAATTGAGTATAATATTTAGTACATCATTAAAAGACCTGAATAAATAGTGTGCTTTGTCAATATTAAAATACTAAATTATTTCATCACTTTATATCACTAAAATACTAAAATACTAAATCATTCCGAGAGAATGGGGCTGGAGAAAAGAGTGCGAGATAAGGGGAATCACGAGTTCGTGACTGTCGCGCGAGCAGAGGCCGCAGAACGAAGGCTGAGTTAGGGACCTAGGGTTTAGGAATTTTTTTTTCAATTTTAAACTTAACCGATCTAACCGTACTGGTTCACCGGTTGCCCGGTTGAACCGCGATTTAGACCGGTCCTGATCGGTTTTAAGCGGATCCGGTTATAAAATTAAACTGGACTGGTTGACTAACCGGTTCACGGTTCGATCAGTTGAACCGGCCAGTCCGATCCGATTTTTATCACTAAACGCATGAGTCATGACGTATAATTAAATACTGCTTGAGGAGTACAATCAAGTTTTGGTTTATTCGAGTAAATTTCAAGTCATATCCCATAAATGATTTAATAAATGTACCGTGTTTGCTTTAGATTTGAGTCACTACTAAGTTTGAATTGGTTATATTAGATTCAATTGAACCCTAGTATGATTTGTTGATCAATTACACATATTTAAGTAAAATTAACTAGAATTTTCAAAGTAAAACTTACATAAATATATATATGTAATGCTACAATTACCCTAGTAAGAAGGGACAAAAGGTATCAACTCTCCCTAATTAGTTACATTACTTGCATATAAGAATGTGATTAGTATCATTGAGCCTCCCATTCATATATTTATTATAAAATGTGAAGCCCAAGAAAGAGAACAATGTATTTTTAGTGTTTCTATGTATGCTCTAATTTTTAAGGCTTGATCAAAGGAAGCACATGCCTTGTTTTATTTGTTAGTTACCTTTATATATTAGCTTTTTCCAATGCTTGAAATTTGGAGCAAATTGGATTTGGTTCTCACTTTTATTAGAATTTGGGATGTAAACAATTTCACTCTACGCCCTGTTTAACGCGAGGACTAAATCAGGACTAAAATGATAATAATTTAAAAAGTAATAATAATAATAATAAATAAATTTTTTTAATCATTCTACACAAATTTTAATATAAAAAAAATTATTTTACTTCACATACTCAATAATTTTTAATAAAAAAATTAATTTTATTTTACATTTTAGATCAAAATACTTGATTCGAATATTTTAGTCTAAGATGTGAAATAAAGTATATATTTTTATTAAAAATTATTGAATATGTTAAGTAAAATAATATTTTTTTATATTAGAATTTATGTAGAATGGTTAAAAAAATTTATTTATTATTATTTTTTAAATTAGTATTATTTTTGTTATGATTTGGTCCTCACGCCAAATAGGGCCCTAGTTCAAATAAGAAAAATTGTTTATGGAAGAAGTAAAATAATTGAGCATTTTGTATTTAATTCAAAAATAATTTGAACATATGTTGGAAGCTAAAATAATTTCTATTGATTTAAATGAAAACTAATTTAAAACTTAAATTGCATTAGTCTAAATTTTTTAAAAATTTCAAATTTAATTCATGGTTTTATGAAAACTCTACGTTTTGATCTCTTTTTCATAATCTTAATTTTTTTGCCCTCTTTTTCTATTTAAAAAATACAAAAAATTATTTATTTATTAATAATTTAAACTATTTACATATTTTAATGAATAATTATATCACTTTATTATCACTTTTCTTTAAAATTTTAATAAAAAATTAAAGTTTAATTTATCTTATTTTTCACTTTTTTTCTATAATTGTAAAACTTAAATATTACTTTTAGGGCAAATTACTTCCCATTTTGGTTTACTTTTAAATTTCTATAAATTATAAAAGCATAAATGAAAGACTTTAAAAATTATATATCAAAGTATACCTATAAGCTAACTGTAAATACCTATTATTAGTTTATTTTATATAAAAAATAATTCTATTTCACACTATATATAAATTTTATTATAAAAATTAATTTTATTTTATATCAATATATTATTTAAAAAAAATTATTTCACATAAATTTCAATATATAAGTAATTTTATTTCACATGAATCACATCATCACATATTTCTTTATCTAATCTAAACAAAAATTTTTGAAAGTTAAATAAATATAACATTTTTTTTAATTTTAAGTACAGAGTTACAAAAATCAAAAAATATAGCATTTTTTATAAATTTTAAGTATAAAATTACAAAAATCAAAAATAAAAGTATAGTGCTACAAAAATAGCTTCTGTCGTATTATTTGTGGATAGATAAGTTATGACTTTAAATTATTCAGACATTTTTTGAAAACAAAATTGTTAATCAATTATTAGTAGATAAAATAGATATTAATTTAATTTTTAAAATCAAACCATACTATTAACAACCACATTATATATATTATTGATTGCACAAAAAATCAATAATTATGATTACATTAATGAAAATAAGATTCAATAGTTCTAATAAAGAGAGACAAAAGTGATCTCTATAGCCTGTTTGGCGCTATGGTAAAAATCAGAGCCAAATTAGTATTAATTTTAAAAATAATAATAATAATAATAATAAATAAAAAATTTTAATCATTCTACACAATTTCTAATATAAAAAATATTATTTTACTCACATACTCAATAATTTTCAATAAAAATATTAACTTTATTTCACATCCTAGATCAAAATACTCAATTTAAATATTTTGATCTAAAATATGAAATAAATTAGATATTTTATTCAAAAATTATTGAGTATACGAAGAAAAATAATTTTTGTTATATTAGAACTTATCTAAAATAATTAAAAATATTTATTTATTATTATTATTATTATTTTTTAAATTAGTACTATTTTGGTTCTGATTTTAGTCCTTGCGCTAAACAGGGCCTATATGTGACCTTTGGAAAATTTATGTGGCTACAAAAATATTAAAAACTTTGTAAATATCTCTTATGTTGGACATTAATATACTAACATTTTTTTCTATGGTAATTAATATATTAACAGTAGAATAAATATCCTAACATCCTTTGATTCTATTTATACTAGAAATTGGGATATTAACTACAGAATGTTTTTATTTTGATTTATTCAAATTAAAATTTTAGAACAAAATATTTAAAATTTTGATATTTATGATTGCTTTATTACTTCTAAACATATCTTGTAGTGGAAAAGTACTTGGGTTCGGAGAGCTCGCCACATCACCATTTCATACACCAATTAAATGGTGACGGCTGGCAGCAGGCGGCCCACTGCAGGTGGGTTCGGAGATCGATGTACTTGTTATAGATATAAAAGTGCTTGTTATAGACATAAATGTGCTTATTATAAACATAAAAAAACTTATTATAGGCATAAATGTACTTAGTTATATATATTTATGATTATAACAAACACATTTAGACATAAAAGTGCTTGTTATAGGCAGAAATATGCTTATTATAGGCATAAATGTGCTTATTATAAGAATATAAATGTTTGTTATAAGCATAAATGTACTTATTATAGATTATTATAGACATAAATGTGCTTGTTATAAGTATAAATATATATAACTAGGCACCTTTATGTTTATAACAAACATTTATGTCTATAACAATCACATCAATCTCCGAACCCAACTGCAGTGGGCCGCTCGCTGCCGGCTGTCGCCATTTAATTGGTGTATGAAATGGTGATGTGGCGAGCTCTCCGAACCCAAGTATTTTTTGTTGTAGTGGCTTTTTGCACCACTAAAGCTTACACTGTAATTTTTCTGCATATAAATACAATAATAATATCTATGATTTTATTTCATTAAGATATAATAATTTTTTTCATATTGAAAAAAACAGAGGTCCCGAATTGTATAAATAGATAATGTGATCTCAAAGACGTCTTTTAGAATGGATGATCTTCTGAGAAATACTCAAATCATGTAATTTTTCTAAAGCTGAAGTGTACGTTACCTCAACACTGAAATCACAAAATATTACATCTTAAATATTTATTTATTTTCATTAATATATACATATATATATATATACAATCCATATTGTTATCGAAAAATCTCCATCAACTAATGGAATCCAATTAATATCAGCTCTATATAAAAAAAGAAATAAAGTTAAATAATTTCTGTTAAAAAAACAAACCAACACATTAATTAAATCATTACAATATTCCAATTTATTTTGGTCATTGAACAATGATTTTAGACATTGCTATTTGGCGGCAGATTTTAGGCCAATCGTTTGGTGCGCTACTTTAGGGTGGGAGTTTGATTAATACTTGATATAGTTGGATTGTATCAATTTGAATGAATTTTTTTTTTTAAAATATAAATAATTATTTAATTATTTATTATTTGTATATAAATATCTGTATAATTATAATTAGAATATTTGTTATGTAATTTTTATGTATAATTAAATTAATTTTAAAATTTTTTAGAAATTTAATTCTTTAAATTAACTCAATTAAGAATAAATCAGCTTAATTTTTAATTGATTTGAGGTAAATTAAATTTGAGTTCTGTATGGCTCAGCTTGAACTGTGATCGTTCTCGCCATCAGCTAGGAGCTTAAATTCGATTCGTGAACTTGACGCGAATTTTACCTGCAAATTTTTAGTATTGGTCATGAATTTTGACCCGCTTATTAAAGGAGTTGTGTCTGGGTTGGGCATAACAGTTCGGGTAGAATTCGGGCTGGACATTTATCAAAAAATATTTTATAAACGAGTCGGATCGATATGCCAATCTGATCAAGTTATTAATCGGGTTGAGTTCAGGTCATAAATTTTAATCTATTTAATAAATGTGTCAAATTTAGATTAAAATTATTCAGATCAAGTTGAATTTGACTTCAATTTGAATCCGATCTACTAATCCATTTTGTCAATCCGGCGGCAGCGGCATTGCTAATTAACGTGACAATAAGTTATTATTATTATTATTATTTTGATTTTAATAATAAATTTTATTATTAAAAATCGTAAAAAGTGTATTTCTTTTTAGAATTTTGTCCATTCCTGCTGGGATATTATCGTGCAACCACTTGCGCACCCATCGGCCACGTGGCGTCCGGTGAACGCGAGGAGTGATGACCAAACAGTTCAAGTGCCGCTTGCCTCGGCCCCACCACTCTGTCGGCCATGAGGAGGCGGGGGAACGGGTCACAATCTCGGGTCCCACTCACGCCCCACAATTAGTTTCTCTACGGCTCTGTAATGGGAGACAGCTAGCACGACCTAATCTCGCGGACCCAAAATAGTAACCATCGCAACAAACACGACCCCAGATTGGCAAACATTTGCGCCACGTCAGCAGGAGTTACTTTTTCTGGTCATTATTATTGGTCCTCCAACAACTCTACAAGCAAAGAACGTACCAATTCGTTTCATCGATCACGTGCCTGACCACGTGGAGTACGAATTCGCTGTCACGTCATTTTCATGACATGAATTCCCCCATCCTTCTCATAAATGAAGTTCACCAAACGTTTCACCCGAAAATCAACCAAGTCCATGTAAAGGGTCCCAGTAGGAAATCTCTGGTGAGTGGTTTTTTGGGTGAGATACAAACTCAGATCAAAACCACCGAAGCGGAGGGCGAAGGATAACGGCAGGGATTGGATGGACTGGTGTTGGGTGGCGGGGGAGCATGGGGATGGGAGCCGTTGCTTTCCGTCAAGATTCCCGCCGGACGTGTATTTCGCTGTGTATTTGCACAGGAGTTCCGAGTGCATACAACTGGACGTGGACATATTTTGGGCACAGGGCGGAGTACTGCAATGGTCCCGGTAGTGCATTGCTATCGATATTTATCTTAAATCGAATTTAAATTAAATTTATTTAATTAAACTACAAGCCATGACTTATAGCTTATAATTTATAATTCAAACAGAGTTTGAACCATAATTAATTCTCATAAAAGTCCACTTAATTTTACTTGTTTTCTAAAAAATAATTATTAATTTATTATGAGACGATTTGTCTCGAAATTAAATAGTAGTTAAATTGAGCTAGCTCAAATTCAAAAAATTTGACCTAATCTAATCAATGAGCTGAGTTTCGAGTCATATCTGGTTTAACTCGTAGTCTCGTTATTCTTATCCTTAATCATGTAAGGGTAACAGGAAAAGCTTCAATTTGATTTCAAGCAATTCAAATTTAACTTGAATAATTTTTTTTTTGATTTTAAGTTAAATTAGATTCTAGATGATTAAATATACTCCAATTTTAAGTCAGTTTGTTATTAAAATGAGCTTAACATAAATCAAATATTAAAATATTTATTATATATATTATGAATAATATTATCTTTCACATATATATATATATATATGGTAGCATAAATTCAGAGATTTGTATAAAATTATGACCTCTATCAGTTGGTAAATTTTTTATTAATATTAAATTTACTGCTCATCTTTACACATAGCATTGGTATTTTAGAAGTTTTAAGGGATGTTTAATGTAATGAATTAATGTGCATAAGCCTAATTGAAATTTTATATAACAAAATTATAAGGATTATTAGTATTATTAATTCTCCTGAAAATTTAAACTGATAAGAAAGACATAACCAATTAATTTATTATAATGTACACGCAGTGTTCATGAATTGAAGCCAACCATTTTTTGACAGTGATACACATGTCTAAAATTATATCAAGTAGGATGATAGTACTAAGCTAGTAATAACTATACTAAGTTCATATAATCATCATTTTTTTTCAACAATCCCTCCTCTTAGCGCGTTGCCAAGATTTGAACCTATGATTTGCTTTAATACTAATTATTATGATCTTTAGAGCTATTAACTCTTATAAAAGCTTAAACTGATAGAAAGGACATAATCAATTCATCTATTATACAGTGCATGTGACATTTATGAGTCGAACCCAATTTCTTTTTAATAATATCACACCCACCTAAAATTATGTTAAGTAAAGCAATGGTATCAAGTTAATGACAATCATCATTACATTTTTCAATAAAAATAACAAATATTATTTAATAAAAATTTAATCTTTTATTTCTTGAAATAAGATTGTTAAAGCACAAGTTAATCTTACAATTGAAAGACCTTAATCTATTGCTATTAAAGATTTCTTTTTTTGATTTTTTTTATTATCAAAAGAGCACAAAAACAAAAGAAAGTACTACATTGAAAAAAAAAATCAAAAATCACAAGTTTTATATAGAATATTTGTAAATGAGTAATCATCACTACCTAAAAAGTTAATTTAATATAATCAATGTCAGCTTTTAATATACAACGAAGGATTGAGTTTTAGAACTTATCGCACCTCTCTTTAAGATGCGACGTAGTAGCATGTGTAGGCGGAGTTTTCTGGCATTCGTTTAAAAGAATTTCAACCAGCTGCGAAATGCTAATATATATGCTATTTTTATTAATAATAAAATTAATTTAGATCTATGAAATATGTCACAAGATGTTCACATGCTATGTGTGGAGACTTTTTATTTTTCACAAATAAATGTATATTAAAAATAAAATTTAATATGATAAGGAAGGCATTAATATTCAAAAAAATGCATGTACTCATAATCATAATATGTTTTGTAACACATGCATGATGAGCACTGTCAACATTTGTAACAGAGCAAGGATTGACCTTTGACTTTGCTTGATTTGTTAGTCAACTGTGACAACGCATGCTGACAATAATTGCTATCATGATGAGAAATATCAGTTTATATATATATATATATATATATATATATATATATATATATTTAATTGTATTTAATTTTCTTGTGCTAATAAATATTCTTACTACTTATCTTAATTGATTAATTAATAAAGATAGAGATAAACTTTAGTCAAACAAAATTTGTTGGGTATCATTACAAACATGCAAGACTGTGCATAAGGATGATAATGTTTGATAATCAGCGAAACGAAATGTAATTAATTTTTTAAAGTAAAAATTTGAATATTTAAAAAAATGATCGGCATCAAATATGACTGCTTAAATCTATTAATCGAATAAGAAATTTACAAGTTAAACTTGTTCATCTGTGAACAAAGACTATACCTTGAAGCTTTACAGAACTACTGGAAGGTGTATAGGCTATCGTGTAATAACGACGCTGAAGAGTATAGTCAATGAGAGGTGGAGAATTTTGGTGAAAGGGTGCAGTCTTTTTCCCTGTCTTCTGTGCATTTATTTATAATTTGTAAAAGGACAGAATGATGGTGTGTGATTTATTCAATCATATCATGAGATATTTGATTGCGCTGTCATTGTTCTCGAGTGATTTGAGAGAGATCTGGGTAGAGCATTGTAAGACCTTTTATGAGAACTTGGATCATTTTTTCTAGTATGACGAATACGGATAATCTTGTGCGAGGCGCTACTGTTAGCCTGCTTGAATCACAGTAAAGTTTGATTTATTTGCGTATGTGTTAGCCAAAGTTTTGTTTGAGTACTATTTAAGTCTGTTCAAGTCACAGCTAAACAAGTCTATTTGAGTCCCTATTAGATAATTTTGTTCGAGTTTCTCTAAGATAAATTTGTATCAATAGGTTATAACATTTTAATTTTAGACAACTGAATATTAAGCTTTTGTAAGTCTTAAATTAAGTTCTTCAATACTAAAAAATAATTTCCATCAAGCCAAAGTGACGAAAAAATTCAAGTACTCAATAAAAATTATGAAGATTGATTTAAACCCCTCATCCCTTCCCAACTTCCATTCATACCTTCATCCCCATCACTATTGTTATAGCTTCATTACTTTCACCACACATGAACACTAAATCGAAAGTTCCATATAGTATACTAAATTTTATCTGCATTTCGGCCATGCAGTAATATCATAGAATCAAAATGGAAGGAGTCGGGGATGATAATACAATCGATGTAATGGAGGGCGAGACAAGATGGACGCAGGGATTTCAGAGGGATTTCAGTGAGATTTCAATAAGATGGTTGAGGAGAATGAGGTAGAAAAAAGAGGAAAGTGGGAAGAGGAGGGCAGTGGGGCTAAGAGACATTTCAATAGACACATTTAAAATTAATTTGAATTTTTACTAAATAAAATCAATTGTAAATTATTTATCAGATAGGGATCCATCTGTCATAAATTAAAAATTATGGAACTAATCTATAAGTGACATTAGGATGAACTCTAAATTGTAATAGGAAGAAAACTTGAGAAACTTTTAATATATTGAATGGTCTTTTTCATTATTTCAATTTTTATATATATTGTTTTATTACTATTGTATTTTTTTGTATAAACTATTTTAAATTAGAATATTTGAGAGATATGCAAAAAAGTTTTATCACCAATGAGCTAAAATATTTACATATAAATATTGGCTTTTACAGATTGATATAAACTTACTGGTAATATGAGAGTTCATTCACTTGTAAATGAGCTCAATTTGGGCACCCAAGTTACCACTTTTTTAATAAGTGGTATCAAAATCGATAATTCAGCTGTATCAAGGGGGTTCATATGAGTAATTTTTTTAATAGTGTTTATACATGGATTCCTCACTCAATCTCTGTCTCTACATTATAGTTAGGCGAATCAACAACCTCTCTGCTTAAGTAAGGTCCGGCCTATGTATTAAGCTAGTTAGACTTATAGAGTATGCCTTTGGAAGAGTTTTAATAATGCAGCAGGTAATAGCCATGCCAGACAAGAAGAAACCATTAAGTCAACATCCTTAGGCGTACTAGGGATACAACAATTTTTAATACTGGGCATAGCCTGATGTCTAGAATTGTGGTCGAACCATAGGAACTAGGAAGTACTGCAATACTTTACCGTTTTAGGTTGATCCATCACTAAACCAACTTGTTAGCTCTAGCACTCTTGTACATGCCTTGCTCATCCAGAGCTAAGTGAATCCTTGCCATCACATTCAAAGAACATGTGCCACGATTTTTCATGGCTGATATAATGTAAGATCCACCAACAGATAGAAGGACAGAAAAAAGCATTTCCACTTCATAAGAAGAATTACATATCCTTGACATGTCGACATAGTCGAGCCATTAGTTGTTATCTCAGCTACAGCTGCTAGCCCAACAATAGATTTACAATTAAGAACCACTCTCACCTGTTATAAATAGAGCTTCCCAAGGCACAAAAGAGTCAGACTTTCTGAATTCTACATACTTTGATTGTTCGACCTTCTCTCGACTCAATGGCTCCTCCCGTTTTCTGTCTCTTCTTCTTGTCTCATTCTTCCAATGCCACATGACACTCCTAACCCTGTGCAACTTTTCGGAGACTTTCCACCTATCTCCCTCCAGAAAATCGCTTGCTTAGTAGAATATTTGCTCTTCGGCAAGGCCCATAAATGTAGGACGGGTAGCGTGAACCAAAAATTCACTTGATGTACAGCTCTAACTCAATCTGAATTTATACTATAAACAACCAAAAGAATTAAAATCGAAGGCCTCTCATCATGATTAGAATCAACCTTAAACCTTTACATTGTATTTTAAAATTAAAATTTAATGAGATAGTTGGATATGAAACTTAGCTACATATATTCAAGTAATATAGCAAATAATTATGTCATCAAAAGCCACTTTGGGCTGAAAATTGCATTTCTGTTTTTATTACACAGAAAAGGAGCTCTGAAGCCATGGACCAGAAGAAGAATGTGTTGAGCTTGGGAGGCTTATTTTTAGCTAAATCGTTAATGAAACAGCAGATATTGGACTAAACTGTAATTTTCCAAATATTTTTATTCCTCCAAAGTTAGCCTTTATGTCTGCTCTTCTCCAATGTCCAAAATACCATCAAGCATGGAAAGAGACCACAAATTCATTTAGTTCTTTTATACTCTCTCTCTCTCTCTCTCTCTCTCTCTCTGCCTCTCAATTATTTCTCTCAAACAACTATGCCCATAGAAGGAAGAAAACTAGTCTGCCTTGCAGTACAAAACCTCAAGCATTCCCTTTCACTCTTCTTATCCCTCCGTCCTCCGATCACCAGCAAAAAACCAAAATGCTTATACTCCTTCTGTACCATCTGCTGATTTCTCCTTATGATGAGCTTACTCTTTCCCCATTTCTTCCGGTTCTAGTCCCGTTATAGTGCATACCGGGGGGGCGAGATGGACTTCGGTGGGGTCTTGGGAGTGGAAATGCTGGTGGGTTCATCTTCTTGTAGCTTCTCCTCCTCTCCTATGGCGTCCTCTGATCTTGAATCAGTCAGGAAAATGGGTCTCTTTGGTTCTCACTTCCTGAAGCAGGGGAGGCCTGGCAGAGCTGAAGAGGATGATCGAAGGTGCACGAAGATTG
The DNA here is from genome assembly GCA_002786265.1 of Apostasia shenzhenica. Taxonomy (NCBI): domain Eukaryota; kingdom Viridiplantae; phylum Streptophyta; class Magnoliopsida; order Asparagales; family Orchidaceae; genus Apostasia; species Apostasia shenzhenica. The sequence goes on along the minus strand of KZ451888.1, from coordinate 1,576,726 downwards.
CCAGATCCATTCAGCAGTCCCGCTCCTCAAACGGAGAGCAAATGCTTAGCTTTTCCTCAGCCAAGCCGTCTCCAATAACACTATCAGCATTACCATCATCATCTTCAGCCGCTTCCTCTCACGCCAGGACAGCCGGTAAAACCCCCCCACGCTTGCTTTTTTTTAAAGTTTGGAAGGCAAAGTTAGAGAGACCCATGTAGCAGCTCGCCAGATCAACTTTTGTTTAAAGGCGCTGGTTATTGTGTTGCTGTGCCGTTTGATTCCATTGTTGATTGGAGGAGGTCTTTTCGGAGCTCTGCATTGTTCTTTAGTTTGGGTCTTGTCAAGAAGAAAGTTGATCTGTTTCTTTTCTTTTCCCCTCTCTCCAAACATCCTGCCTTAAAAGGAGAAGCATTCTTCTAATCAAAGAACAAGTTAATTACAAGAGGATAATAGAGAAATATACCATACTTTTTCAATAAAAGGAATATTTTGGCTCTATAGGGCTCATACAAAGAATTCCCTCCCTTTCATATCCCATTTGGAGCCCTGTTGCCATTATTATTGATCTAGGAATGGCTTTTGAAGTGGAAATGCTTAGCATATCCTTATGACTGTTCATTTTCCCTTTTCCTTCTTCAGCATTGAGCCATGGAGACCTCAATGTGAGTATGCAAGGGGTAGTTGGAGGCAAGAATGTGCCCTTCACTCTACCTCAAAGAATGGAGCTTGAACAACAGATGCTGATCTACAACTACATTAGGGCAAATGTTCCCATCCCTGCCAATCTTCTGAGTTCACTGAGAAGAGGCCTCAATACTTCTGGGTTATCAGGATCCTACAGACCCAATGCAGGTGAAGAAGCTCTGTAGCTATCTGATGTCCATTTTTTTTTCTTGAATGAACATGTTAGCCTCTTATTTATTGATTTATCTGCTCTATTTTTGGGGTGGATTTCTGCATTTTGCTCCATAGATTTACCTGTTTTTTTCTATTAAAAGCAAACATTTCTTCCTCCTTGATGTCTAAAATTTCATATAGCAGACATACCATGTGCAATGTTGCTGTTGGTAGTTGGATTATAAGACCTTTGAATGAATGTTCCAATTATTGCAGCCTGGTGGGGATATTTCCATCCTGGTTTTGCTGGGAATGCCGATCCGGAGCCCGGCAGATGCCGCCGGACGGACGGCAAGAAATGGCGTTGCTCAAGAGATGCTGTTCCTGACCAGAAGTACTGTGAGAGACACATAAATCGCGGCCGCCACCGTTCAAGAAAGCCTGTGGAAGGCCAGGGTGGCCATGCCAAGAAACCAATGCAAATTATCTCAAACCCGACTTCAGCTTCAGCTGTTTCTTCTGGCGGCCAATCATCGAATGAACTCACAGTCGGCGGGAAGCTGATTCAAAACCCACAGCCTACTGCTGATACCCCCCCTTCTCAGTTATGGTTAGTAGCCTGAGATTTGATTCATTTTTTTTTTTTGTTCTTTTTTGTCTTTTATATCTCTGTGGCCATTTGTGTCTCATGCAACTATTTCATATATATCCGATGAGCCTCATGCAGTCATATTATCACATATGTGTGCTTAGTTTCTTTGTATGTTCCTCATGTTTTTCATTTTGGGAAGGATACTGGCTGGTGGGAAGGCAGTGAATGATCATGGAGAAAAGGCTGCTGTCCCTTTGATTGTATCTTCCACTCCAAAGCCTTTCAACTCTTTGTTCTCAACCTCGAAAAGCTGCAGCCCACTGGAACTTGATTCTGGTGATTGCCTCCTGAGCCAACTAGGAGGGGCTTTTGCTGCTACCAACAATAATACTAACTTTAGTTCACCTCTGGAGCTCCATGACTGGCCCTCAAGCCTCTCTGATTGTTCCACCATCACCTGGCCTGGAGCAGCAGAAGAAATGCAGCCTGAGAGGTCTCAGCTCTCCCTGCCGTTCCCCATGACTTCCTCCGACTTCTCATCTTCCAGCTCTTCCCCCACCGCCGAGAAGCTTTCACCTCTTCACATGGGTCTGGGGATTCGTGGCTTCACGAACGAACTGAATCGATTTCAAATGAGTTGGAGATCTTCTCCATGGGAGGCTCCCGCCAGGGCTTCGGCTGCCATGGCAGGGCCACTGGGTGAGGCATTGGCCAGCACAGGAGCTGCTGGAATGGATGAGAACAAGATCTTTCTTAGCCTCATGAATGAGAGCTGGGATCTGAGCCCTCAACTGGCATCTTCCACCAGAACACACATGCAGCATACAGCACTCAGCTCGGCGTCCAGCGCCTCAGGAAACGACCTCGCTGCCGCCGAGAAGAACACCACCCAAGAAGGTTTTAGCTGTTTCTTTGGGACAAAAAACCCGAATTCGTCAAGTTTTCCTCTGTGAGTGCCCGAGTGGAATAATGTTTGTGTAGAAGAGCTGGATTGTAGACTGCTATGTTCTTTGCTATATTTTTCATTTTCTGCTCCTAATCTCAACTAATACACCATGAAACTGCTGCAGCTTCCTGTATCATTTGTGTTCTTTAGTTTTTGCTGATCAGATAATCTTCTGTGACGAGGGAAAATGTTGAGAAACGATTCTCTTCTGAAATGAACGAGCCATTGGATGCCATCTTAATTACTGAAGTCAAGCTGCTAAAACCTGCTGCAGATCATGTGATGATTATCATGCTTGAAAAGTTGCTGCCTTTTTTTTTTTTTTTAATGTTCTCATCTGTGTAGGCTTCGCTTTCGGGCTACGTGCATCATTGCGGTGGAGCTTTTCCCTGTTTGATAGTATTTAAACACAGATTTTATGTTGTATTTGCTCCAAGATCTTTAAAGGCGTCAAATTTGAGCACAATATTTAAATCATGCTCTGTTTTTTTTTTTTTTTCTCTTGCACAAAACTTCAAGATCTCCAAGGTCTTGAAAGATTTGAAGCCAATCTCGGCCGTTCCAACCCGGATTTCGATCGAGCAATGGCAATCTGATCAGCGACTATGAGGATCATAGCTAGCATCTTTCTTACGATCGCAAGGTGGAAGACGACAATGGAGATTTCCGTAACGCTATCAATAGACCAGATTAAAGATTGACCTATATGATTTATGTCAAGATCATCAAATCATTTAAGATAATATTATGCGTAAATTATACTCGAATCTCTAAGTTTAGAGTATAATGATATTCATGTTCAAGTTTTTAAAATCTTAAATTCAGGATTCCTGACTTTTAAAATTTTTACATTTAACCCTTTTTTTCTAAATTTGTTAAAAGCGAGAGTGAGGGTATAATTATAATTTTAAAAAATTTCATTATAAAGAGTTAAAAAAAACCTAGATATCAAAATTTTAAAAATAAAAAATTAAGATATTAAAATTTTGAAAATGTGCATCTCAACGTTATTATATCTTAAAATCAGTGATCCGAATATAATTTATTTTAATATTAAATATTTACAATATTAAACATATTCATTTATTGATCCATTGTCACCGTGATGATATAAATATTAAAAATTTAAAGGAATAATTACCTATATGCCACATAATTTAATTTTATTTATGCCTTACCCATCCATTCTTAGTTAATTACGCTATGCACACTCAAAATAATATAAAATCTTACACACATTTTAACTCATTTCAATTATGAGTAATCATAATTTTTCAATAACCTAATTATAATTAGATTACAAAATTTTTGGGTCGTTCATCATATTATTTTAAGGATATTTAAATATATTTTGAGTGAAATTCTTAAAATCTTAATGTTCAGGTGGCGGCAAAGGAAGGAGACATCAGTGACGTGAATTAATTTTAAGACAAATCAACGCTTTAATGTAGTATTGAGGAAGAAAAAAAATGTACCATTAAGAGTAAAAATATAATTTTAATGGTTTACTAACAGAATACTTTTTTTTTTCAAATAGATTTTGATTATGTTTTAACTCAAATGTGTGTATGTAAGATTTTATAATGTTTTGAGTGTGTATAGTATAATTAATTAAGAATGGATGAGTAAAGCATAAATAAAACTAAATTGTGTGGCGTGTAGGTAATTATCCCAAAAATAAATTGAATCACTGTGGCTCAATCAAATCCCATTTTAACATGGAACTTAAACAGATGATAAGCCAATCCAATGTCGTATTTATGATACTTTCTAGTTTTATCGTCTCTCTCTCTTTCTCTCCCTCTCTGTATCTCTCGACTTTCTACCATTTTCCTCTCTTATTTTTTGTCTTTAAATCTTGAGCATAACTGCAACCATGTAGGGCTACAATAAAGCAACAAGGAAGCTGGTCGAGTGCTCCTGAAGAAAGAGACGGGGAATATTATGAGGGTAAAGTCGTTAAAAAACACTCCCTGTTTGGCGCGAGGATCAAAACAGGATCAAAATAGTACTAGTTTAAAATAATAATAATAATAATAAATAAATATTTTAATTATTCTACACAAATTTTAATATAAAAAATAATATTTTACTTCACATACTCAATAATTTTTGATAAAAATATTAATTTTATTTCACATCTTAGATCAAAATACTCGATTTGAATATTTTAATCTAGAATGTGAAATAAAATTAATATTTTTATTTTAAATTATTGAGTATGTAAAGTAAAAATAATATTTTTTATATTTGAATTTGTGTAGAATGATTTAAAAAATTTATTTATTATTATTATTGTTGTTTTTTAAATTAGTACCATTTTGATCCTGTTTTGGTCCTCGCGCCAAACAGGGCCTAAACTGACTCATCTAATGGTGACCAAACGACACGTGATAATTTGACTAAGAAAAACAAGGACTCACTTCCAACAAACCCCCTGCCAGAGGCCCCTGGTAGCAATTTACCCAATTTTTATTCCAAGTACTCACGTCTGCTGAAAACGATGATTTATTGTGAAAAAAATTGATTTTGAGTCCTTCGAAATATTTGGATTTTTAAATGAGGATCATGAAATTTAAATCACGTGCTTCACTTCGAAGAATTTCTATGATAGCCCTGAGTATCTGTTCGTAAGAATACAAAAATTTGGAAAGAGTTTGAGGAAGTTATTGTGCCCTTATTATTATTATTATTATTTTTGCTTCGAGCATTTAGGCTCTGTTTGTTTGGCCGTTGAAAATTAACCTGATTTGATTTTAACAAGGCATATCACATTACTTATGTCACCCTTAAAGTAAGTTTTATTACATATTTCACCCCCCTAAAATTATTTATTTACTTTTGTCCCAATGATTATTTACAAATTAAACCACTTGTCTCACTCCCGTTATCTTCCGGTGTCCTTAATTTTGAGAGTGAAACATTGACCATTAAACGTTAGCCATTTTAAATATTGGCCATTTACCTTAATGTAACAACTTTGAGAGTAAAATATTTAATAAAAGCTTACTTTAAGGGTGACATAAGTAAAGTTTTCTAAATTTTAATATTAAAAATTAATTTTTTCACATCTTACACACATTAATAAAATAATAACTAATTTATATTACATCCCTCACATATCCCAACATAATAACTAACTCTATATCACATCTCTCACATATCTCAATATAATAACTAATTTTATTTCATATTATTCACAACTTTTAATAAAAAAATATCTCTGTCCAAATTTAATTTTAATTTTATTAAATTTAACATTACAAACAAACTTGATTATTTTTCATTTCAAAATTTGAAACTCTTGGCTTATATACTTGGGTAAATATTATCCAAACTCCAATAAAATTTATGGATAATATAAGTAAACTCATAATCTCAAAAAAGTTTCAATAAGATCCATAAAATTAATAATATAATTTTTATGAAATTCCATTTACTTTCTTCAATATTTTTTTCTAATTTTTAAATAAAATTTATATTTAAATATACAATAATAAAATACACTTATTACCCATCTCCTACGACCACCATAAGCACACCGCTTTATGCACGGATGCACCAGTGGAGGGGAGGGCAGCTATGACTCGAGAAAATGTAGGATAGGAGGTAATATGAGTAGGTATTTTTGTTATTTTATATTTAAATATTTAATTCAAACATAAATTTTATATACAAATGAAAAATCAAATGCCACACATAAAATACCTAATATAAAAAAAATAAATTAATTCAAAATCAAGAAATTTAAAACTATGAAACTATTTAATATTATCCGATGAACAGAATATGACATATCATAGATTTAATAATTTTAAGTATAAAATTACTAAAAAAAACCCTGCTGTTCATCTCAATATTTACATAGGCAGCTAACCTAATAACTAGCCATGCGCGCACAATATGTCAAATCACCCCCATCTCCGATTATATAATATTTGTTTTCTATCTACAATCCTCCATTTAAAATATATTTTTCATAAACTTTTTATAATAATAACTTATTACATTTAAATACTCATAAAAATACTACTTGTGACATTTTTTAAATTAATATTTTACTGTTTATAATAATTTATTTTGCTATTACCCTATATTATACATTAATTAAATAGTTTATAATTATATTTATTAATTTTAAAATTTTAACGCACCAGGTCCCAAGTCCCGGATGAAAAACTTATCAAATCAATCATGGCATGAATACCTTAAAAAATTAAATGAGTATATCCGAAAAAAAATTAATGTTACACCAATTGAGGATAAACTTAGAGAAAATCAATTTAGATAATTTGGACATCTAAATCGTAGGCCGATTAAAACTCTACTAAGAAAAATTAAATTAAGTTATTAAATTTTGCCTATATACAAAAATAAAAGAGAAAAAAACATGAAAAAAATTATAAGGAGTGATTTTAATTATTTAAACTTAAATAAAAATTTAATAACCGATAGAACACAATAAAAATAAAAGATTCATATAGCCGACCCCACCTAGTGAGATTAAAGCTTTGATTGTTGTTATTGTAGTAATTTTAAAATTTTAAAAATAAAAAAATTCTTTTTAATTTTTTAATAACTTTATAAGAAAAGGCAGTAATTAATTATCACTTTTTAAAAAAAAATTATTACAAATAAAGACAATGAACAATTATTAAATATTACTAAATAATAAAAAATAATTTTTAATGAGACGTAATTAAGGAGCGAATTTAAATTTATATCACAAAAAGTACAGTTACTAAAATCTTAATTGTTATTTTTAATATATTTTATCAAACCAAAATCCACGCCCTTCAATTAATTATATTATTAATTGATTAATGTCGATGCTAAATTCACTCTCTTTTTCCGTAGATTATGAACTTACATCACGCTCAGTCGAAGCAAAGACTCAGGTTCAAGCACTGGTCCCAACCAGTTTTGCATCATTAAAGATTTGACTCCAAGCCAGCGACCCCACTATTTTTATGACTGAAGATTTTAATCAATAAGGGCCTATTTGATTTCCGCAACCCTAATAGAGATGGAGATCATAACATTCAATGATCAAAAGGAATTGACAAATATTGATTATTATGATATAATTTGCTACCTATCAACAACCCATCAGAATAACCTTTCAAATACCAAGAAAAGGGCTTCCAAAGAAAAACAAACATCAGAAATTAGAGTAGATAATCAAACCTTCAGCATAAAATAAGCATTCAGAATTTTAAAAAAAATGTAACAAGAAACAAAAAGTCATGCCCAAAACAGAAAGCAAAAGAAAAATGAAATGAAAACATGGTGAGAAGTAAAGATATGCTTACATTATAAAAGATCACGGCCTTTCTGAAACGTTTAGCTCGACATTGGCAGCCTCGCATATAAACCAACAAAGCTCCCGTCATCCGAAGTAAAGCCTTCCAATAACAGTGCAGTAAACATAAAGACCGAAAAGTACTAAAAAGATCTACAAAACCAATCAAGCTAAGCAGCCTCACTAGTTGACCAAGAGTTGCCTACAAACTATATCTAAGTAACTTTTTGAGCTATGATTTGATTAAGAGGACTGCTACACATAGGGGTGTGCATTCGGTTTGAGTAGTTGGTTTGGTGACCAAACAAAAAAAAAAGATTAGATTCAATTTTAAATTTAATGAAACAAAACTAACCAAATAAATATCGGTTCGGTTTGGTTTGGTTTAGTTAAAACCATATTTTTGGTCTGCAACCCTTTGATCTACAGTGCAAGCCGCGCAAGTCGCGCAACCCTAAATAATCTGAAACTTCTCGGTCGGTCAAATCAGCCTTCTTTCTCGCGAACTCATCTATGAGCGAACCCAAATCGACAAATTGCCAACTGAACCGGCCCAATATAAATACGTGGGTTATTCGGTTAATTCGGTCGGTTTGGTTTCCAAACATGTGAAACCGAACCCAAACCAATTAACCAAAATATTCAAAATATCAAACCATCACCAAACCGCTAGATTCTAAACCAAACTAAATCGTTAAATTTAAACGGTTCGGTTCGGTTTTTCGGTTTAAACCATAGCTTGCACACCCCTAGCTACACATCCCCAAGAGTAGACCAATGCCAGTAAATTAAGTTTTAACCACTATATAAAAGAATGAATCAAATAGCTAAATCATAATTAGTCATGCAGCACGGCTCGGTGAGAAATTTTGCAGGTTATTGTGGCGATTGGAGAAAAGATAAAGGAGACCCAAAAGCAGTCTTCAACCTGCAGTAAATATCGGCTCCATGCGGCAGACAGGAATTACCATTGGCAAGGTACCTGCTGTTGACTCAAATATAGGAGCACAATGTTTTCTTCAAATCTCTTCCCAGTAACAGAAAAACATGTTGAATTCATACCGTGAGGAAAAATTTACCAGCAACATCTGAAACCAATGAAAATATTCCCACCAAGTGTAGTTAGCCATCGTTTCTTGATGGTGATGGTCAACAGATTGAAAGATGGACAAAATGTAGGGACTAGTTCATCCTCAGAGGCATCTTGAGCGTAGCCAATGGGAGCAAACGTTGGTTGTCCCAAACATAAAAGGCATTGAAACGACGACATCATTTCAGAAAGAAAATGATTAAAAACAACTAAACGGAAATTGCAGCTACTATTAACAGGAAACATACATTTCAAAATATAGTTAAAAAGAAACAGTTTTATATAGCGGCCGTTTCGGAATTTTATGGATAAAATTCATTTGATATGCAACCAATGTTTCCTAATCACAGGATGGTCAGCTTACCTGAAATTTTCTTCCCTTCTGTTCAGAAGCCCAATGGGATCCTGCCATGTATGCGCTGGGCCTCACCAAGTGCATATCAAGTGAGACGTCAGAATGAGAGAACAGCTCTAGGTTAACCTCATGTAGAATAAATCATTAGTAAAACAACAAATGGACAATAATTTCAAAATCTACCAGCTACAAATACAAGAAAAAACAAAAATTCACTGTTTTCTTACAGCTCTCATTTCTTCTACAATAACATTTTAAAACCCCACTATCAACAAAAACATATATTAAAATTCACATTCTTTTATTTTCCAACTTTCACCCCAGAAATCTTCCAAAGATTATTTTGAAATTTTTTTGCTGATTATGATTATTAAAAGTATGTTGCCAATGACACGTATACAAAATATTCGATTTTGAAAGATTGTTTGGCTAATTACGATTGTTTGGAAGTTTGTTGCCCATGTACCTGCAAAATCTTCAAAATATGTATGTAAATAAATGTGTGCCAATACTACTTTTTAAAGAATAGGAGGTTTAATACCTAATTGAAGAAGAATTGTAGGGCAAGTATAAAATTCCCTAAACATCAAACTATCAATAAACCTGTGAAAATATTAAGCACCAACAACAACAATAGCAACTCCTCATTCTGCTCTAAGTATAAAAAGCCATTCCTCATAGTCTCTTTCCATATCATTTTGGTCTTTCTTTTTGTTTTTACATTAGTAACATTCAACAATTCAACTCTACATACTATTGAATTATTTATACACTGCATAAGCTACCAAGTTCAAAACGGAAAAGATCTGGCAACTTTAAATGAGTTTCAAGAAGAAATTTTTTTGGTCATTATTTTAAAAAAGCATAGTCAAAAAACACAAATTAAGATACTCAATAAGACAAAGCAAGTCAGCCAAAAATGCAAAGATTATTCTAAAAAACCTAAAGAATTACAAAAACAAAATTAATCACAGGAAAATAAAAAATACAACAGCCTCAAAAATCCAAGGAAAGAATTTGTTAAGCAGCACAAGCTCTCAAGCCTAGTAAGGCAAAAGCTAGATCTCAGGCGGCCACTGCAAATGTTTTGAGAAACAAGCATTAGTTCTATCATCTTTGGCATATCATATTTCCTATCATTGGACCGGTATAAATAAGAAAAACCCAAGTTGGTAAGAGAAAAGCATAAAAAAAACATTAGCAGTAAAGATGTAAAAAATTTAAAACATCAAATGGATAATGTACAGAGCTTTGATTTACAATAAAGTATAGTAGAATCAAAAATTATAATAGGTAGGCAAGAATCAATAAATACACAATTTACAATCAACAATAAGACATGCTAAGCCAGTCAACAATGAAGAGGAACTTTAAAACTGTAGGATTATTTCAATAAAAGCTTATCAAGTTAAAAGACAATATACATCAAAGGGATGCAACAACAAAAGCAACAGCCTCAAACATTTATTTGTGCAGCACAAGCTCTAAGCACATTGAGGTGAAGGGTCTAAGCCACTGCTACTGTTCTAAGAAACAAGCTTACATCTATCATCACAGACATATCAAAATATCATCATGGCAATACAAAAAAAAACCATATTGTGATAAAAATTCCCTTTTGTGATACTCAAGCAATTCTCCAGATTAATTGATAAAATAGTACACTTGAAATTCAACAGACCCACCATTTTCTTTCAGTTCTTCCCGTGCAAGAAGTGACAGGAATCAACAATTGACCAAAAAAATCGATGGCAATTTCTATCAATTTTTTTCTGAGTATTTGACTGATCAGAAAAACAATAATATTTACCATGCTCAGTATCAGTGAGTAAAACGCATCAAAACAAACCAGCACTAGAGATGTCATAAAAGATTTCTTTTACAGCCCGACACATTCTTCTTGTTGGTGAAGTAGGATACTAACTTTGACCGACACATTCTTCTTTCTTATCTTTGCGTGGAAGGACAGAGATAAATGAACATTTGATCATAAAAATTAAATGAAAATTTCCTATTTGTGAATTTGATTGTTCAGGAAAAATAATAATGTTCATTATGCTCAGATTACTGAAAGAAAAGCATCAAAACAAAACATTTGTAGTAGAGATACCATAACAAAATCTAATTATGAACATCAAAAGCCGAAGCAATTCCAAGATAAACAAATTTTATGACAAAATAATTACATATAATCTTTCTAGTTCAGCAAAGAAAATACATCATAGGCAAGGAACCAAAAATTTAGCAATGAAATGTTTCAGCAAATTAAACACTTAACTCACCAAAGTCAAAGATCTAGTTGGCACCTCAAAATATTTAAATTTACAGGCTCTGAATTACTAATCAATTACATTTGACAACAATAACCACCCAATCTTTATTCCACTAGGTGGAGTCGGCTACATCAATCCTTTATTTTCATTGTGCTTTATCAAATAATAGTCCACATCTATTTCCAAATATATGAAATTTTTTCTAATTATTTCTTGTCATATCTTATTTGATCTTCTTATTCCTCTTTTAACATAGACAAACTTTAAAAACACAACTCTCCTTACTAGAGCTTCTATCGACTACTATTTATGTCCAACCCAACTTAGTTGACTCCGCCTGATGTTATCCTCAACTAAAGCTTTCAACTTTCTTGCGGATATACTCATTCCTCACACTATCTTTTTGTATATACCCACCATCAATTTTAACATCTTCATTTTTACAACACTTATTTTACTTATGTATTTTCTCTTTGTAGTCTAAAATTCCGCATTATATAACATTATTAATTTTATAATTATTTTTGCAGAATTTACCTTTAAATTTAAGATTTTTTTTTTATCATACAACACACTAGCAGCTTTTCTCTACTTCAACCATCTTGCATAGATTCTGTTTTTGTTGACAATGTTTTCATCAATTTTATCATTATTTTATACAATTAATCTAAGGTATTCAGCTTGCTCACTCTCCCTAATAACTTAATTATCAATTATCATCTCGCCAATACAAGTGCTTCGATCTTTAAAAAATTTAAAAACCACATTCAATATTTGATCTGTTAAAATAAAAATCTTTCTATTATAAACTACTTTCATAATTTTATCAATAAAAAAATATCTTCTAAAAAAAAAATACACCAAAGTACTGTTTCTTAAATATATTCAATCAAAGTCTCAAAAACTATATAAAAAGATATGAGCTTCAAGCTGAACTTTAGTGCAATCCAACTGTAATTAAAAGTCTTTAATTAAACACTTTACTCAAACAAGTAATAACCTCTTTATAAATATCTTTGATAACTTTAATATAAACAATACAAATTTTTTTCTTTTTTAAAACTCTCAAGAATACTTCTCTTAAAACTTTATCATAAGGTTTTTCAAAATTGATAAAAATCAAATGCAAATTTTCAAGTGAGCAAAGGCAATAATCCATAGGACTAACAGTAAAATTCAAGACAACAAAATACGGCTAGGTAATTGAAAAATAAGCACCTTAACGAACAAATTAATAGAGTTGCTAGATATCACTGTTCATAGAAAAATTAATATTCTGTATCTACAAAAGATAAACGGTGTGGGAGAGAGTCAAAAAAATTGAAAGCTTAGGCCTTAGCTTTGGTATTTTGATAAAAATAAAATTAAAAATAAAGTGGGTATAATTCTAAACAAGAGTCTAAAGGATCACGTATTGAAAAATCAAAAAAATTAAAAATAAATTAGAACTTTAAAAATTATAATTAATAAGATGGTTATTAACATTATAAATATTTTCAGATTCAAGTAGATTTAAATAAAATTATAAAAAAATTATAATAATTTAGAGGTATTGGTACAAAAAATACCCCAAGAAAAAAGAATATGTATTAAAGAAGAATTAAATAAATATGTTAAAACGTATTGCTGAAAAATTTAATAGCATTCGTGATAAATATATATCTTTAAGAAGACTAATGGGGAGAGGACAACTATTTTGAAGTTCTTCCAAATTTATGATTTTATAACTACTAATATTTTATTTAAGAAAAGAAGAGATGAGTATATTATCAGAGAGAATGTGCCCATGGAAGTATACTTGTTTAGATTTACAATATGTCATAAAATCCCACTTGTCTCACTCATCTGTGTTACATCCTTGATTTGATTTCCTCGGTGTCCTTTTTAGATTTGATTTGAATAGAGTGGATCTAACATTGCGAGAATGCAATAGTTGAAATCATGAATTTAAATCTGGAAGTATCAGTTAGCTTCGTTCATATTTATAATATTGGCGCATGAGGTTTACCTTTTCTTTGATATAAATCTAATTGTTAATATACGAACATCTCTAGAGAGTAAAATATGTTAATGTTTTGTGTGCAAATAGCTTACTTTTAAGGAGTGTAGACATAAATATTTATATTAAAGATGATAATCCTACGTTTTTCTAAATTTTTTAATATTTAAAAAAAGTTTTTTACAAACTCCAACATTCAGCAACTTATGATTTATTTTAAAAAATAATAATCAAGATCTGCGATCTGGAAAGGACTCATTTCTTGTAACTGAATAATG
>KZ451888.1:1546411-1562852 GCA_002786265.1 Apostasia shenzhenica | reverse complement strand
TCAGTTTTAAATCAATAAAACTAAATTTGGAAGAACTTCAAATAGTTGTCTCTCCCATAGGAGAGCATAAAAGAATAGAGGAAGAATAGAAGAAGAAGAGAGCAGAAGAAGAAAAAGCGATGCAGTGTATTGTTCCCTGTCGCTTCTTAATTCCTAAGTTCTAGTTATGACTCACTATTCGATTCAGCAACCAAGCTTCTGGTTTAACTCCATTACCAGTTCAAGCCTCTGGTTCAGCATCCAAGTCAAGTTCGTGGCATTTTATAACTACTAATATTTTATTTAAGAAAAGAAGAGATGAGTATATTATCAGTTACAAGAATGAGTCTTTCAGATCGCAGATTGATTATTTTTAAAAAATAAATAAGATCGCTTGGAATGTAAAAACTGTAGGATCATCTTAATATAAATATAAAATTGTCAAAAAAAAAAATGAAGAATCGCAGAATTTCATGATTTCAACTATTCGCAAGCATAATTTCAAACAAAGTCAATAAGGAAAATGATAGCATTATCTACAACATAAATGAATAACAGCTGCAGTAGCCACATTGAACTTGACTTGGATGCTGAGCCGGAGGCTTGAATCCTAAACTGGTAATGGAGTTAAACAAGAGGCTTGGTTGCTGAATCGAATAGTGAGTCATATAAAACTAGAATTAGGAACTAAGAAGCGACAGGGAACCATACACTGCATCACTTTTTCTTCTTTTGCTCTCTTCTTCTTCTATTCTTTTATGCTCTTCCTTATCTTCAAGTATTGCCATACTCGTGTAATGTTTCAAGTAAGAATTAAATATAGAAGCTATTGAGTTCTATTATTATGGCCATTTTGATTTCTTGTTTGAGAGCTATCGTTAGTATTAGAGCATCGATCCATGGCGCCGGAAACCTGATCTAGTGTGATCAGGCAATTGAAGGAAACCCTTGGATCCTAGGTCTTCAAATCACAGGAACACTTAAAAGAGATGATCACGAGCATATTGGATCAACAAAGTGAAGCAACAATCATGTTGTCCAATGCCATCCGTTACAAAGATCTAAATTCTCTCAGAAGGGAAATGGTGGAAGACAAAGCTCAGTCCAAACTATTCAATCAAGCTAGAATTCTTCGTACACCCAACTGGACTCCAGTAAATTCCTCGAGAATGTACAGCCCAACATCCTAGGTAAATATTATGCCTAATTCCTGCATGGATGCCCTTTTTACTCACCTACCAAAAATAAAATTTCCTAAATTATCTAAAGAAAATGTTATGGGTTTGGCATTTAGCAATCTAAATGTGAGCAGTTTTTTGAGATTAACCAAACACTAAGTGAATGGAAGGTGAAACTAGCCTCCATTTACTTGGATGGAATAGCCCTAGAATGCATCAAAACTTTACCAGAACTATGTTGATTCTTATAGATTGGAATGTGTATAAAGAGTCAATCAAAGAGAGGTTTGGAGATGCTTCCTTTGATGATCCTATGTGTGAATTAAATACTTTAAGGCAAACGAGAACTGTGCAAAAGTACAATAATCACTTAGATGCTATCCTCACACAATTAAATTTGCCTAAACCTTATGCTATTAGCTGTTATGTGGGTGGCCTCAAAGAAGAACTTTTGGGCTTTGTCAAAATCATGAAACCCAAATCATTGTGAGAAGCCTTTAGTATAGCAAAAATGCAAAAAACCACCCTCAATCAACAGTAAAAAAGGACCAAAGGATGGAATAAACCAGGAGTTAGTGATTGGTGTAGCAACATTGGAAGTAAATCAGGAGTGGGGATCTTCTGAAACAGGGGTGATAAAGCAACACACGCTTAATTCTAAGAATCCTACATTTGACTAACAACAATGAGATAATTCCCAAAGGTTTTATCCAACTCAGCCTTTCATAAAAAAGGAGCTAAAGGATTATGTTTTTGAAGCAACGAAAAGTACTCAATAGGCAACTAGTGTAAGAAGTAGTTATATCAAATAACATTGATTGAAAATGTAGTGGACAGTGAAAAGGTGAAAGAACCTAAGGAAGAATTATATGGTACATCTGTTGAGATGGGGATTGAAGCTAATATCTCTCTTAACACCATTACAAGACTACCTTCTTATCAAGCAATGACAGTGATGGGAGAAATTAGAAAGAAGTAAATTTACATTCCAATAGATACAGGCAGCGCCCATAATTTCACGGACCCTTCTATTTTGAATTTTGAAGTTGATAATGTGATAAATTCCCATTCAATAGGTATAGTGGCTAATGGAGAAAGAATTCCAATTACTCAAGGGGGGTCCACAATCTCCAGTGATCTAGCCAAGGAATAATATTTTCAACAGAGGCCTCAGTTATGCCACTTGAAAGCTATCATATGGTTCTAGAAATCCAATGGTTATCGAAGTTGGGAAAATGTTAGCTGGAATTTCAAGGAATTACAAATGACTTTCACTTTGCATAATAAGCAGATCAAATTGATAGGCATCAAGATTCCAATAATACAAGTGACCATGGACAAACATTGGGCCATTGCAAAAAGCTTTAGTAGCTCTCTACATCAATTCTTTTCTTCATTGATAAATGCAACTATTAGAGCTGTTATTGACAAATCACTCCAAAGATTAATTGTTAAGCAGCATAAGGAATTGGAAGTAGTTATGGAGAAGTATTCAGAGATTTTTACTGACCCAGTGTCTTACCACCATGCAGAACACTTGATCAACAAGATAACATTTAAGGAAAGCACAAATCCCATCACTGTTAAGTCATATAAATATGCAGCCCTGCAAAAATCAGCAATTGAAAGGTTAATCTTAGAAATGAAGGAATCCGGAATCATAAGAGAAATGCCAAACCCTTTTCCTCCCCTGATGTTTTGATAAAGAAAAAATATAGTAGCTGAAAATTGCGTATAGATTATAGAGAGCTTAATGCCAAGACCATACATGACAAATTTCTTATTTCTGAGATAAAGAATTATTAGATGAATTGTATAGATCTTAGTATTTTTCTAAAATGAATCTAAGGTACAGTTATTGGCAAGTTCAAATGTTTGAGGATGACAATAGAAAGACAGCTATCAAAACGCATTAAAGTTTCAGATGTTTGAGGATGACAATAGAAAGACAACTTTCAGAACGCACGAAGGTTTCAAAACGCACTACTAGTTCCTAGTGATGCCTTTTGGGCTCGCAAATGCACTGGCTACCTCCCAAAGGCTTATTAACTCAATTTTTAAACCTTTTTTATGAAAGTTTGTGTTGGTTTTCTTCGATGATATTCTAATCTATAGTAAGAGCGGGTAAGAAACACCTACAGCACGTTAAGCTTGGTGTTCTGGTGGAGAATTCCTTGAAGGTGAAGAAGAGTAAATGTGTTTTTGCAATTCAAACTATTGAATACTTAAGAGTTAGGCCATTACATATCAGCTGAAGGAGTCACCATAGGTCCAACAAAAATTCAAGTTGTAGTAGAATGGCCAACCCCATCTTCTGTAAAAGAATTAAAAGGAATTTTGGGTCTTGCAGGATACTAGAGAAGATTCATCTAGGATTATGGTAAAATCAGCAAATGCCTAACAGATTTGCTTAAGAACTCATTCACATGGAATAATCAAGCTGAAAATTCCTTCAAACATTCGAAGGGCTGCTGAGCAAGCCGCCAGTATTGTCTTTACCCAACTTCTCACAGCCTTTTACCATTGAACCAGATGCAAGTGGCACAAGTCTACGAGACTAATGAGAAGAACAAAAACTATTTTAAAGTTCTCTCAAGCTTATGATTTTATAATTACTAATATTTTATTTGAGAAAAAAATGAGTATATTATCATTTATAAGAACAAATCTTCCAAATCACAGATTAATTATTTTCTTTTAAGAAAATGAGATTGTTTAGAGTATAAAGCTTGTAAGATCATCTTAAGCTATCAATGCCATCTATTAAATATAGATAATCTACATAAATATGCATAAAACTATCACAAAAAAACATGAACTGCAGTAATTCATGATTTCAACAACTTCTCCGCAAGCATACTTTCAAACCAAGTCAATAAAGAAAACTACCATTTAAATATATAAAACAGACCAGATAAGAAATGTGGAGGGACGACACCTAGCCAACCATAAAAGTGATCGAGAACATTGCATGCATTAAGGTGGCAAACAGCAAGGACTGAAATGGCCTCAGTCATCCAAGGTATAGAAATTTCGGGCATCATACGCTCCCAAACAACCAACAATAATAGTTGGTTATGATGATGATGATGATGATGATGGTGATGAGGAAGAGGAAGAAGAAGAAGAAGACCAAGAAGAACAGGAGATGAACAGCCATCAGTTCTCAAGCCCAGAAGGCGAGAGCTCTCAGGCAGCCACTGAGCGTATTATACGAAAGAGACCTTGGTTTTGTCATCACAGGCATCTAGTATTCAAATATAAAAGAAAAGTGCAGTAAAAGAGTGAAAAGGCAAGTGCGAATCCCATCACGTTAAAATTTACAACCGATAGATTTAGCAGAGATATCTCTAGCAGCAAAAGCTCCCTAATCCATACAGTGACTGAAGTATCTTAACACGGCTGATCGTAAAAGAATAGCATCCGAACAAGGTTCAAACAGACTCCAGCGAATCGTCATTGAGCGAATCACAATACCCATGTTTCTACTGTGAAAGAAACAAGAGATACCAAGCTTCAAAAGAAAAAGAAGCAACCGATACCAGGAAGACGGCGCAATGCCAGAGGAAATCCGAAACCCTAACCCTAACCCTAGGGGAACTGGCCTGAGGAGAAGAGCTTTCGCAGCAGCACAGCGGAAATACGCGACTTTTATAGAACGGCTGAGCACATGGTGGACCGGGCTGTCGACTACAAAGGCCCATCTTTTAGTATTAGATATGGGCCCACCTGGTCCGATTAAAATTATATAAAAAATAAATAACAAGAGACCACATATAGCTTGCCTCAAAACAATCGACCAACTTTTAGGCCCTGTTTGGTAATGAGCTAAAAATCATAATTAAAATTACTCATGACTAAAATCTTAAATTTATTTTAAAAAAAACTTAAAAAATTATTTTATATCACATCTCACACAAATTCCAGTATTAAACAATCATTTTATTTCACATCCAAAATAATTCTCAATGTGCTCAGCCAATTTTATTTTATATCATATATAATTTTTAATATAATCAACTTAATTTATTTCAAATCATACATATTTTTCAAAAATAACTAAAAATTTCACCTATAATTTCTTTTTTTTCTTATTACCAAACAGAGTTATAGGAAAGCAATGTTTTTCATTTGAGAGACGCATGTTCATGCTCCTATACAATCAGATCGTATACGAATACGAAATTAATATCTTTGTCACGGCTTCACGCATCAAAAATTACAAGCTATGCCCTATTTATGAAAACCACATCCAATAATAGACAGTGAAGATTGAATTAATACAATAATTGTGCGAGGAGATTATAAATAGAACTCTTTAAAGCTGTGTGGAGATCCTAGAGTCTTCCAGAAAACAAAGTAGTGCTACTGTCCAGCGGACGAATCTGGTTCAGAACAGGTAACGCTCTCAGGCAGTCCAGAGTAATTTTCAAGAAAGAAAAATTGTTTTGGCCTTTATTAGTATCTCATTGGAGGCAACAAAAGAATTTATTGGAACGCACCTCATTTAAGATAAGTATAATAGAGTCAGTGAACAAATCTACGATCACCAATAAGAAAGCCAATCAGTCAACAATAGAGGAGACTTCAAAACAAAAGATTACGTCCATCAAAACTAAGTTTCTACTGATTTAAAAGGAAAGCAATAAGAAATATAACAGCTTCAAGCATCCAAAGAAGGAATTGGTTAAGGAGCACAAGCTCTCAAGCCTGGTAAGGTGAAAGCTATCAGTCAGCTACAGTGAATGCTTTCAGACGCAAGCCTTAGTTTTGTCATCATTGGCGCATCATGTTATCATTAGGGCAATACCCAAAAAAAAAAAAAAAAAAAAACAGATCAACAAGAGAAGATCTTCAAAACAAAACAATTGTAGTAGAGATGTCATTCAGAAAATCAACTGGCCAAACAATCCCATGACAAATTTCATCACAAATAATTACACACAGCTCTTCCTATGTTAGCAAAGAAGATAATCATAAGCACCCTGATTTTGATTTCATAACAGATCGAAGGAACAATTTCATGATTTTTTATCTCATGACCAATAATAAAATGGGAAGGAGTAAACCACAAAAATGGCCACACATCCAATGTGTAATTTTTTTGAGCAACATAAGCTCTCAAGTTTCAAACAGCTAACAAGAATAGTTGGCAAAAAGGTTAATGAACACAATGAGATGACAAGGAGGTAGAGGAAAAATGCCAGAGTTCTCAGGCCGCAAGTGAGAGTATTATAAGAAAGAGACCTTGGTTTTGTCATCACTGACATTTAGAATTCAAATAAAAAAAAAGTGAGTGAAAAATCTCAATATTAGACGACAAAAGACAAAAAGGAAGAGAGAATGCAAGCACACAAAAATTTACAACCGATCGATTTGCACAGAGGTCTCTCGCATCTAAAGGTCCCAAATCTTTGCAGTGAATTACGGATAGTAACACAGCAGATCAACTGCGGGTCAAACAGATACACCTTTGGATGGTCCGAGGACAAATTGCTATTGCTTGATTTCTACCATTTGAGGAAAAAAAGATGCCAAAACGATGGCCCAATACCAAAGCAATCCCAAATCCTAACCAGAAGAGCTATCGCAGAGGGAATGCGGAAAAGCTTTGGGGCTCAACTAGCTTAGTTAAGACAAATTAAAAAAATGATTATTATGCAAAATTGCAAGTAATGAGGCATAAGGGTACTCATACGCTGGTCAAAAAGTCATATGTAAGTCACGAGTGTCAAATTTTATAACCGTTTGATCCATCCATCACATAATTTATTATACAGTTGATTCAATTTCGCAAAAAGTGATTTACTTTACAGTAGAAAAGATTATATGCCCCTATAAAATTACTCAAATGTCTTTTATCATTCTTCTAAGATGCATAAATTAAATGCGGGTGATTGAAAATCTAAATAAACATAATAGTAAATAACAGATAAACCAAACAGCAATAAAATGCAAAAAAATGAGGAATCAACATCCAACAATTCAAATTTTACAGACAAACATACAAAAATGCTAATATCTCAAACGCCTATAATCAATTTACCACTTATTGCATTTTATAAAAATTATGATTTTAATAAGGAACGGGCAATGACATACAAACCATAATTCCAATACGTTATTCTTGAACTCCTCGATGTTACCTTTCCAATTCACCCCTTGCCCACCAAATTCCATTGGCAGGCAGGCAATGAGTTGGTCATGAAGTAATATAAGAACTATCCAAACAACTAAACCCGAGCCCACAACAGGTCAGTCAGGTCAGGTCCACTCAACTTCAACTAATCATATTATTGATTACTAGTCAAGTTAGATTCATACTATAAACTGATCCATAAAAATAGATATCAAGCTCACATTGCACATTATCAGATAAATGTGAAGTACCCATAAATTAAATAAACAAATCAAGTTGGCAAATCAATCCCAACTACTACCCATTCATTGATCAAGTTTAAATAGACCATAAACATCATCAAGCCAGATTTTATTCATTTTCAAGAGACTATTAATCAAATCATCTTCAGGTTAAGCTAAGATTGTAAGATTCAAGCATTCTTCAAACATCATCCCCTAACCAATCAACTGTAATATAGGTTGAGATGGAAGAAATAAATTCAATGATAAAGTTTCGAACGAAGAAATAAACCATAGAGAGTCAATCATCCGTTAAAAGAATATGGTAACTAAAGACTTTGCAACAAAACGTTCATTATTTTAAAAGCAATAAGGCTAAAAAGCTCCACTTACAAGTAAGAATGAACTTAACATTAGGAAAGCACTTTAGTACAACACTTCCACCCATCATCATGAGAAGACCTCCTCAACATAAATTGCAAGTATAACCAGCAAGCATCAGAATAAACAATCATTCACATTTCCGTTGCTTCCAGATGCAAATCTAACATAACATTAGAATAAATAAGCAATTTCATTATACAAATGAGCATTAAAAAAATTCAAAAATGTAACAAGAAACAGAGAGAGATGCTGGAATAGAGAAACAAAAAGCAAATAAATCGATGGTGATTAAGCACAATAGACACTACAAAGAAGACTCAAGATACACAGGCAGTATAAAACAGAACTACATGGAAAACATCATTGTGAAATGTTTAGCTTGACATTTACGAAGATTGTGGTATATAATTCCACCTCAATCTGTTATATCAAGCCCCCCTCATCATTTGATCTTGGCTCCATGCAAAAGGTAGCCTGTTATCTAAGCCAACAAAGCCCCCGTTGTCTGAGGTAGAGCCTTCCAAACAACAGTGCAGGAAACATAGAAACCAATAAATTATCCAAGTATTTTGAAAAACCAATAACACTGTGAAGCCCCAACATCTAACCAAAAGTAGCCCACAAACTACATTGAATTAGAAAATCCAATGGATTAAACCGAATAATAGCTCTTGGGCTATGTGTTGGTCAAATATTAGGGTTATGTAGCAAGGCACAATGAGAAATTTTGCAGGTTATTGTGGCAATTGGAGAAATAAAAGAGATCCAAAAGCAATCTTCCACCAGCAATAAATATCGGCTCCATGCGGCAGACAGGAACTACCACTGACAGTACCTGCTGATGACTCAATATAGGAGCACAATGTTCTCTTTAAATATCTCCCCAGCAGCCAAAAGAAAAGGTTGGATTTTCCCTAAAACGAGATAATTTGGATTCACTCTGTGAAGAAAATTAATAAGAACGATTGAATCATTGAAAACAGTTATTCAGGTCAAGGAAAATATTCCCACCAAGTGTAGTTAGCCGCCGTTTAATGGTAATGGTCAACAGATTGAAAGATGGACAACATATAGGGACTAGTTCATCCACAAAGGCATCTCAGAGTTGCCCATGGGAGCAGACGTTGGCAGTCCCAAATATAAAAGATATTCACAGAACAAAATCATTTCAAAAAGAAAAATGATTAAAACAAACTGAAAATTGCAGCTAATATAAATAGGGTAAATGATCAAAAATGGCAAACATTGCTTATGCTTAACGCAGCTTAATTCTAAATAAAGACACTAATTTTCTTTTCACAATTAGATCTCAAATAAAGACACTTATTTTCTTTTCACAATGAAATCTCAAATAAAGACACTTATTTTCTTTTCACAATGAAATCTCAAATAAAGACATTTTTATTTTCTATTCACAATCAAATCTTTCTGAGCTTCAACAACTGAATCAGGATAGTTTCTCTGTCTGTGTATCATAACCTACACTGAAGTATATATCTATTTCATGTTTCAAGTGCTAGGTCAAAACTTGAATTATTCTTCCAGCAAGAACAAAATTAACTGTCAGCAACTGGCTTGGATGTTGAAGTCGAGCAAAAACATCAAATTATCAATAAGTTCACATGTTATACCAACAATAACACCGAAAGAAAAAAATTCAGTCAAGTAACCGACTTTGAAATTGTCAGTAAGCATATGAAACTTCACGCCAAATAAACTGGTCAATTAAAACTGGTCCATTTTCATTTCAAAAGGATTGGTAAATTTTTTGGGAGGGCTACAGAGGATTATTCAATTAATAAATAATTAAGCCTATGAAACTAATAAAGTGACACTGGAAAAAGGAGTCAAAGAATTTAAGAAATCAGGACCGGTAGCCCTTTTTATATCTTGCAAAATAAAAGTAACTAGAGAACATCATCAAATAAAACCTCAAGAAAACAACAAAGAAATAACGTATGCTACAATTATGGTCTAAACAGCTGATCTTTCTTGCAAGAACATCTATGCTGGTCTCAAAGATCCATGGAATGATTGTTTAAGCAAACATAAGCTCAAATGCATGCAAACAACAAAGCTCCTAGTGACTAGTGTCTGCCAATGTTAATAACATTGAACATTGGTTTCTTAATCATGATAATAGACATACAAAATAACAGTGACAACTTTTGCCTACTAAAGATACATATCAAAATTCTTGATTCTCACAGTAAAAAAAGAGTGATCGTTGAACAAATCCCATAAGGGAAACAGAATAACTTCTCAGATTTTTACCATTTTTCAAGTTACAAGTACCCACAATAATGAAGCCACGAGATATTCAAATATTGAATTGTTTAGACACTGCACAAACAGCCAAGTTCAGCTAGGAAAAAGGTCTGGGGCGGTCTATGTAAATTTCAAGAAGGAAAAATGTTTTGAATTTTAAAACAGCAAAATTAATAAACACATACAACAACAAGACAAGCCAATCAGTAAAAAATGAAGAGAACTTCACAAACATAAGATTATTTTAATAAAAGCTTATCAATAACAAAAACAAAAATCAATCACAGGGAAACAAGACATATAACAACCTCAAACATCCAAGGAAGGAAATGGTTGAGCAGCACAAGCTCTCAAACCTAGCAACAGCAAGGCGAAAGCTCTCAGGTGGCCATTGCGAATGTTTTTGAGAAACAAGCCTTGTTCTAGCATCTTTGGCATATCACATTATCATCAAAGCAAAACAAAAAAAAAAAACAGATAGCTAAGAAAAACACATCAAAACAAACATTAGCGGAAAAGAAATCAAAAAAACAAAGAGTACTTCTATTTACATTTAGTAGATTTACAAAGCATAAAAGGAAATCCAGAGTCAATAAACACACAATTTACGATCATCAATAAGACAAGCCAGTCAGTTAATAATGAAGAGAATTTCAAAAATGTAAGATTATTCCAATGAAAGCTTATCAATTTAAAAAACAAAAGCCATCATATGGAAGCAATAATAGACGTAACAGCCTCAGACATCGAAGGAAGGAGTTGAGCAGCACAAGCTCTCAAGCCCATTGAAGCGGAAGCTCTAACGCTGCCACTGTGAATGTTTTAAGAAGCAACCCGTAGTTCTGTCATCATTAGCAGATCAACTATCATCAGAGCAATACAACTAACTATAGCCAGAGCCCTTAGTAATAAAAAATCTCTTGTGTGCAATTCAACTAAGTTTCCAAATCTATAAAATAATTGAAATTCAACAAAACCACTGTTTCTTTCTTTTTCAGTGGGTTTGACCAAGCAGGAAAACAACAATATTTATTATGCTCAGATAGGTTAAAGAAAAGCATCAAAACTAAACACATGCAGTAGAGATGTCATAAAAGATCTCTTCTGTGCAATTCAAACTGTAAAGTCAATCTCCGGATCTTAATGGTGAAATAGGGTACATGAAATTCAACAGACGGACTATGTGTTTTTCTTTTCTTCCTATGGACGAACAGAGATGAATGAACTTTTGACCATAAAAAATAAATGAAACATTCTTTTTCTGTGAAGTTGATTGATGAGGAAAAATAATATTTATTATGCTCAGACTGGTGAGAGAACAGTATTAAAACAAAACAATTGTAGCAGAGAAATCACAAATAAAAACTAATTATAGACATCAAATGGCTAACAATTTCCAAGATTAAGAAATTTCATCACAAATAATGACTACGCATAAGTTTTTCTAGTGCATATTGGAAGAATTGTTTCACCAGATTAATCTCTCAAACTCACCAAAGCAAAATATCATAGGCGGCAAGTTAGATGTTTTGAGACGCAAGCCACGAATTGCTGATAAATGACATCTCACATTCTCATTAGAGTAAAATTTTTCCTAGATATAACTTCAAAACAAAACACACAAACAAATAATGATCTAACAGACAACGAATATGAAGAATTATAGTAATTTACGATTTCAATTTAATCCACGCAAGCATACTGCGAAAAGAAGTTAAATAAGGAAAATGACTATTCGTAAAACTTTAAAATGTGGAGGGACGATCTAAAGCCAACCAAAAGACTGGCATCGAAAACATCGAGAATAATAAAGTGGGAAGCAACGAGTACACAACTGGCCTCAGACATCCAAGGTGAAATATGTTTTGAGCAGCATATGCTCTCAAACAACCAACAGGAATAGTTGGAAAAATTGGTAATGATCATCATGATGATGATGACGAGGAGGAAGAAGAAGAAGAAGAAGAAGACGAAGAAGAAGAGGAGATGAAAAGCCGTCAGCTCGAAGGCAAGAACTCTCAGGCAGCCAGCAAGAATATTATTTGAAAAAGACCTCGGTTTGTCATCATTTGGCATTCAGCATTCAAAGAAAGCTCCAGTGAAAGAGTGAAAAACCTCACACATCAGACGAGTCAAACACAAAATGGTAGCGCGAATGTAACAAGAGAGAGAGAGAGAGAGAGACAGCGAGAGTTGCTTCCTCTCCCTCTGTTGCTGTGTAAAAAGTAGGCAGAGAGAGAGATAGGGAAAGAGAGATGCCTTCTCTCTTTTCTCCGCCGGCGCCGCCGCCTGAGAGCGGCCTTTGATTAGTCGACGACCTTTCCCTGCCAAAACCGAAAGAGAGGGACAGGAGAGAGAAGGAAGGAGAATGAGACGCAGAGGGAGGGAGAGAACGAGAGAGAACGAGATATCTTCTCTCACTGTTTTGGTGCGCCACGACCAGCCGGAGGACAGGAAGGGGGGAGCCGCCGGCGCCTGGCTGTGTGTCTTTGCCGCGAGAGAAAGTCAGTAAGAGACGAGAGGGGGAAAGAGAGAAGGACGAGGGTAGAACCTCACCGCCTCTTCGACTGAATCTACGCCGCACCCAATAAAGAAACCGATGGCCCGGTGGTTTGCCCTAAGCATCGGATGGACCAGGAGGGATGGAACAATTACATTATATGACCCCAACAAAACTAATTTTTGCATTTAACTCCTTTCATGTGTCAAAAAGATATTGCTACCGGTCTATTTCAAGCTGGCCTTTCTAGTGCCCATAACGGTGGCAATTTGTATCCGTACTCGATTAAATCGCCCTTACTCACCCCTAATGGGACGGATATAGGTACTAAAATTTTACTTGTGACCCACAATCCGCCCCGCTCCTTTATGAAATGGGGCGGATACGATTATGAATCGACTATACCCGCCCCGCCCGGACCCGTTATATATATATATATATATTTATATAGACTTATATAGGGTCAAATAAAGAAGAGTGTATTGAAAATGAAGAAACATAAGGCCTTGCTTTCATAGTGTAATATTCATTATGTGACTACGATATTTGTTGTTTCAAATAAAATAAAATAATTTAATTTTTATTAACATTAGTTAGGAAACGGGGAGGGTACGGGTTTGTGAAAACTAGAATAGGAATAGGGCGGGGCGAGGCGGAAACGGGTATGGGGCAGGTATGAGTAATGAATTATTATAGCGGGACGGGTATCATAAGTATTTATAAATCCGACTCAAACTCCTCCGTTGCCATTCCTAAGTGTCTGACTCTAAAATTTCATTTTAAATTTCAAATCAAGTTTAATTCAAGAATAAGAAAACTAATTTTTAAATCACAATTCTTATAAAAATATTTATTATTTATATTTAAAATATTTAATATTATAAATTTATTTCTATATTTATAATTTTATTCTTTTCATGTAAGTTATTTTAATGTGTGTATATATATCAAATTAATTTAGAATAAGCTTTGAAATACGAAAAAATTTCAAAGGCAGCATCAAATTGGTTCAGCATTATTATTTTAATACGCAGAATGCTGAATTAAATTTTAATTGTTACATAAATTTATAATATGAAAAAAATTTAAATATATACGTATATATATCAAATTAATTTAGAATTAAATAATTTTTTTAAAAAATAAATTAATTTTGAGTCAACTTTTAATTCAGTAAAATACAATAAGCTTTGAGTAAATTTTAAATTTTACAAAAATTTATCAGCATTATTATTTTTTTGGGATAATCACCTACATACCACACAATTTTACTTTATTTATGTGTTACTCATCAATTCTTAGTTAATTACACTATGCACACTCAAAATATTATGAAATCTTACATACACACACTTAAGTTAAAACTCAATCAAAATATATTTGAAAAAAAATATTTCGTTAATAAATCATTAAAATTATATTTTTAACCTTAATAGTACTTTTTTTTTCTTCCTCGATATCACACTAAAGTGTTGATCTGTCCTAAAATCAATTCACGTCGCGGATGTCTCCTCCCCTTGCCACTACGTAAACATCAAAGTTTTAAAATTTTCACTCAAAATATATTTAAATTTTCTTAAAATAATATGATAAACGGTTCAAATTTTTTATAATCTAACTATAGTTAGGTTATTGAAAAATTATAATTGCACATTATAATGAAAACAAGTGAAAATATGTATATATATAAGATTTTATAATGTTTCGAGTCTGCACAGCGTAATTAACTGAGAATGGATGAGTAATGTATATATAAAGCGAAATAGTGTGGCATGCAGGTAATTATCTCTATTTTTTTATAAAGGCAGCATTAGTTTTTTTTTTATTTTTATTTTTATTTTTATTTTTATTTTTGATTGGAAGGAGCTGTTGAATTCGTAAATTTATGCATAATCCTAATTTATCAGCTTAAGCTCAGCTTATGCATTTATGTATTGTCTGATCGAACTAAATTTCACATTAATTGAATTGTATATTTTCAAAAGCCACAAAACAATTATAAATATATAAAAAAAAATATATACCATTTGATTGAAGTATACCTCAACTGAGTTAACTTTAGCTCAAAACTCGTATCAAATCGAGCTTTCTTGCTTGTCGCTCAATCAAAATTGATTCAGGTCCATTTATAATTGGGCCAAAATACATGAATTTTATGAACCAACTTCAACTTCCAAAGTATTTTACATCTAATATGACGGATTGGTTTTAGGAGGCGTCGAGTTTAATGCTATTTTGATATTATGTTACGTTATTTAGCAAAAATAACTGCTTGGTTTAATAACATCTATATAAAACCATTTATAAGTTTATGAAATTATTAATTAAAAAATAATATCGATATGTTATGATATATATATTACATAACATAATATCAAGATAACGATAAATCAAACGCTTTTTAGCTTTTTAAATTGTTTTATTTGCTTGAATTTTTCAGCTAACTCAGATATATTGAAATTTCTTCGGTTATTAAAATTTATGTATTTCAATAATAAAAACGGAAGAAATTATGTATTTCAACAATAAAAATATTAAAATATTTTATATTATTCAAACAAGCTATCAAAAAAGATTACATTACTTGCATTTAATTTTGATACTCGTAAAATACAAATGTAAGTTGTATGGAGTTCTCCGCGATTAAATTTTTACCATTGATGAAATATTTGATTAACTTAGAAATATAATTATGCTCAATAACATAATTATCTAGTTATCAAAAAATCAAACTAAAACGTATCAACAACAAAACAAATTTCTAAAATTAAATAACAATATTACATTTGAAAAATTAATCTAAGCCAAAATAGCAATGCATGAAGAAAATTAATGTGATGCTCATAGTCGAAGAGGGCGGGGAGTGATTGTTAGGTGATGTTCTAAAAGAATGAAATTATTAAAGGAAAGTGCAGCTCCTGACACGCTTCTACGCTGATAAAAAATAGTAAGAAAGAAACATGAATGAATTATCTCACGTTGAAAAGGGGCAGATTCTGAGATATATAACATAAAATCGATGCATTTATATTAAAATCAATAAGATGGACAACCTACTTTGGTACCTTAAGCGAGTCCAGCAATCGAGTGATTCGTATAAAAAATATTTGCTGGAAATCTTAAAAAATTCACTCTTTAAACAATAAATTCCATTCAAAATAGTATTAAAAGCTTTACAAACAATCTCGGGGAAATGCTCTGGAAGTTCACAACATTCGCGAAACACATAATCATGTGCGATTATTATAAAAAATATTACAAGCGCTTAACACTAGTCATGTTTTTCTGTACTTCTTTCACTCTTACCTTCCAACGTTGTCACTACTAATATATATATATATATTATTAATGAAAAGCCTGCTTCGATGATCACTCGAGAAGTCCATCATACCCTATGCAAGACCGAGCATACATGCATGGGCCTTCGAATAGAAGTAATAGCATTAATGAATTAAGTCTTCAATGTGTGAGAGTGAGACCGGGGCCGATCCAGCCTTTAATAAGGGGGTGCAATTGCATCCCCTGAATCTTCTTTAATTATATAGAAAATTATTTATATATATATAATTTAGAAGATTTAGGATGCAATTGCACCCCTTATAAAGGCGATCGCCCCTGGTCTCACTCTCCACACATTGAAGACTTATAATAATCGCACATGATTATGTGTTTCGCGAATAATGTGAACTTCTAGAGCATTTCCCCGGATTGTTTGTAAAGTTTTGAATATCTATTTAATGGAATTTATGTGTTTACAAGGAGTGATGTTTTT
>KZ451888.1:1528257-1546386 GCA_002786265.1 Apostasia shenzhenica | reverse complement strand
TATATATAATCTTCAATAAATTTATTATATAGTATAAATTACATTGAGTCTCTTGAGTTCAAATGGGTATTGCAAATTAATTTTAAATTTTTTAAGATCTTAATATTAATTTATGAAATTACAAAAATTCTATAATTTTAGTCTCAATTAAAATTTAATTGTTAACTTTTTATAAAGATATTGTATGATTAATATTATTTGTTAACTTTATGATTTTTTAGAATATAATTTTAAATATTAATATTTTATTTTTTATTTTTAATGTACAGAAATAAAGAAATCAGAGAAATTAAATTTAAAAAAATAAAAAATAGTATAATAGAACTTTGAAATATGTAAATGATTTAAAGTAGTAAAAAATGATCAAATTTTATATTTTTAATAAAAAAAATAGTGAAAATAATAATATTTTAAAGAGAACCAAAACTGCAGTACCTTCACAATCTTATGACCCAAATAAAGTTTTTAAAAATTTGAACCAATTTACAATACTCTTCTAATCTCGGAAACCTGGATGCAATTTATCCTATTATTTATAATATAATATAATAATAATTTTAATTAATTATTAATTATTAATTATGCATTATATTCATTATTGCACTCTATTACCTTAATATTATTCTTTAACCACTTGAGCCGACTTTCCTCTAAAGTGAAATTATACTCATCAGTAGTCGATTCGCATTGAGCCGACCCTCCATTGATTCCCATTGATTTTCGTATTGCTAGTAGTCGATTCACGTAGCCTCCATCATTAGGCTCCCGCTGATCACCGTTGCCACCATCTAGCATTCTTTATCGAGTCAGTATCTCGTCCAATGATTTTTATTCAGCCTTCTGCTTCAAATTGATATCTTGCACCTCTGGTTCCTCTTTCCCATAATTGTTGGTCTCACCTGACCCCCTGGTCTGAGATCTTGGCTCCGCTACTGAGTGAGACCACAAAAAGTTAAAAATAATGAATAAAACATGCTAGCTAGGTGTCGTTTGGTTCGTTGTTATCTTAGTATTATGTTAGTAATCTAAATGTTATAATATTTAGATGTCATATTTTAACTAATAATTTTATAATTTAATAAAAAAAATTTTATACATATCATTAAATCAAACGATTACTTTTTCTAAATAACATAATATAATATCAAAATAATATTAAACCAAATGCCCCTAAATAATTTGAAACAAATTAAATAAAATAATTAATCACAATCTCTGACTACAGCAAACTACTTGTGTACCAGAGCCCAAACAAATATGACTTGAATTATATTATTTTATCCTAGGCAAAAAAAGATAAAATTAGGCCTGTTAATGGGTTAGATTCGGATCAAATTGGCCTCAACCTAGATTAGATTTAGAAGAATTTTGGATCAGATCGGGATTAACCCAGATCTGATTCATGACCAGTGATAATCAAATTTTCAAAACGAATTTTGGGTAAACTCAAAAATTATACTAATTATAATTTACTTATTTAACTTATTGACTTTCTTTAATTGATAATTTTGAATTTAAATATATAGTAATATTATTAATTAATCTATTATTTAGTATTTTATTTATTAATCAACTTTAAATATAAAATAAAAATATGAAAATAAAATGAGTTGACAATAAACACTTTACCTCAAAAACTAATTTTTAATATAATTAACTTAAAATATTAATATATAATTTTAAATCGTCAAAACATTTATATATATTTAAATAAGAGAGAGGTAATATATATATATAAATATTATGAAAGATAGAAAATACTTGACTTTTAAAATAATATTATAAATCAAAAATTTATAAAATTAGCATTTTAATAACATTAATTTAAAATATTATAAATATAATATAAAATAATAATTATTTAGTCATTTAATAAAATTTCATATCACTAAATATAAATAATTTTTTATTTTTATTTTTATATTTTAGTTTATATTATTTTAATAATTTGAGTAAAAAATTATTTTATTTAATAAAATAATTGGATCGAAATTTGATCGAATCATGATGTGACCAGTTGACAGGCTAGATAAAAGGGTAAATTACACTCAAGTCTCTGAGTTTAAAATTTAATAACATATAAGTCCATATTTTTAAAATTAACATCAGAGTCCCTGCGTTTTTAATAAATTATCAAATAAATATTTTTTTATTTTTTTATTATTAAAAAAAATTAAAACTATCATTATATCTCCTCTTTCGCATGCGCAGGGATGAGAGGAGAGAGAGAGAGAGAAAGGTACATTGGTAATTTTAAAAAAATAATAATAAAAAAAAAATAAAAATGATTCATTTGATAATTTATTAAAAACTTAGGGACTCCAATATTAAAAGTTTAAAATGTGAATCTGTGCGTTATTAAGCCTTAAACTCATGGATCTGGGTATAATTTACCCTAATAAATATAAGAGGTATCAGATAAATCTACATTACATTGATTTTAGCTTATATCTCCTCCAATAATTTTTTTTTTCAGAGGTATTTCTTAAAAATCTCCACCAAATCATTCCAAAAACCAAACTACTTGAGAGCGTAAGCATTTACAATTTCATTTGTTATTCCATTAATTATACCTTTTAGCTATAATTCTATCCCCATTTATATTAATTTCTATTATATAATCTTTCAAATGTTGTTCAGAGTTACACTCATTTCATTCCTAATATTATTCTTCTCACAATACTAAAATTTATAATTTAAACTATTAATTTCTTGACCTTTCTCCTCTACTTTTTTTATTTTATGAAGATACAAAATATTAATTTTTTTATAAATCATAATATCTGTCAACTCTATCAACTTACCTGTCAGGGTACCTATATTCCAAGTTCCCAATTTAATTCAAGTAACTTGTGTTTTAGTATTTAGACTAGGTTTTTTACCCATATTCATGTATGATTTGCAAACTCTTGCTCGCTTATCACTATATCGTGGTGCCGATGAACCGGCCTTTATTATTTTCAAGAAACATAGCACGTCATCTCCGGAGAATACCCTATTCCGAGCGTAATTTCTTAAAAAAATCATGTATGTTTGATATAATAAGTTTTACATTGGCTACCAACTGCCTAACCCCAGCATAACTATGATTAATTTAAATTTAAGTTAAATAAATTAATCATAAGTTTTACATTGGCTACCAACTGCCTGACCCAAAATGACCAAAACTTCAAAATTTTATGATTTTTAATTATTTAAAAGTTAAATTAACATGACATTAACTCAATGTCCGGAGATAATAATTTTTGACCTGACCCACCAACTCGAACTGAAACTAACCCCAACTTAACCAAGTATAAGTCGAGCCTATACGAGTTCAAGTTATAAATGGATTGACCCAATTCAACCTATCAGTGACCCAT
The DNA here is from genome assembly GCA_002786265.1 of Apostasia shenzhenica. NCBI lineage: Eukaryota > Viridiplantae > Streptophyta > Magnoliopsida > Asparagales > Orchidaceae > Apostasia > Apostasia shenzhenica. Next base: position 1,543,024 of record KZ451888.1, on the reverse strand, counting down.
TTATCAAAATTAATACATATTTTTATTTTTAGTTCTAATTTTAATATTAATTATTTGACGAGTGTTATATAATTTAGTTGTATTTTTAATGTTCTTAATCGAGCTTTATAATTATATTGATTTAAAGTAAAAAAATATTAAATTTATCAAATTTTGATAACTTAAAAAAATATAATAGACAAGTTGGCAGGTCGGGTTAAGTAACCAGTTTATTAAATAGGTTAGGCACAGTTTTGATGCTTGATTCGTTTAATAAATAGGTCAAGTTTGAGTAGCATAAATGAGTCAGATTTGAGTCAAGCTTAAATGGGTCGGATCAAAAAATAAATTTACTTAAATTCAACCGAACAATTCGAATTGATACCCCTAGTTTATGCCGGAGCCCATACTCTTTTCCCACACTACATGGGAATAAAAACTTCTCATTTTAAAATAATTTTGAAAAAAAAAAAGTTAGAGATTGATGGAAGGAAGGCACACACAATTAAATTCAAATATTGTATATAATTTGATTTAGTTACCCTCAATTTGATTCCAAACCAATTCCATCTTCAAGCAAACTTTCAAGTTTCGAGTATTTTGCTTAACCCAACTATGGTGAGAACATCTTGACTCAAAATTATTTATTCATCGATCTTTAAATTAACCCACGACACATCGTTGGGGAGCCACAATTGACAATAATATGAAAAATAAAAAACATAAGTAAAAGGATAAAATCAACCACCACCGAGTATTTTATCCCAATGGTGTGGTTGGCGGCATGAATCCTTTGAATTCATTACACTATTAATTACCAAATAACAACTCTAAATATTTAGCTCCAAGTATAAGGCCGCACTAGTGGCTGCCTGTGCGCGAGGCCACGCGAGGGCGGCCGCCTACGCATGAGGCCGCAAGCGTGTCCACCTGGGCTCGACGTCCTACAGTTGAGGTTGCGCGCCGCGCCGCCGACGACTCAAATGCACAAGGGCATAATAGTAAATTTAAAAAATATTTATTTTAATTTTATTTTTTTGATGACTTAACAATATTTTAATGAAAATCATTATGTTGGACCTGATTAAAATCTTTTTAAAAATAGTAAAGATTGTAGTAAATTACATAATAATTATTATAGATTTGTATGACAACGGTAAATTAGTCAAAACTCATAGTCCTAAATTGAATTACTCTAATTTTATTTTATATTCCATAGAATTTTAATATAACTTATTTTTCTACTGTATTTCTTAAAAAGTGAGAAATTAATTTGAAGGCCATGTTTGATAGAGTTTTATATCATGGCAATTTCTTCCACTGCAATGGTGATAGAACTTTTTTTTTTAATCAAATTACCAATTGGTTTTAAAAATTTAATTATAATTTTATTTACTTTATATTTAGGCTTATTGTGTAATTAATTTCATTTTAGATTCCATTAAAATAATATTTGGCAAAATTATAAGAACTTAGTAAAAATAAAAATAAAAAATATAGTCAATCAAATTATAATTACAAGTAAATTATAAGAACGTAATAGTAATTTATTATTAAAAGATATTTAACAAAATATCTATGATATAATATTGATATATAGCACAGATAATTTGCTAAATAATTTTTTAATAAACTATTTGTTTTGTAGAGCATTATTAAATCACAAAGTATTTTTCATTAGAATTATTTTTTAAGATAAATCCAAGCCAATCATTTTTATCAAATTAGTCCAACTAAGCGTGGTGCAATTTTATTTATCTTAAATATTATTGCAGGCCGCTTTATCTAATTTTAAATTTAATGTTCCATAAAAAAAATAATAAAATTAATGCGTGGTTTATATTAAACAAGGAAAAATTCCAATCACTTTTTCATTATTTAAATCCATAACCGTCCAATTACAATTTAGTTCTTCTGATGAATGAAACATTACAGTTTGGTCTCGGAGCTATCTTCAGCTTGATCAAAATTACAATGCTACTTTTTTTAATATTAAATTTAAAAATTAAACTACGTGTAAAAATTTAAATTATTTTAGCTTGGGTTAAATATAAGACTTATTTTTCATGTCATTTAAACCAATAATTATTTTTATAAAAAAATTAAATTAATAGACATATCTAAAATTTTTAATTATGATTAAAATATAAGTTAAATTTAAATAAAATATTATGATGACAGTAAATTGAATAGTAGAATGTGATTTATAATTAAAGTTCTTCACATTTTTTATAATTTGAGTATTTTATAAAATTTTAATGCTAAAAAATAATAAATATTTTATTAATAATTATATCAAAATCAAAGTCCCAAATGTTATATTTTTAAAATCATGAATGCGTATAATATTATGTCTTAATTTAGAAATCTAATTATAAGTCATCCATTTAGAAAATATAGACTCTATCATTGATCATTAGTTTTTGTAAGTTTATGAGTAATTTCTCTTAATTATTTTTAATAAGTATTTGGTTAAATATTATTTTCATATAATATTATTTAAAAAATAATTATTTAATTTGATAAAATTTATAAATTCGTAAAATCATTATAAAAAATATTTTTAAATATTATAATATTTAAAATATTGTAAATATAAAAATAATATTACCTCAAATGCTCTTGAAATTTTATATAAAAAAGAGATATTACGCTTGGTCCCTGAGTTTAACGCTTAATAACGCAAAAGTTCACGTTTTAAAAATTCTAATATCGGTCCCTGAGTTTTAATAAATTATCAAATAGATTTTTTTTATTAAAAATATTTTAAAATTACTATTATATCCCCAGGCTCTCTCTCTCCTCCACGCCTCTCTCTCTCCTCGTGATCCCGGCGCACGGGAGACACCACGCGGCCGCCGGCAGGTCTGGCGGCCACGCGGGGTGTGCGACCCACCGGCTGCCGCGGCTGTCTCTCGTGCGGCAGGGATTGCCCTATGCGTTACTAAGCATTAAACTCAAAGATCTAGACATAATTATTCCTAAAAAAAAATTCATCACAAGACTCATCTCCTATATCACCTCAACTGAAAGGTGGAATAAAAAAATTCCCTGCATTGTTTTTTCATTCATAAATGAAGGTATTAAATATATGTTGACATGAGAAGATGATTTTAAGTAGAGGTGAGAATGATCCGAGTTTGAGCCAAGTCAGTCACGGCTCAAACTCTGCACTCAGAGTCTGCTCGTATCAATTCGATTTAAGTTTGAGCTAATTTATTTGAACTTCGAGTTGACTCGAGCCTTAATCGAGCAAACTCAAACTCTTTATGAAGTGAAAGTTTTTCTTTAAAAAATAACTTTATTAGAATTTTAAATTAAATTAATTATACCTACTAAATTACTTAACAAATATCCTAAAAACAATTAACATGTACTTTTATAAAAGTAATAAATAATTATAATAAATAATTGAATATATTATTAATATTAAAAAAAAAGATCGAGAAAATTCGATTTGATCCGACCTTGGCTCGTGGCTCGATTTAATAATTTGAGCTGAGCTTATTCGAGCTAAATATTGATCTGAACATCGAGCGACTATCGATCTTCGAGCCTAACTATCACCCAAAATTTTGAGTCATTTGTAAATTGTTTATTTTACATTTCGAAGTTAGAAAATGCATTTTTTTCTTTTAATTTTGTTAGATATTTTTGACTACAGCCCACCAATATAAAATGCTAGAAACATTGAACTCCATTTATTTAATATATCCTTGATGAAATAGATATAATAAACAAATACGAAGTTCTTTTCGGCTTTTTTTTAATAGCAAGTTCTTTTTGTTTTTTATCTAACTATAATGGGCCAAACCATAAAAAAATAAAAATAAAAGCTGTAATGGGACAAACTGAAAAGCACGAGAAAAAAAAAGAGAATAAAATCAGTTGGTCTAACTCTGAAAATCACTCGCTCAGGGCCTGTTTGGCAGCAGGCCTATTTTGGTCCTTGGATTTTTTTTGGCCCAATTTAGGCTTTTGTGGTTAGAAAAAGTTAGTGTTTGGTATGTGGACCAATTAAATATAATAGAAATAATCTATTAAAAAATTGATTATTCAAATTAAAATATATTTTGAGTAACGATCTTGAGATTACATATATACATAATTTTTTAAATATAATTACTGATAAGTCCCTGTAATTAACGCATACTTACTATTTAAGTTTAAATATTAAAAAAATTATTGAAAAATCCTTACAGTTTTTCGAATATTACATGATAGGTCCTCCGCTATTAATTTGAACAAATTTTTAATTTTACCCGTCTTACCACTTCAAATGTTGAAATTTATAATTTTTCTGTTACATACCTTGCAGGTACCAAAGCTAATATTATTGGATTTAATTAGAAAAAAATACGATGAAAAAATTGTAGTAAGCTGTTGAGCTCATCTAAAAATTAATTTTTTTTTTCTGGTTGATTCTAATTCAAGGCTTCCCTTCTATTGATTTCATGAGATGCACAACTCCTTCAACTTAATTTTTTCTATATAAAAATATTATAATTTTATTACTTAAATTGTTACATATATATATTTATAATCTCATTTCCTTTATACTAATAATTAAAAAACTTATACATAATAATAAATATTTGTTATATATTTTAAAATTAATGAATATACATGTTTAAATAAATACTTTTTTAATATTTTATAAATTGCATTAAATATTAATAATAACAGCTTTTACAAATCAATAATATAAACACAAACTATTATTGCAATACATCAAATTTATAATAAAATTAATTAAATAATAAGAGCATAAATATTTAAACTCTTGTACATAAGAATAGCAACTACACCAGAATAACAACTCCAGGAGCAAATGGACAGAGTAATAACGCAATTCCAACAACATAATGCTTAATAGACAGCAACAATCACATAATTTCAACTAATTCAAGAAGAAAATATTGCATTTGACAATGTACAATACCACATTGAGTTGACATAACATATTGTAGGATAACATACAACACAACAAAACTTTACTCCATACAAAACTTTAAATAGGAAATGAAAGGGAAAAAAAATTGTAATGCTGCATCTGTTGATGTTGTCACCTTCACTCCATACGTTGCTCTGGGTTATTACTTGTTGAAAGAAATACGTTGCTCTCAGTGACGACGATCCAGACGGTGCCGGTGGTCACTCCGCCTGTGGAAGAAGAGGAGAAAGTCGAGGAGGTCCAGCACCGTGAAGGAGAAACTTTAACGCACAACAAAACAGAACTTACCACGAACTGTGCGAGGGCGACGACCACGGAAGATGGCAGAGAAGCCGCAGGTGTGACCGTCGCGGAACAAGACGACGACCGCGAAAGAAAAATGAAGAAGAAGCCCTACCAAATCCACGAACAGAAATCACTACCACAGACGAAGGCGACGACCACGGAGGAGATGGAAGAAGAAGCACTAGCGTACCTTGGCCACGAGGTTCTATTGCGGAAGAAGCGGACGGCTCCGGAAGCACGCGACGGCTGCGAAAGATCGCGGCGGCTGCGGAATAGGGTGGCGGCTGCGGTAGAGGGCGACGGGTCCAGAAGCATGCGACGGCGCCGGAAAAGGGCGACCGCTCCGGAAGATCGGGCCGGCCGCGGAAGAGGGCAGCGCTTGCGGAAGGGGGCGACAGCTGCGGTAGAGCGCGGCGGCCGCGGAAGAGGGCGGCGGCTGCGGAAGGGGGCGACGGCTACGGAAGATCGGCTGCGGAAGAGCGCGGCGGCCGCGGAAGAGGGCAACGCCTGCGGAAGGGGGCGACAGCTGCGGTCGAGCGCGGCGGCCGCGAAAGAGGGCGGCGGCTGTGGAAGGGGGCGACGACTACGGAAGATCGCGTCGGCTGCGGAAGATCGCGACGGCTGCGGAAGTGGGCGACGGCTCCGGAAGCACGCGACGACTGCGGAAGATCGCGACTGAAGCGGAAGAGGGCGACGGCTGCAAAAGAAAACCTAGCGCACGACGGGAGTTCTATTTTTTTGACGCAATTTGGACTTATTTGGGGCCGGCGTGTAAAATGACCAAAATAGGCCTGCCGCCAAACAGGCCCTAAATGATATTATTGTTATGACAAGAAATAATCAGATTTTTTATGTAGAAAATCGGCTGAGCGGAAAAATCACGACTCCTTTCGAAGAGGCTTAAAAAATCACTAGAATCAACCTTTTCTTTTGGGATTACAATAAGAAAGCTGAGGGGACTTGAGATAGAAGTTTTTGGGTCTAACCTGTGGGTCCGCTTTTCCCGTTACAGTGGGATATTTATATCCCGATCTACTCTATAGAGTCATTTCAGCAGAATGGGCTTCAGCTCCAATGACAGACCATCATTGTCCGCAGGAGGGCCCACTCCCTGGCCTTTGCTATACGATGTACGGACGGTACGGTCTGACGGCAGGAGAGCCTATACCTCTTGAAAGCAGTATGGTCACCGATACTTTACCAGGCATCGGTCAGTTCTGGTCTTTGTTCTTTGTCTTGGTCTCTTCGGTGTCGGTTGTTCGGAGTGATACTTTCTCATGTTCGACTTCGAGCGGTCGTGTTATTGATGCCACGTAAGCTTCCACGTGTGCGGTCCAGATTATTGAGCGTGGATCCAGATGCAACAATTATATATATATAAAGCTATTAAATAAAGATAGTAGAACAAACTTAGATCGATCAATGGTTAAATATGAGCCATTAAAGCTCTACTTTTTTCGACTAGTGATTCCTATTTGGTTGAACAATCTAACAGAATAGAGCAAAGTTCATCGAATAGTGAAGCATAAGTAGATAAGCTAATCTACCTTGTCACATCTAAATGAAGGCCAAATAGAGGGGGCATCCTCAACTTGTTCAACCTGATAAGGAAGTTATATATGCAGAGCATGAGTACCAAGAATTTACTATGATTATAAAAGAAAATCACTACATAATTGAGCAGTCTTTAATCTTTAGGCAGCTCATCTTGTGTAACATACTGACTGTGCTCTCAGATAAAGGTGCCATGCGAGCCACGTGGATGACTCTTATAAGGCGCGAGAGTTTTTATTAAGCACTAAATCTTTATCGATATATCAATTATATCTGAATAACGCCTACTTCTATAGAGTAAATCAACTATTCTATTAATAGCAGCATTGATAACATCATCTTTACATACTTAGTTGACCACTGGTTGCTTCCAAGCAATTGTCACATGGATCCCAGCTCCACAAGCCTCTCCATCAAGTCTCGTAAAATACCGTGCTTTCTCATCTAAAATAGTAAAAATTAGTTACTATTAACATGTGGTTTCAGTACTGCATCCCTGCCGTACACGTGACGCCTAGCTGGCGTTTGGCCTTCATTTCTTTTAACTAATCCATCTCTGTGTTCTCACAGGTCAGACCTCAGTCAAACCCCGGACACGAGGGTTCAACCAAGCCTCGTCCACGATGAGCCAACACCATCCTCAATATTACAAAACAGTGCATGTCACTATCAAGCTTGGTCCGACTGCATCGTTTCCCCTACAAGGACACTTTTTCCAAATCCGCAAATCAAGGATCTGTATGCTCCAGCTGTCACGAATCCCCAGGAGTAGTACCAATATTAAAAGTTAGCATCCTCCTTTTGCTGCTTTTGGTCCCTCTAGCGGGAAACAAATGACGCGAACCCAAAGCTTGTTCACCTCATTTTCTCCGGAAAATCAGGATAAAGCCGCACCATCCGCTGCCTATAAATACCTCTAAACAGTCTTTATACAAGGAGGACGGACAGTTCTGAAGATCGGAGATCAGAGAAGAAAGAATCAACAACAGCGGCCAGGGTGTGCAAATAGCTTCTCTGGTTCTCCCATTTCTATTGTATTATAGCCCCAACTGAGGAGCTCTTTTCATCTCTCTCTCTCTCTTTTCTTTCTCAAACGTTGTATTAGCCTTAACGGCTACTTCTTTCCTTTAGTGAAACTTCTTCATTGACCGCTCGTTGGACGTAGGGGATTTTCTCTCTGAACCACCTTAAATTTGTGTGCTGATCTGAATGCCCGGAACTCTCTCTCTCTCTCTCTTAAGCCTCCGCTAACAGACTTATCTCTCTGCGCGCTGCCGCCTCCCGGAACTCTCTCTCTCTTTTGGTGTTTCTTAGGACCTCCTACATTCTACGTCAACAATTATACTTTTTTTTGATAGTACGTTTCGGTCTCACATCTTAGATCTTAATAAATTAAAATCTTCAAATTGTCTGATGTAATCACACGTGAGCCAGTTACACTTTTTTTTTTTTGTTCTCTGGGTTTGGTTTTGCTCCATGTGTAAGCCATTGATTAATTAAAGCAAGCCCTAATTAATTATATGGCTATTTCTTTCAAGTAGAAAGGAACAAATACAAAGGGCGACAACCCTTCTCCCACCATGTTCCATTTTTATAATTATTTAACCTATAAATATCAAAAATAATAATAATAATTTAACCAATGATCAATCAAATGTCACAATTCACATCCACATGTTTTTTCTTTGTCATTAATGCAAATTGTCAAACAGTTTTAAAGTTCTAGTAATTCTGTTAAGAGCAGTCCAAAAAACTAATTAATAAATTAATTAATTATAATTTAAGAATTTAATTCATTAAATTAATTAATAGATTAAATCATAATTAACTAATTAATTGATTAATTATTATTATATATATATATAGCATTTTTCTTTAGTTAATTACTTATTAAGTATCCAACTATCTTTTTTTACATGCTTAGATAATTAATTTTTAATTATGCTTGTGCAGGATCTACATTTTTAAAATGCATTTCTTAAATTTAATACATTCGATGAGTTCAATATGTATCATAAAAAAATACATCGCGCAGAGTATGTTTAGAGTAAATTACTAGGAAGTTTATATTACAAAATATGATAGAGATGAGAGAGATAGGGAAGATTATTCCGTTAAGAGATTTTTGTTTTAACTTAAAATCATCATTTCTTAAAAAGATCCAAAAATATTATGTGAGTTAAAAATAACAAAAATGGTTTTATTTTTTTACAATTAATTAATATATAATTAAATAATAATTTATTACCCTTTAAATTCAAGCAAGTGGAAATTCATTTGTATTGAGACCGAAAAATAAATCACTTCTTTAACAAAATCATCACTTGGGTCCACAACTCCACATAACCAGACGATATTGCGCGAATCTTAAAGGACGGGGGTATAAGAGTAAAACCGGCGCTCCGATTTAGGGATATTTTTAATAAAGAATTAAAGAAAATAATATCCAAGTCGCCGTAGTACGGGAACATCATTGGATGGGAGACCGCAGGCGCAGGCCGCCGGCGCAAATGGAGGAGGAAAAGGCCGAAGGAGCTGAGAGGCGCTGGAGCTGCCGGAGGAGCAGGATGCGGCGGATCTCCAAGAGCCGGCGGCTGAGGGCGGCGGCCTCCAAGCGGAGCTGGCCGTTCTCTTGGCAGAAGGCGGCGCACTGGCCGGAGGCGCCGGCGAGGCGGTCTGCCAGCGCGCGGTTCTCCAGCCGGAGCCAGCCGACGCGGCTCCGGAGGTCCTCCAAGTGGCGCTGCTTCCGCATCCGGGACCGGCGAGCTGACTCCCGGTTCGATATCATCCGCCGGATCCTCCGCTGATCGTCTTCGTCAGCGGCGGCGGCGAACTCCATTTCTGCGGCGGGGGGTGGAAGATGAGGAACGGAGGAGAATGGGGGGAGGTTTATTTATGGGCCGGGCTGTAAGGACGAGGGAAGGTGGGCCCACTCCATTTAATGGGCTCAAGTGTTCTATTTGGGCCCATGCCAGCCCATTTTGTCTGACTCGAAGGCTGTTGGGCTTGGGGTGGAGAAGGCCGGGAATTGGACGAGCTCCACATTGTTTTGGCGGATGTGGTGGTGGGGAGTGGGGACTGAGAGCAATGGTTTATCCTCTTAATAAAAAAATATATTAGAATGTCAAACATATATAAATAATTAATATATATATATTTAATATTATCTGTTCTCTTTTTTATTTTTTTGGAATTTTTCCTTACAATGTTAAACATAAATGAAAAGGTGCGTTTGAGTTTGAATTTGAATGTTTCAGAAGAAAATTTCAGTGGAAATGAAATCTTCTCGCTGTTTCAAAATGGGTAGGCATTTGCAGTTCGAATTCAAAAACTTTTTGGCAAAATATACCAAGGACTTGGCGTAAATCGATTCGATTTTCTCGTATACAAAAGTAACAGTTCGCTGGTTAATCTAAATCTTGTAAGTGCCAATCGGTGTTCGGGTAAGAATCACACGACCATACAAGCAAGCTTACCTCGTGAGGCTCATTGAAAAAGCCGAGAGATTTATCTCGTAAAACCCACACGCTATAAGTACAACTACTGGGTGTGTTTGTTTGTAAGGTTAAATTTAAGAAAGTTAAAATTAAATTTGGATAGAGATATTTTTTTATTGAAAATTGTGAATGATGTGAAATAAAGTTAGTTATTATGTTGGGATATGTGAGGGATGTGATATAAAGTTAGTTATTATGTTGGAATATGTGAGGGATGTGATATAAGTTAGTTATTATTTTAGTAATATGTGTAGGATGTGAAATAAATTTAATTTTTAATATTAAATTTTATGTGTGATGTGATATGTCTGGTTAAAATTAAACCAGGTTAATTTTAAACTTCTAGACAAACGGGGTCTATTCAAATTTTTCGCTAAAAACATAAATGAGCTATCTTGTATGTCTATAAAGAGATATCTTTTTGTACAACTACTGAATATTCAAATATTTAGGTCTTGTTTGGCATGAGCCCAAAAATGGGGAAAAAAATATCTTAATAATATTTTACATTTATTATAAATTTTAATAACTTTATTTCACATTCAACACAAATTCCAACCTTAAAAATCAACTTTATTTCACATCCAACACAAATTTCAACCTTAAAATCAACTTTATTTTACATCCTACACACCTCCCAATATTAAAATAAATTTCTTTCCCATCAATTCTATAAAATAAATTATTTTCTCTTTCCTTACCCAAATTCATCCTCCAACCAAACAAGCCCTAGAGATGAAAAAAATAATTGAGATTATAATAATAATTATAAGTACTTAATTATCTTAATTTTAATATTTGACATGAGTTTAAATATGCATATTAAGAAAAACGTTAAGCTAGAAAAACTTGAGAAGAAAAATACTATTCAGTTTTAATAATTTAATAATAAAAAGATTAACCGTGATTTTTGACCTATAATTTATGGGTTATCTACTGATTAAATTTAAGGCAAATTGCATTAGGGCTCCTGAGATCAACACAGTATTGTAAATAGGTTTTAAAATTTGAAAAGCCTCAATTTAGATATCTAAGTTTATTTTTGCGCTGCTCTTTGGTTCCTAGTTACTCTCTAGCTTTTTGTGATGATTTATTTAGACGGTAAATATTAATTTTGATCACTTTTTTATTATTATTCATAATTTTAGTTCAAAATATTCTTATAATATTATATATTTAGAGTTTAGATCGATAAAAGAGAAAAGATTTACATTAAAAAAAATAAGCAAAGGCCCTGTTTGGCACGAGGATAAAAAACATGACCAAAATAGTACTAGTTTAATATAAAAAAAATTATTTTACTTCACATGCTCAATAATTTTTAATAAAAATATCAACATTATTTCACATCCTAGACCAAAGAGTATTTTAGTCTAGGATGTGAACTAAAGTTGATATTTTACTGAAAATTATTGAGCATGTGAAGTAAAATAATATTTTTCTATATTAAAATTTATGAAAAATGATTAAAAAAATTATTTATTTATTATTATTATTATTTTTTTAAACTAATACCATTTTGGTCCTCGCACCAAACAGAACCAAAAAGTCATTTTTACTATTTTTAATAGCCAGAGACTCAACTTCAGCACAAATGCAACCCAGGGGGCTTATTTGCAATATCATCTAGACCTCAGGGGCCCTAGTGTAATTTATCCCGTAAATTTACCCCAACGAATGAAAATTTTTAAAATCGTGATTCATCAGTTTAATTTACTGAGTTATTAAGATTTCACTAAATAGCTGTTGGAAAGGAATAACCAAACTTTACAAATTGCAGCGATCATAGTTTTTAACACTTTTCATTTCTTTTAAAGCGTAATTAACTTTGAGCACATTAATTTATTTTATTACATTATGTAAAATTCTGAATATTTAACCTAACTATATTGTTTTTAAAATTAAAATATTTTTATGTTAGTTATTATACATATTTATTTATTAAAATAATATTCCAAAAATTTAATTTTAATTCAACTTGAGGTTTCGCTAAACAATATTGTGAACATTAGACAATGATTTCATAAAATAAAAGAAAACCAGAGAATAAAAATTACAATTTTCACTCTAAAAAATTTGCATTTATAACTGTCTAATTAAGGTAAAAAAAATGAGACTAAGTTTTTTTGACGTGGAAACCAGTAAGGCAGAAAACCACGCGCCTCTCTCTGGGCTGCTTTGAAGAGGTTTTGCTAATCGAAAAACTGGATACAGTGGTGATTCTTGGTCCAAAAAGAATCTCTTTTCTCGTGTTATATTACAGCGCCTAGGGCCGGTCATACCGCTTTAATAGGGCGTGATGGGTCATTCTGTGTACTTCTTTTGAATCCCGCTGTTTGGCTTGAGGGTTGTTCGGTTTGAGGAAGTTGCCTGCGTTCCCCTCGCGCCCCTGGCCTGCTTCGTGAGAATTGGTTCCGTTGAAGCCTCCATGTGTACGCTCTGGATGCTGCTTTGCGGATCCCAAGGCAACAATACCTTGACTTTTTAACCGAAATTTAAACTTTAATTTGACCCAAATTTTGGCACTTACATCCCATTAAAAAAATATCTAGTTCAAATTTAATTTCATTTATTCATTGAAATATACATATATTATATATATATATTAAATATCTTGTTACTATAATAATTGTCTAATAAATTTATTAATTGTGATTTTATATTTTAATCTATTAGATTATTCAATAGATTAAATTTTAATTATTAAATAGTACAATAGATTAAAGATCAAAACTACCTAATGGATCAATTTAATAATAAATTATTTCGCTGCAAAGTTTTTTTTTTTCTATTTTTTATTTCAGAACTCACAAAAAATATTTGTGTGACAGATGTTTTTTTTCTTTTAATTTATTCAAGTTCCCTCTTCCATGAGTAAACATCCTCCTTCACTTGGTATTACACTTTGAGAAAGATCATCAATTAAATATATTATCCTAAAATTTTAAATATATAATCAAAATTAAGTCAAACAAGCAGAAATGATTTAATAAACCATAAGAAAATCAAAATCACATAAAATAAAACAAAATACAGCTTCACTTGAGCTGTTAAATAATACTTCAAATTTTTTTTGTAAAATATCTCATAAAAAATTGACAAAAATTTTGAATCGAAAGAGAAATTTTAGGCACTGTTGAAATTTCATCGAGTGATCGCAAAGTAATGTGGTCTAATATTGGCGGATGAAGTAATTATTAATACACTCTTTTATATTACTGTGTTGTATGAAAAAGCGATATATTATATTATAATATGAAAAAAAAATATTATTACGTAATTTTTGTTTAATAAAATTTTTTTAAAAGTTATTGTCAAAGACATATGTTGCGTTGTGTAACCAATTAATATTTAATTAAATTATATGTTTATATATATATATATATATATATATAGGACTATTACATTTATACTATTGATAGATAAAGGTATATATTATTACTATATTTTATTATGTATATGATATTATTAGGTAAATTGTAAGTAGGTTCCTATTGTTTGCTCGTATGTGCAAGTAGGTCTAATTTTTTTAAAATTGTTCAAATTGGTCCATTAGTTTAAGGTAATGTGCAAGTAAGTCTAAAATTCAGATTTAACAGTAAAAAGACTTATAAAATGACATTTTTATCTTTAAAATTTTCTCTCTCTCTCTCTTTGCGGCAGCCGAATCTCGGCTAGCTTGTTCTTCCCCTTGCCGGCGAGGAAGTCAACTTCGAGAATTCCCACAGGATCTTCGGAGTCGCTAAAATCCTCAAACTGGTCCCGCATGATTAACGCGTCGCCGCCATGCGAGCCGTCATTTTCCACGCCAACGCCCGATCTTGTGATCCCGCTGGCGGTTGCACACGCCTGATCTCCGATATGCAGCATCATATTGACCGCGCCCGCGCCGAGCTGCACAATATTAACCAACAGATCAACTACTTTGAGCTGCAGATAGGGGTGTGCATTCGGTTTGAGTGGTTGGTTTGGTGATCAAACCAAAAAAAAAATGGATTCGGTTTTAAATTTAATGAAACCAAACCAAACCAGCCAAATAAATATCGGTTCGGTTTGGTTTGGTTTGGTTAAAACCATATTTTTGGTCTGCAACCCTTTGATCTACAGCGCAAGCCGCGCAAGTCGCGCAACCCTAAATAATCTGAAACTTCTCGGTCGGTCAAATCAGCCTTCTTTCACGCAAACTCATCTTGTAACATCCCGGAAAATTTAAATTTAGATTTTTGATTAATTAAATTTATTATGAGGAATTAATATTATTCATGAGAAATTAATCATTTAAAATTAAATATATGAAATATTAAATATTTATTTTGTGATTCAAAAATTTAAAATGGCTGAAATTAATATTTAATTTAATTAAATCTCATTATTTAAAATTCAAATCCAATGAATCTAATAATCCATTAAATATCCATAACTACCTCCTTAAATTAATGATAAGAAAAATTATAGAAATACCCCCAGATTATTATTTAGGGAAAGAAATAGAGATTCT
>KZ451888.1:1506339-1525600 GCA_002786265.1 Apostasia shenzhenica | reverse complement strand
GCTTAATTAAAATCTATGTTATATGTGTTTAATTATTTGTTATTCTTATTATATCATGTCAATGTGTTATTATTATTATTGTTGTTTAATATTTTTATTTAAAGGCTTTGTTAGTGTACAACCTACAAGTCTGTTCTAACAAACTCTGTCACTAACGTGGCAGGTACTGGAGCACTTGATCACGGAAATGGGGAGAATGCCAGTCAAGAAAAGAAATAGTTTATTGTCTTATTTACTAGAGAGTGATCATTTACTTATGTGTTCAGTTGAGACTATAGTAGTTCTGCTTCATTACTTTAGTTGGATATTTAATTCTATTCTAAGATTTAGTATTGTGAACTCTTGTAGTAGCTTTTGATCTACTTAGTTTTCTTCCGCTGTTGAATTAATCTTCCTTCTCCCCTAACTTAAAAAAAAATAAAAAAATTAGTGTGACGGCTAGGGATGTCACACATCTATGAGCGAACCCAAATCGGCAAATTGCCAACTGAACCGACCCAATATAAATACGTGGGTTATTCGGTTAATTCAGTCGGTTTGGTTTCCAAACATGTGAAACCGAACCCAAACCAATTAACCAAAATATTCAAAATATCAAACCATCACCAAACCGCTAGATTCTAAACCAAACCAAACCGTTAAATTTAAACGGTTCGGTTCGGTTTTTCGGTTTAAACCATAGTTTGCACACCCCTAGCTGCAGATGGCAACGTTGCCATCGACTGGGGAAGAACAAGCTGGCCGAAATCCGGCTGTGGAATAGAGAGAGAGAGAGGAGAAGAGAGAGAAAATCTTAAAAATAAAAATATCATTTCATACATTTTTTTACTATTAAATTTGAATTTTGAAACTACTTGCACATTACCTTAAATTAATAGACCAATTTGAATACTTTTGAAAAAATTGGACCTACTTGCATATATGCTTAAACAACATGAACCTACTTTCAATTTATCCTAAACTTAATTATATGTGTATTTTTTTAATAAAAAATAATACATTTATGCTACTTTATGGAGTAGTCGCCTGAAGAGGCAACTGTATGTGAAAGAGCGTAAAGATAACAACGAATAAATTGATAAAAATAAAAAATAAAAAAAAATCTCCTAATGAAAAAGTAAACATGCCAACAACATAATGAGCTGTCATAGTTTTTCCAGCGAAGGCAAAAGCAAATTGTGATCTCTCGTGCTTTCCCTAAAATATATTTCTACTGTTTGTTTATTCCCAAGCTAATTATCTTTACTTACATTACTTACATTTAACTCGATAATTATCTTACATTCATAATCTTTTAATATCTTTGATTTTTTCTCGACTCAAAAATTGATATTTGATTTTTTTTTAACATATATAACTTAAAGATCAACAACTCAATTTGATAATCACGATCAACAATTCCTACACTTATGAAGTTGTATGTTTCTACATTCGCCATGAACATTCAAAAAAATGTATATTTTTAATTATAATATTTACATAATATTTTTAAATATAATAATTACATATATTATTGACATATTTTTAATATATATATGTGTGTTAATAGTTATTATGTATAATAATTATAACGAATAATTACATTCAGGTTTTTAAGATTAATGCTTAATAATACATAGGTTCATATTTTTTAAATTAACATTGGGTCCCTGAATTTTAATAAATTATCAAATGAGTCTTTTTTTAATTTTTTATTATTAAATTTTTTAAAATTACCAATATATCCTTCGGCCTCTCTCTCTCCTCCCCACCTCTTTCACTCCTCCCAATTCCCACGCATGGGCGACGGCCGCCGGCGAGTCGAACGACCCCGTGCGTGCGTGGGGGTCGCACACGCCACACGGCCGCCGGATCCTATAATAAATGCGCGTTAATACACCTATATGTAACTAATTACAGATCTATCATTTCTTACTTTTTTTTGTTATATATGAAAGCTTTAAGATTATCATATAAATTTAATGAACTTGATTATTTTGTCTAGAAATATCATAACACTGGAGAATATATCAATATAAAATAAAATTATATAATATTTTTTAAAGGAAGCTACAATTTAGTTCCTAAATTAAATTTCTAAATTAAAATTAACTACAAAATTATAAGTTCCATCCAATTAATTGGATTTTTATTTATAGAAATTGGATTAAACTTATAAAATTTTTGAAGCCCAGATATGTATTATAGCAACACGAAAAATAAATAAATAATAATATTCATTTTAAAATAAACAAAATATGATTTTTATGTCATCTTTTAATTTTAATATTTTATACTAAACAGTGGATCATATTTTTATATGATATTATCCTTCAAAATTAAAATGTATTCTACATTAGGGTATTAGAGTATCTAATTATTCATTGCATATATTATGCTAAAAAAATATCTAATTCTATAATTTTATAAATCTATCTTATAAATACTTTAGATCCGACGTTCTATATCTCTGCCAATCTACGATAATTAAACTATGTTTACAGGGCACGATCGTAGAGGTGCCGTTCGTATTTTTATATAATAAAATTAATAAAATAATTCCTATGACGAGTTAATGGGATGTGATTTTATGCTATAAGTTGTTCTATTTCTATTGATTCCTCGAGCACAATTGTTGGTACACGTCAAAGAATTTATATGAATTGATAAAGTTTATGAGAACATTAACTTTGAGCGAGAAAATTTCAAATAAGTATTAAAATATTTTGAATCAATTATCATATAGATGCGCTAGATTCTATTAGCCATTATATATAGAAAAATAATTACATGTACCTATTACACAAATCAAAAGAGACAATAAAACCAAATACTTTCTGCACGGAATAAGAATTCAATGCAAATGAGGAATTGGATTTTTGATTAAATCTTTTTTTGAATGTTTTTTTAAAATTAAAAAATGGTTGCTAAAAGATTATTCTAATCATGCAAAGTTAGATGATAATAAATTTAAAATTCAAATGCGTAAAAACTTCTCTTATATATAAAAGGTGATTAATTTTATTTAAATATATATATACATAATCAAGTTAGATAGTACATTTAGATCTAAATCTTTAAAATATATGTAAAATATTTATATAAATATGCTTACACCTGAATTCAGCGCATCTTAGTCATACACGTGGCACCCAAAAAGATTCTTTCAAAATCAGTTGTCATGAAGTGCAAATATTTATTTTATCATGCACGATATCGGACTAATCGGGCTTTTACTTTGCAAGTCTCGAACCCCGGTCTCTAGGATTTGGTGTCCCATGACCTTGGCCATGACATTAGGGGCTTCAGCACCCCTGTAATATTAGTCACGGTGTCTACTCAGCCTCAGCTATTGTTGTTGGATCGTCATATCAGCATAGCTTTCACTAAATAAAGATTCTCACCGGTCATAAATACTAAGAACTCACATGTCCTAACTACTATTGACAGTTTTTCCGGAGCCAGCAATAGTGGGACTGCCAGTATAGATCTAATTGATATAATATATAATATTCCATTTTGGAAAATCCGGTAAGCTCCACTACAGTTCATCTATAAATTCGTCTGGGCAGAGCCCAAAAATGATAGATAGAAAAAGATAAAAAGAGAGAGAGAACTGATAAGAGAGCAAAGCGAAAGAAAATTAGATCCCCCGAGAAATATTGGGGATGAAGCTCGTAATCTTCACTTACTCTTGTATTGGTCCTCTGACCAAAAGCATTTTCAACTTTAATGAAATCTTTTTCGCTGACTCACCGGTGGACGTAGATGAATTCATTCCTGAACCACCTTAAATCTTTGTGTACTTTTCTGGATGATTATTATCTCTCTAACACTGAACTTCTGGGCTAAGAACATTACGTGTCGCTAATTCTAAGGACCCCATCTATCTCCATCAACAAAGAACGTCACAAAGTTATTGTTGTACATGTCTGTGGAATTGAAAGACCTACCTGTTATATTTGAAATTAGAGGTCATATTATGTAATTTTTGTGCAAGGAAGATTAATAATTGATATATAATAATTTTGCTAAAACATTAACACAGGGAATGTACTTGATGGGTTTTTTCACATGAAAAAAAAAAACCTAAGAAAATAACCATCAATCAATCAGATAAAGCAAAACCCACCATAAAGAATCAAATCATGAAGAAAAAAAAAGTCTTTATGATTTCTTGAGAATCGTTAGGGTTAAATTACAAAAGGGTCCCTGAGCTCAATAGCTATTTATAATAGGTCTCTGCCTTTTAATATAGTAATACGTTATAATTTGGTTCAAACGTATTAATAGTCCTGTTTGGTTCATGCCCAAGTTAAGCAAAAATATTTTTTTTTAAAAAATAAAATAGTTTATACAATTCTCAATATATCAATCAATTTTATTTAATATTCTCACAGTTAACTAGCTTTCTTGTTCATCATATATATATATCTTAAAAAATATTATATTTTTTTATAAAAAATTAAAAAAATAGTAATGTCCAATTTAGGCATGAACTAAACAGAGAAATTTCAGTGCTAGTTCAAAAAGCTACTTCATAATATGAAGGTTAATGTTAAACCTTAATTTATCTTAAAAATTATCGTTCGAATGCATAACTTAACTCAACATATAGTACGCGCAAAAATGTTTTGGTGAGATTCAAAATTTCAAGTCAATCGGAATCAACTCGTATTTGAACTTATCAACTCAAATTTAACTTAAAATTTAAACAGGTTAACCCGAATATGATGAGTACGAGTTAAGTACAATCTTAACACTCCTACTTAAAAAAGTCATGTATTTGTTTAATAAGATCAAACATTTGATTAAAGTTGAATGAAAAATATTTTTCTTTTTTAATTTGACGAGTAAATAAAGTATAATTAGTGTTTATTTTAAAATGTAAATAAGATAATAACGTGTAAAAAAAAGTAAGTTTTAATTTTAGATTTATGTAAAATATAAAATAATATAAATTTCAATAATAAAATTTAGAGATAATTACTTACATGTCACACCATTTAGTTTTATTTATGTATTACCCATCCATTCTTAGTTAATTACGCTATGTACACTCAAAATTTTATAAAACTTATATACATACATTTTAACTTGTTTCTATTATAATGATTAATCATAATTTTTCAATAACCTAACTATAGTTAGGTTACAAAAAATTTACGTCGTTTATCATATTATTTTAAGGATATTTAAATATATTTTGAGTGAAAATTCTAAAATTTTGATGTTTAGGTGGCGGCAAGGGAAGGAGACATCTGCGATATGAATTAATTTTAGGACAAATCAACGCTTTAGTGTGGCATTGATGAAGAAAAAAATATGTACCATTAAAAGTAAAAATACAATTTTAATGATTTGCTAACGAAATATTTTTTTTCAAATAGATTTTGACAGAGTTTTAACTCAAGTGTGTGAATGTAAGATTTTATAATGTTTTGAGTGTGCATAGCGTAATTAACTAAGAATGAATGAGTAACATATAAATAAAGTTAAATGATATGACATGTAGGTAATTATTCCTAAAATTTAAGAAGAATATGAAGTGTTAGGGAAAGATTATTTTTATTAAAATTATGGAAAGATTATTATTAATGTTAGAGTTTATATGAGATTTAAAAAATGTATATTAATTTATTATTAAAATTTATATATAATATGATCTATTAAGTTAATTACAATCAACATTAATTTTTTTTTTTACAACCAACGTTAAAGTTAAGTATATAGTTTTATAAATTTACATAATTGATTATATACTTTAAGATAATATGTATGTAAATAGGTACTTAAAACATTAATAAAAGATTGCAATGATAAAAATGATCTTAGACTAGTTGACAAATTTAGTTAATTGAAAAATTAAATGAAGACTATAAGTAGAGAATAGGTTCAAATTAGTCGAGTAATTAGTTCAAATTAAAAGATCAACTTGACTGATTTAGAAATTACACGAATCAAATTGCACAAAAGCCCAAACTAGATTACGGTTGATATGGCGTCTCGAAGTTCAGATTGATATTAAGTTTGAATCGAGTTCAGCTCGAGTTTATATTAATCATAGTTGGATAAATCAATTTGCTCGATCTCTATTTCTTAAATATAATGAATTTAGTCATTTATCATAATTTTTATTATTTGTAAATAAGCAAGTTTTAGTTATGATTATGATATCTATTAAGTGAATTTTAGGATATGATTAACTCATTTCAAATTCTTCTAGAGATATTAAAAAAAAATTCAATTTTTGGAGTGCTAACACGAAGTTGAAGTGTCAGCTCAAATTCGAATCGAATTGAGATGAGCAGAGCTTGAGAAATAGCTAGCTATGCTCAAATTCAGATAGTTCTTACCCCTAAGTTAAATGGAGTAAGTTACTGTTAATAAATTGGGAGAATTACATACATAATATATAAAATTGTCTTATTTTTTGCTCCATAATGTGGTATTAATTTATCATTGCTATCGAAATTAATCATGATTTTTTATAAATCTTTTATGAATGAGTAATAGATATAAAGTATTATTAAATAATTTAAAAATATTAATAATATTATTATATATTGAATAACTAAAGTGATATTATTAATTTTTTTATTTTTAAATAATATTCAATATTTATTATTTATTTATAAAATATTTATATAAACTAGGAACTAATATGACAATAATTGAATTGATCAGAAAGTAGGTGACGTATAGATATTACAATATAAATTGAGTAATATTAATGTATTTAGTATGTTTTTAGAATAATTTTTATATTTTGAGTGTTTAACGATAAATTACATTTGTTTCATTTGCCACATATTTAAATTCTCTAATAAATATAATATATATTATAAATAAACAAATAAAATAAGAAATTAGATTCTTTGCCCTGTTTGGCGCGAGATTCAAATTAAGACCAAAATGATACTAATTAAAAAAAACAATAATAATAATAATAATAAATAAATTTTTTAATCATTCTTCACAAATTCTAATATAAAAAAATATTATTTTACATTACATACTCAATAAATTTTAATAAAAATATATATTTTATTTCACATCTTAAATCAAAATATTCGAATCGAATATTTTGATCTAGAATGTAAAATAAAGTTAATTTTTTTATTGAAAATTATTAAGCATGTGAAATAAAATATTTTTTTTATATTAAAATTATGTAGAATAATTTAAAAAATTTATTTATTATTATTATTATTATTATTAAATTAGTATTATTTTGGGTCTGATTTAGTCCTTGCACTAAATTTGATCAAACAACAGCAGAATTAATTCTATCATAAAAAAAAGAACAGCAGAATTAATAAATTGCAGTACGAGCTCTTCCCTCAGCACCCATAGCTCAGATCGTCACACCGGCCGTCATCGCTCCTCCGCTTCCTCGAATTCCTCCTTCGGCGAACGAACTTGCCGCCGTTTCGGGCATTGCCGTCGTCCTCCATCAAAGGCAGATCCTTGGGCTCCTCGCGGTCGTCGACCGTGGTGAGGTTCACGCAGGAGAATAGCTCCAGGGATGCGAAGAAGGCGGCGGCAACGCCGTTGCCGACCCAGGAAGCCACCCGGTAGACTGCCGCCGGAGGCCTCCGATTTCTCCTGATCTCCGGCGTGGTTCCTCTCGGGATGAACAAGTGGATGCACCTACAGGGAGATGGGGTTGGCATGGCCCCTGAGATCGCCGGAGACGAACGGAACCTCTGAACTTAAAGGAGGGAACAGGGTACAAGTGGTAGTTACAGAATGACGGCTGAAAAAGATGTTTTCTTTCCGAAAATACCCTTGCCTTTGCTTAAATTTACCGTTGATCTTATGAAGTTCTGAGTCGGCCCAAACATGACTCAAGATCTGTCGTTTAATTTATAAATCAATTTGAGCTCAAATTATGACTCAAGCTTTTAGAGTTTGAGCTTCCTCGATTCTAGTAACATTGAATTTGAGCCAAATCGATCTGTAATTAATCTCACTAATAAAATTTGATTCAAGTTCGATCTGAATTGATTCAAATCTAACCACAGCATGAACTCGGCTCAATAAAATCACAAACTATAAACCTTGCTCGTGGTTCGACTCAAAAATTAACCCGACTTGAATTTAATTTCAATCAAATATTAATTCGATATATCGGCCAAACTCAAATCACAGCTTGCATATGCCTTACTTGAGTGGTTTACGTCGCAATGGGCCCTTAATGGGCCGTAAAGGGGCTTTATTAAATGGATGCGATCAGTAATTCAAAGAGCTTAATCATCTGTATTGTGGGGCCTATGATGATAATTTATGATTGTTCTCAGTGGAGAAGTTTAAATAGAAAAAATTTCAAAACCTGATAATGGATTCTGAAAATAGTAGATTTTGCATGCAAGAACAAATTTAAATTTGCATTTCATGGTTTAAATTATGTAAATATTTTAAGAATGGATTCATCGTTAAGTTTGCTCGAAAATCGAATATTGATAGAATAAAAAATTAACACAATTCAAGTGAGTGACTAATAAATCATTTTTAGAGTTTGGGATTTTTAACGATCTAACTTTAAGCTGGCTTAAGATTATATTGAGTTAACTCAAAATCAGATAAATTTTAATCGATAATTACATTAGTGTTTTTTTATAACTTTATTAAAATCTTATTAAATGTATTTTTTTTATTTCTAACAATAAGATCAAGAAAAATAGCTGGATTTAATTTAATTAAATAAGTAAATGCATTTTATGTCTAAGATTTTGATTAAAATATTCAATCAATTTTTTCTCGTTTATATTTTAAAACAGATCTAAATTGAATAAAAATCTTTTAATTTAATCTAAGGGCAAATCAGCTCCAAATGGGATCGTTAATGGCTGCTATTATAACTCATTTCACATAAAAATTAATGTTTTTATCCAGAAAAAAAAAATTCACATTTTGGTCCACTGAAATGATTAGTATTCACAGTTCACCCTTAAAAAATGTAATTAAAAAATTTGATGTGATAAATACAAACTTTGCTGGAGTAAATCATAAACGTCAGTGATTTTTCTGATCTAAAATCTAAATGTTCATTTTTGTTGTAACATAAATGATAAGGACAAGATTTTACAAATGATGTAAGAAAATTTCTAAATTTTTAAAATTGCACTTATGTTTATTGAAAGAATGAAATTTATTGGATGATTTACGTACATATTATAAAAAACTTTTTCTATTTACTCTTAAAATACTGTGAAAAATTATTTATATATATATAAAGTTAGTATTATGTACTTATCATGCACAAAAAACAGTAAATTTGGATGCAAATAATATATAAATTTAGTAGTTTTTATATAAAGTTAGTATTTAGTGCGAATTGTTGTATATAAATAAAAAAAATGTTTTTGATGTATGCATATAAATTTCTCTATTATATTTAGTCTATATTATTTGCATGGTCTAATAAAGTTTTGTTTGGTCTGAGGATTAATTAAAATTAAATTCAAGTATTTTAATTTAAGATGTGAAATAAAGTTGATAGTTTATTGAAAATAATTGAGTATGTGAAATAAAATAATATTTTTATATTAAAAATTACACAGAATGTAATAAAAAATTATTTATTATTATTATTATTTTAAACTAGTATCATTTTAATCTTGATTTTGATTCTAGTGCCAAACAGTGCTAAGAAACATTGCAAACTGGCTTATATGTACAAAAAATCTTTCAATAAGATCCATTAATACTAATAAATCTTTTTTAAAATACAAAAAATCTTTCAATAAACCTTTTTTAAAAACTGGCTTATACTTTCTTTTTGCTAGGTCTCTTTGTTAATTTTTTTTAGTAACGTAAAAGGAATCGACGATATCATCCTCAAAATGATTGCAATAAGTCTATAAAAAAATGATTGCTATAAGGTATAAATTGAAGAAAAAATACTATATCATTCAAACATGTTTAAAAGATTTTTTCTCATTTTTTCTCATTTTTTATTTTAGAAATAATGCAAGCAACATAAAATATTACAAAGACAGTTCAAGAAAATGAGCTTGTTCGACAATAAGACTAATTTAGTATTATAATAAAATTTATGATTTTATCTTAATATATACATATGTATGAAAGAAAATAAAATTAATTTTATTAAAAATTATATAGAATGGGTAATTAAGTTGGTTGCCATATTAAAAATAATATAATATGTTCCATAAAATGAAATTTTTATATTAAAAATTGTACATAATATTAAAAAAATACTTTAATATTATTTTAAAATTTTTTAATTAATGAATCATTTTAGTTTTTGGTACAATTAAAATGGTATGAGGATATTTATAGTATCAAAAGTTTTTCCGCATGGTTACCTCAGTTCTCAAAATATGTAAAATTTTCAAATTGGTTATTTAAGTTCATTTAAATATTAAATTATATATATATATATATATATATATATATATATTAGAGTACACTAACACTAATAATATAAAAAAGGTTTCATAAATGATATCAATGTATTCGTGAACAATCTCATCATAATATTAATTCATGTCTCATTAATATTTTTCTTAAATAAATAAAATATGCTAAAATCTCGAAATAAGTTTTAATTATGCTCCAAATGGATTTCATATCGAGCTTTACAATATGATTAAGAGGATATTTATTAGCTACATATGAACAGTTGACTGACATTAATAAACAGAATGCTAGTATGTTCATGCTAATTGATTTGCTAATCAAATCGTAAAAATAATGTTCATACTTATTTCTTAATGTTGATGAATGAAATATAAATAAGTTCTTATTAAATCGAATAGCGAGTTGTTCATCGAACGCTCGGTTCATATACTTTTCTATCAAAAAAATACTTGTGTTAATATAAAAAAATGTCATACTTGTATTCTACGTAAAATACAAGGAATTATAATGAATAAACTAGTAAAGAATAATAGAAATGATAAAGAGTCCATTCATGAGTGTGTGTTCTCCTTTTCTATTTGTAGACCTTAGTGGGCCCGGCCCAACAAAGCGCGGCCTAGTAAGAACCTACCTAGAACGGCCCGGCCCAGTCAAGCCCAGCCCGGCCCAGGTATTATTGAGCCGTAAAATCTGAAAAAAGTACTGTTACGTACGGACAATAAATTAATCAAATATAATTTAAAGCTGTATTTTATTATATTATTCGATAAATTAAGTTTTAATCTAATAAATAATCCGATAAATTCATCAATTTAATGATCTTTGAAATTATATATTATTATCTTAAAAAAAAATTACATATAACAGATAGTAATTTTCATAGAAAAGTTAAATATAATTTTTGAAAACTTTTTACTTTTTAATTTTTTCTTAAATATATGACGAAATTTACGATGGCTTGCGGTTATGCAGAGTTGGGCACTATTCAAGCCTTATGCAACTAACTCCTTATGGAGGTTTATTATAAGCAATTTTTTTTGGCAAAAAATGTACATAAATTTTTGAAGTCGTATGATATACTTTTTGGTCTTTGAGATCTTACCATTTTTTCATACGTAATTTCATTTAGATCCCTAAGATTTATTTGCTTAGACATAAAAATCTACAAATCTCAAAATATGTTATTTAGATCTACAAAAAGTATTACATGGGACATCGTGGTACCTCCGTGACCAAATTTATTATGTATTACAAAAATGACAAAAATATCTTCTATTAATCTATTAATTTTCAAAATATATCATTGAGGCCGGAGCAGGCGCGAGGCCTTGCGCAAGCCGCCGCCTACAACCGCCCGCGAGCGGATGCCGGAGCGCATGGTCGCGCGCAGGCCGCCCCTGCGCGGACACTAGCTCTCGGGGCTGCGCGTTGAGGTGACCCGTGCTCGGACACCTGCGACAGCGTACTAGTGGACGCGACCTACCGGCCGTCGGCGCTTGAGACCGCGCGCAGGTTACCTATGCGCAGACGCACTCTACGCGATGGCTTAAAATCATAATTTAAAAAATATTTTATTTTATTTTATTTTATTTTATTTTTGAAATGACATTATTTTAAATGAAAAATATTATGTTGAACATGAGTGGAAGTTTTTTAAAAATAACTAGGGCTCTGGTGAACTATATAGTAATTATTGTGGACCTATATGATATATTTTAATATTTATGAATCTTTATTATAAATTAGACCAATCT
This sequence comes from Apostasia shenzhenica, assembly GCA_002786265.1. Lineage (NCBI taxonomy): Eukaryota > Viridiplantae > Streptophyta > Magnoliopsida > Asparagales > Orchidaceae > Apostasia > Apostasia shenzhenica. The sequence continues at coordinate 1,513,478 of KZ451888.1, read as the reverse complement.
CAGGGACATAAGTGAAATTACTCTTTTTATTACTAGTAATATACATTCGATTTGAATCTTTCTTGCAAATTATTAAAATGTAGAGAGACTAAATAGCGAGAAATTGTCAAACTCAAAAATATGCTTACATGTAAAAATCTTAAATTCTCACACACCTAAACTGATAATTTAAAATTTATAATTCTAACATACAAAACTCTCAATATTATAAAAATTATATTTAATTTTTTTTTTAAAAAAATTCTTCTTATTTTTTCAGTGAAACTGGACTATATCACAGGACTTTACATAACTTCTATAAAAACTAAGTTTCTATTTATTTGATAGCCAACTTAATCATAATTATTATTATTTTTAAAAATAAAATATTTTATATAATTTTTAATATATCAATTAATTTCATTTAATATTTTTATAATTAATTGATTTTATTTTTTTATCATATATATAAATCTCAAAAAAAATATATTTTTTTATAGAAAATTAAAAAAAATATTATCACTATCTTGTAAATTTAAACTTAACTACGCCAAATATTAAATATAAGTAGAAATTTTATTCTATTTTTTCTCCAGAGTTAAAATGGGAATTTTTCATAGCTACTTCTCGAAGAGGAAGACGTAGCTAAAAAAACTACTTATTTTATATATGATTAGTTTAAAAATATATATAAGGTCATCAAGCTATATTATGTCATAGCACATTTTTTTTTTTGAAATAAGTCATGGCACATAATTAATTAACGTGATTATGACTCATCAAAGCTCTAACCTATTTTAAATTATGATAAAAAAACATTTTTTAAAAAATATTTAAACTTTGCCGCATAAAACAAACTATATGAGACTCGTTTTGCGCTCTGTCGGACCCCGATTAAGTAGAATTGAATCTGACCCAATAAACATTAATATATATATATATATATACTTACATTTATGATTTAAAAATAAATTTATATAGAAATATAAAATATTTTAGATCAAATCTATGAACCAGACTCAAACCTAACCCTATTATACGAAGTATGAGTCGACTTTATATGTTTAAGAATTATAAATGAGTTGATTCAAATTTGACTGGTCTAAGAGAGTCTGAGTACTGGGTATCGGACCCAAATTCAATAGAATTGAATCTGACCCGATAAACACTAATATATATATATATACTTACATTTATGATTTGAAAATAAATTTATATAGAAATATAAAATATTTTAGACCAAACCTATGAACCAGATTCAAATCTGACTCTATTAAACCAAGTATGAGTCGACTTTATATGTTTAAGAATTATAAACGAGTTGATTCAAATTTGATTGGTCTAAGAGAGTCTGATTACTGGGTACTGGTTGATAAGTCAAACTGATTATGACCTTCAAATGTTCTGTTCATCAAAATTAATGTACTTTCTTATTTTTAATATTAGTATTAGATGTGGATTACATAACTTGATTATATTCTACATATTTATTATTAATATTTATGATTATTTTGATTCAAAATAAAAAAAAAATTAAATTTACCATGAAATCTATAAAATTATAATAAATAGTTTGATGCGTTGGATTGGGTCGCACTTTTATTAAATGATGTTTAACTCATTTATTATACGAATTTGATTTAAGTTAAATTTAATTAAGTCGGATTAAAAACTAGACCGGCCTAAGGGACGTTTGGTTCGTTGTTATCTTGATGTTATGTTATGTAATCTAGATGTCATGACATCTAGATGTCATCTTTTTATTAATAATTTTATAATTTAATTGAAGATTATTTATAAATGTCATTAAACCAAACAATTACTTTCTCTAGATAACATAACATAACATCAATCACCCAATCTGAATTCGTAAAATTATTTTGTAATCTCGTACGATCTCGTGTCTAAAATCTCGTGTCTAAAATCTCGTGTCTAAAGTCTCGTGATTCTTGCAGTATCTTTGCCCAAAAGAAGAATTATCAGCCACAAGAACGTTCGATTCACAGCCGCCGTTGACCCATGCACACACGCATTACATCTGAACGCGGGAAATCCCTAAAACGTCAGCTGGATAAATGTCAACGTCTTCTCGAACGAATGTTGATATGCGGTTGACCAACGAAGATTTCAAATAAAAGGAAAAGTCAAAAGTTCCAGAGATCTTAGAGAAAATGTCATTAATCAAAATAATTAGAATTAAATTATAAATTATTTACGTAAGTGTGGTTTGATGTCGCACAACGATTGAACAGCTTAATTTAAAATAACATTATTCAAATTTAAAAGTTATTTTACGATGTTTTATATCTGTTGTACGCAACAAAAATACAAACGTATACATTGGGGTGGTTTCGAGTTGATTTTGATCAAACTGGGCTAAATTCGAAATTGAAAAGTCAAGCTTGTTAAAATCTTTTCGATTTCGAATCGATTTTCAGGTTTAATTGAGCTTAATATAATGTTACAAATTCATTTTTTAATCTTATATGTGTGTTATATAAGTTTCTTTAACATTTTTATATACGTAAATAATTTTTTGTTATGCATTAAAAAATTATAAATGTATACATTTATGTAGGCCTGTAAATGGATCGGATCTTGATCCGATCCACAATCCGAACCGATTATCTTATAAAACGGAATAAATTTTTGACCCGCACGATTAATCCGAAAAACCGACCCGCTCTGTTTAAGTATTACCGGGTCGGATCCGGGTCGATGTTGATCTGATCCGGAAAAACTTCGACCCGGAATTTATAAGTATGAAATTATTTTATGTATCTATATACTAATTATTTATTTGCATATGTTAATTATTATTTTATTTTATAAAGGTTTTGAAATGTGACTGAGGCCTATAATTATTAAAGAAGCTATTACAAGTTATTTTAAGTGCAGTAACTAGGAATTGCTTGCATTGTGAAGTTGGATTAATAGTTATAAATATTTTTTACTATTAAGATGAAATATTTAGTGCTAGCTTTAACAGAATTGTACTTTATTTTTTGTGTAATATTTTCATTCACATTGTTGTTTCTATGTTTTTTAATATTTTATTGTAATATTAATGTCAGTGATATGATATTTAGATGTTCATATATTATCCCTATATTTTTTACTAGAGTGGATTTATATTGTAAATTTTAGTGATCAAAATTTTATTTAAAGATATAGGAATATATATACAACCAATAGTTGTACTCATTAAAAAAAATAGTGTTAAATTATGTAAAAAAAAAATCCGGGTCGACCCGAAATCCTATCCGAAAATCCAAACTGTAGCGGTTCATGGAACGGATCTGGGTTAACCTCGATCCGATTCTATTTTTAATCCGATCCGGATATATCATAATCGGATTCGGATCGGGGATAACCCGATCCGGATCCGATTTGTTGACAGGCCTACATTTATGCATGTATATCGAGTTATTTCAAGTAAGCTAACTTCAGGTCAGAGAAAAATCTGATTAATTTTAAATTAAGCAAAATACAAGTGAGTTTTGCATCATATTTTGAGTAAAATACCAGGGGTGGAATTTTATGGATTTTTTAAGAAAATTAACAAAAAATAAAAAATAACCAGGGACCAGAATGTTATTTTGTCAGCATATATAAAACCTTCTAGATTTTAATGTCGATTAATAATATTTAAATTGGAATTATCCAGAGCACATAAATTTTCATTAAATTAAATAGAAAATAGAAAGTCAAACGCCGAAAACCCGTTCCTTGCATTTTCCGTCCCTCCATCATATCTTATAACGCTTCCAGATTATCTCTTTTTTAAATTCCTAAGATACCCTCACCGCACCCATGTGGGACCCATCGGGACTCCGTGAACCGCAAAACGCGCCACCTGTCACGCTCTCGGCGATATCCACGATGACAAAATTTTTTAAAAAACAATTACATATTTATCACTAAAATTTACCTATTTTATACTTACATTTTTTATGGTATATTTTATTCTTAAAATTTTATATTATACGATAAATTAAAAATAAAATAATAAATTATAATTTTTAAGCAAAATTTTTTAGGATTGCAACTTAGTCAATTTCACTACTTTAGAAATCGAAATTGTACCAATCAAATTTGATTCTTACTTTCATTTAACAAGACATTAAAAAAATTATTTTAAAAATTCATATAATATTAAAAAAAATTTAAATATTATGTATTATAATTATCATTATAATGAAAAAAATACTTTTAATTTAGTACTAATAAATATAAATAAAATAAATATTTATTCTTTTCATAATATTATAAATTTATTGTATAACAATAAAAAATTTAATTTGTATACTATAAGATTATTAACTTTAATAATTACTAATTATTAAATTATATATTTGTTATGCTCCTGGAGGTTAGAATTTGAATTAATATATTTAGTTTCAAAAGTTTTAGAAACTGAATCCAACCGAATTAATATATTTTGGTTCGGTCTCAATTCTTGGATATTTTTTCACATTTCTAATTTTTATTGTCAGTATATAATATTAAAATTTTTAATATTAAATATTTAAAATAATTAGATTTTAATGAAATACATGTAATTTCCTCGTATCTTTAATAATTATTAATTAAATTTCTCCGATTCTCCCGCTATTTATGTTCCCCTCCATTCAATCCGAAGCTTATCCTCTCTCGCTCGCTCGCTCTCTCCCTCCCTCTCTCTCTCCCTCTCTCTCTCGCTCGCTCTCTCTCGTCCATGGCGAAGGGAACAGCCTTCTTGGTGCTCATTGCTCTCATCCTCTCTCTCTCTATAGCCCGTGCTGCGAGGCCTCACCCTATGGAGAAGACGATCTCTGCGGAGGTGATCATCAGATTTCTCTCTCCCTCACCTTATAAGTTTGGGTTTAAGAATTAGTGTTTAATTATTTAATCTCTGCTATACACAATAAGAAGATGAGCTTTAATGTAAATATTATCAAATAATATGATCGTGCATGCATGCAGAAGATTATTTATATGATTATATTATTTTTGTTCAGTTGTTTTTGATTAATTTTATGTAACATTTAATCTGAATTAATTAGTGTTAATTTGGGTTTGATGTAGGGTGCTAGCTATGGAGATCAGAATAATGCAGTAAATGTTGATGATCAGTGTGAGGGAGTTGAGGAAGAAGAGTGCTTGATGAGGAGGACTCTCGCTGCACACACTGACTACATCTACACTCAGGGGAAGACCAGCCCATGAGTACTGCTGAGATTTGAGGGTCGTCCTTCATTTATATTTGTAATTTTCATAATGTTTATGGTATTAATGAATTAATAAATAATTATATATGATCTTGTTATATATCTTGTATTATGATGAATATATATTATTATTTTATTTAATTTGATTAGGGAAGAAATTAATGGTCTGAAAATAATTTTCGTATTATTTTTTTGTGTAAATTGCAAGATTGGTTCCTTAAATTTTTGACAAAAATTGTGTACATATCAACGAAAAAATTAAATTAGAAAAAAAAAATTTACAATAAAATTAATTATTCTTTCTTTTTTTTTCTCTTTCAGGCCAGTTGTCCTCTCTGTTATTGTTAGGGGATCATATAACGCAGAATCCTTATGAGAGAGGCCCTAAATCGAGAATTTTATAAAATAGTTGGGATCTATTTAATTGCAATGCATGTCTAATCTCAGAGACCTATATGCAATTTACCTTAATTTTATTTTGCGAATTTTTATCTCCTATATCATCATCCCATACATCATTGTACCCTATGGCACTTCAATCTGCTTAAATTTGTCAATAAAACTTTGACCAACCTACTATGTACGTATTCATCGTAAATAATACAAGGTCTATTGGGCGGGTATGACGACGATCGATCTGATCACAATATTTGAGACAAGTCATGCTTGCGCCAAATTCAGTTGCTAATTCAACGAGCGACAATAAATACTTCAAATTAATCTTTAATGTTGTGTCATATATACCTATAACTCAAGATTTGGAATTGAAATACCAAGAGGTAACTTCTTCGACCAACCTACACGTACATCTAATTAAGTGAATCGAGTGATATGCGTGATTTTCTTTTTCTTTTGTATTGGAATTGAAATTAAGAAGTCATCCATGAATGCCTATACGTTCATGTTCATTTATCTAACTTATGATTCAACTCGATATATCCATTATTTGTTAGGCTTGTGATAAATAGATGACTTGACGATGAAGAATTTTTGTTCATAATGAAATTTGAAATTTGTGAAGCGGACTAATTAAAGTTATTTGGTATTAATAATTAATGATTGTTTTATTGTTGACGTCCCATGATTAAGTAGAAAATTAATAATTCATACCATTAATTAAGTAACAAAAAATATATATAAATGAATTAACGATCGAGCAAAACCACACACAAAAAAAAATCTATAATTTTCCACGGATTGCGTATTTGCATGCCTTCCTCCAATTCTTTACATAACATTAATGAAGTTCACATAAACACAACTTAATAAATCAATAATGTAAAAAATTAATAGATGATGATGATGATGATGGTGAATAATCTATATATATGGTTAGGTTTTGATTATTATTCTTTGAATTATTCTTGGTGGCCGAACCATATATAGATTTTGATTATAATTGTTGTATTTTAATTATATTTGTGCTTTTAATTGCATATATATTGGAATATTGTTGATGAAGATTTTTTTTATTTTTAATTTGATAAATTAATGTTATCTGTGTGGGAGTTGAATATTTCCATTGTGTACTATGATAAAGCTGTTTGTGTTGAATAGTATGGAGTGATAGTAGAGCAATATATGTATGAATTACATGAGCTAGAGAACAGACTCAAATACCTTTTTTTGAAATTCAGCCGTAGCCTATAATACTATAACAGTAAAAAAAGATACATCAGGTACAAAAAGTTAGATCCTCATCAAGAATTGAACAAAAATTGAGTGGGAGGGACATGCCCCTACGCCACTCTAAATCATCTAAACAAGAAAAGGAAGCTACAAAATCTGTCGCTCTATTAGCGGCTCTGTATACATGAGATATCTTGTACGCCTTAAAGGCGCAAAAAAATTGGCGATCTGGGCCATGGTCTTGTCGGGAGGGTGTCCTCTGGCTGTCCGGTGAAGGTCCGCAATAGTGATGGCAGAGTCGCCCTCTATCCAAATCCCGTC